>OY992530.1:146949025-147477043 GCA_963921185.1 Dasysyrphus tricinctus
GTTGGGGGGGCAACACTGATTAGGAGCATACCATCTACAGCTAAATAAATAAGATTTTCTATCATCTTTACCGATGGAAAATCGGCCTGATGAAATGATATATTCAAGAAAAGGATTGAGTATCTATCTCTGTCCATTTCCACCTTCAGAATAGAGTTCTGGAAAGTCACTTAATAGTTTTTTCTCCTAATTATGCAAACTCTCATTAGAGAACGGTGAGCGCTTAATGGCATGGCAAGGATTCAGCTGATGAAATTTCGTCGAGAATCTCTGAACCCAAGGAAAAAATCATAAATTTTTTTTGCAAATACTCTGAACGCAAACGAAGTTTTGCGAGGAGTCCTCTGATTTTATTTTTTGCAGTAAAAAAAAATGTGTTCTTGTCTCACTTGGAGTTGTATCAAGATGTTTAAGTGGGCAAAAAGATCAGCGAGAAATGATAATTTTAAAACCCGAGTGGGGACAGAAAAATGATTTGATTATTCCCATTTTGAATCTTGTACAAATATCAAATAGTCAGCTTTTAATTCCAGAACTCATGTCAACTAGACCGAAAGCCCACAGCACATTTCGGGTGTGAGTGATAGCAAAAAATTAAGTTTGAATGCAATTTCGAGGGTAATCGTGTTAGCCGAAGTTGGTTTTCACCCTTACCTAGATAAGCTTTACGGATCACATAGGTATCACGGGATCCGAGACCATTTGAGTGTTTAGTTTGCCCTTCCAGACCGTTTAAAAAATTTAAAATTCTAAGTGAAAAACTTTTTTTTTTAAGTCTGACAGGGTGAAGTATGTATATACTCAGATCAGATTCCGTGATATGGGATCCGAGGAGCTTATCTAGGGAAGGATGAAATTCAATTTCGGGTTACACGATTACCCTCGAGGTTGCATTCATATTTTTTTTTTCGATTCACTGTTTTATCACTAAGGTCCCGGTTGTGGACAACAAGACTTCGATTTTTTGAACAGCCTTTAATAAAGCTTTCAATGCCTATACTTCTTTTTTTGTTATCAATCACACCCAAAATCTACTGTGGGCTCTAAATCTAAAAATACCTTACCTTTTGACAACCATCTGAGCTCTGTTTGACAAAGATTTTGATGGGCTCGATTCTTGTCGCTTTTTAAAAAACTGACAAAGTATTATTATGAATGTGGGGGTTGCCAGAATGTTTTTACTAACAAAGGGGTGAAAAAGTTTGAAAAACACTGCTTTAGAACAACACAATTTGTTCCTATAATTGGTTTGTTAGAGTTCAATCGTTTAGTGATGAAACATTTTTTGGTGAGTTAATTTGGAAATTCACAAGGTGTACAACAATTACAAAAAAAATATACAAATTCTATACCACTAACACTGACATAAGAAGGAGAAGACAAGTAGAAGACTTAGAATTAAGGATTGGATTTGTTGAATTACTGATTCAAAATAGCTTTTTATGACCTTTAAGGGAAAACCGCACCCGACGGAACATGGAACTGCACTTCAATGGAACTGCACCGCAAATGAACTTCAAATTATTTTTTGCAGCAACGGAACTGAACGGAACTTCAGGCTGTGGTTTAGTTGGTCAGATTATCAACTTTGCCGCATGGTGCCGTGTCGTGAAATTCAGTTGCCGGATGAAACGCCAATTTGTAGGACTAATGCTAGGTTTCCACTTGTCTTTGAATTGACAAAGTTTGACAGATCACGATTTGGCCTTTAAACGACACAACTGCCAGTTCATTTCCACTTGCGTCTTTAATTGACACAATATCGTTGGTGTTTTCAAAGACAAAGAAATTTCGACCAACGTCTTTGTCAGCTCATTGACAGCTATTTCCATTTTGCTTTATCTTTTATGAACTGACACGCATTGTAAATGAGCAAATTTGCAGAGCAGTTATATTAGTCATCTTCAATGAAATGTGTAGTTGCGAAGAATTATTATTTTTATCAATTTTCATAGAATTTGTTGTTTGAATTACAAATAATTTCAAACTTCTGTACCTTTTGTATCAGCGATTTTGGTTCATTTCATTGTCCCTAATCACACGTGTATAAATTCAAGCATTTGCTGTGATTTGTGATGGTGAGCGAGGTTACTTGCAGAAGAGGGAAGGGGATGAAATATTCTAACATATTTAAAAATATTCGGTGAAGAAAATTGACGTTTTCTTTTGTGTGCCTTTTTCTATCCAATCCAACCAGTCAAATCGTGTCTTCCATTATGAAATTACGAAAGAAACACAAAGAGGAAAACGATATCTGCAGAAAAGTTTTCTTCAAATCTGAACACTTTCGTTCTTCACATGTTAGCAAGCATATTGTCGACTCTTTTCATTTTTTTTGTTGTGAGGAACATTTAATGTTGATAATTTATCAACCTCTAAAATGGATGGAAGATATCTTTATGTTAAAGTCACTCATTTCACAGTTTTTTTTCACTTTTGAAAACATCACTTTTCAAAATCACCTCCAAACTGCTTTGGATCAGCTGTCAAACTTTTGTCTTTCATTGACAAAGAATTAAAAAAACGTTGCCACGAAATTTTCTTTGTCAGTTGAAGACAAAGTGACATTTCGTTTGTCAATTGAGCTATTTCCACGTGTCATTCAAATTTGTTGTCTTTCATTGACAAACAGTGTTTGTCAGTTCAAACACAACCGATTTTGCAGTATTTCAACTTGTCATTTTGTGTGAGTGTCTTTCGTCAGCTGGTAAATGACAAGTGGAAGCCTAGCATAAAGACCATAAAAAGCTATTTGGTACAAACAAATTAATTAAACCTGAATTACAATAATTTATCTGACCATGTGATTTAAGGAAAAATCAACAAAATGACGAGCTTCAAAAAAAAAATATTTAATTCTTTTCTTGTGAGTTCTGACATTTCTTGCAATAACATAATAGCGGTACTGTAAGAAAGTTAATTGCAAATAAAAATCTCAAAAAAAGAAACATAGGGCTGTAGAATCCTTTTTGCTTCTATTCAATACCACCACTCATCTCAAAGATACAGCTCTTCAGAAAACACTAAACAAAATTGAAACAAAAATCTTGTTCCGTTAATTTGGTTGACTAGTATAGTTTTCAACATGTAAAACGCAATGTAAAGCTCCTAATTATAAAAATGTATTTGGCATAGTAGGTAATACGTATAAAGCGACACCTACAATCATGGAAAGCCACTAAACATGACTTGTAAAATGTATTCTCAAGTCTCAACTACTGTTAAAATATCCGGATTAACCTTCTTGAAATTCCGGATCTAAAACTTTAGGTAGTCACGCATAACCTCCGACTCTTAATTTTTTTTTTAATTTAGGTCAGTATGTAAAATGTAATTCTATATTATGTTTTCTGCAGAAATATTCTTCACTTCATAGTTCGCATTTATACTCATTTGCTTGCTACCATTTATAATTTATACAACTGCTGTATCATTACGTCGACGAATCGCAATGTTTCCATTAAACGCAAGAAGTGCAAAGTTCGGTTCGAATATGCAAATGAAATAATTGCAACATGAACCTATGTACATATGTCCTATAGCGCCAAGGAACAACGTACCTTCACACACTGCACAATGCAACAATAATTAAAAAACGACCTGTTATGTTATTATAAACAATTCTATTTGCATATTCAAAAAATTAATTTTATTGTTAAATACATTTTGCGTATATTTAATTTATTCGTGTAAGAAAAAAAACAACACTCGGTCACAGTGCGGGCCTATAAAATAACGACATAATCCAATTCATTTTTTTTTTTTTAATTTTGATCATGGAACATAAACTGCATCGATTTTTAAACTAAACATTTTTACTGCATCACCCATCATTTGTGAGACTTCCATGAAAAATCTGTATTGAGTTCGGGGAAAGATTGGTGGAACATTCGAAGCATCCAGGTATGCATCCTTTACAGAAAATGATCCTTTTTTAAATGGACAATGCAAAGCTGATTTATCGGTGAGAGCGTGTTCAAACATATAATTCAAAAGTGGATCACGGTTTTCCCCACTTAGGAAACGACACAGATCAAAGTTTTTCCATCTTTGAAAAGTTTTGAATTTCTTATTGATTTTCGCCTTCAAATGGATGTTAACAAATAAATTGTGCCGACAAGATCTTGGTGCACAGTGACGTTCACATCGAACCAAGATCGATTATGGATGCAAGCATTGGTGGTGACGAATTTCTTATCACTACTTGTTCTAATGTTAAGAATTTCAATAATAGCTTTCTGTAATATAAAAAGAAAAAAAGTTAGTGCGTTTTTAAAATATGAAAAATATAAGAGTAATATACCGAAGAGCAAATATGAATAAAGGCAATCAAAGCAAAACCCACAACTGAGGTGGTAAGCACACTGTGCCAATGGAAAGACATCTGAAAAGTTTGACGGAAATGAATATACTTTCCAACTGGAGGCTTTGTGAAGTACATTGGGGTATTATGTTTATACTTTAAATTCATGGACAAAATTAAAGAGCGGAAATTTTCCACTTAATTTCGGTATTAAATTAATGGTTCGTACTAAAATAATAATTATTTCTTTGATGTTGATTGATGTCCATTAAGTGGCAAAAAAATGCGAAAATAAAAAAAAGAGTTAAACACAAGATGGAGGCAAATGACTCTAGGTGCAATTGGGAAAAATTGTGGTTTTCGGCTCGTATATTACTACGCTTTCGAACGTAGAAGTCAAATTGTAGTTACTTAATTCTTCGGCTCCCGATCCATGGATATGTTGTGGTCTTCCATCGGTTGCGATGTCTCGCACGCTCCCTCCAGTCGTTTAGACCAAGTGCTCTTACGTTTGTAATCGCTTGATCCCTGTAGCGGAGGCTCGGTCATCCTAGTTTTCTCGAACCTGGGGGGTTGGAACTCGAAAATTTTCTTGGCTGGAGCATTGTTGTCCATTCGCTCGATATGGCTGAGCCATGTAGTCGATGTATTTTGGCTCTTTGGACCACATCCACATCTTGGTACAGCTCGTACAATTCATGATTGGATCTTCTCCTCTTCATCCGCCTAAGAATTTTTCTCTCGAAAGTGCCCAGTATTCCGCTTTTTTAACTTATCGTCCAGCACTCGGCGCCGTAAAAACTGGTAAAATAAGCATTTTGTATAGCGTGTTAGAAATGCTAAACCTTAAGATCAGTATCCTGGGCATCAGCGAAACTAGGTGGAGAGGAAGAGCCGAATACAGAGCTGACTCTGGGCAAACGAGAATGCTGTATTCCGGGGAGGATGAAAGAGAGGGTGGCCAAGGCTGCATGGTGTCGGAATCATGTTGAACGAAGAAGCGAGGTGTTGTCTTATAACCTGGGCGCCCATTTCTGCAAGAATAATGACAGCAAGGTTCCGTTCAAAAATTCGCAACGTCACAATAATTCAGTGCTACGCCCTAACAAATCAAGCGACCGAGGAAGACAAAACCGCTTTCTACACTCATATTAACTCAGTTTACAGTGGTGTTCCAAGAGCTGACATCATAATTGTCATGGGAGATCTCAATGCCCAAGTAGGATCAGACAACTACGGTCTGGAACGCGTCATGGGGAAAATGGCTTGGGGTCAAGGAATGAAAATGGCGATTTGCTGGTCGATTTTTGTAACGCTAATCGTCTTGTACTGGGTGGGACTGTGTTTTAACATAAGACTTGCAACAAAATCACCTGGGTACATCCGGATGGTCAAACTGAAAACCAAATTGACCACATCATGATTCAGTAGCGATGGAGGAAGTCAATGTGCGATGTTCGGGGCATTAGAAATGCCGACATGGGAAGCGACCACCTTTTGGTTCTCATGAGTCTCAAGCTACGAACTGCAGCTGTATATGTAGCAAGGAATTCGAAGTTCAATACAAATGCTTTAAGGCCCATTTGCTGATACGAAACTTAAATATTTAAGTAGAACATAAGGGCTTGTGTGACAGTTTACGCAGAGGAAAAAGTAGAACATAAGCTTTTTAAGTAGAACATAAACGCTTTAGTATCGTATGAGCAAACGGCTCTAAGTGATCCCAACATATGTCGTAACTTTGTCACCAACCTTAACCACAGAGCTTCGTCATTAAACGGAATACAACATTCAGCAATTGATGAGATGTGGGGTGATATAAAAAGTGTTTTTAAGGATGCTGGATCCAAAACTGTATTTATTTATTTATTTATTTATTTCGCTTAATTCAAGCTTATATAATAATAACAATAATAAGATAACTTAAACCATATAATAACAACTTATTCTAACTAAAAACTAAAGAGAATGGGGTTAGGGATAATTAGAGTAAAGGTTTTTTCTAAGGGAGGATACACTTGGGTTAAAATCAAGGAGATGCTGTGCACTATTGGCTAATCGTAACATTCTTGAAATTGGGTTAAAATGGGCATAGTTGGTTCGGTGAGTAGGAAGGCGAAGGAAGGGAACAGATCTAAGGCTACGTGGATTGGTGTTAAAGAAAATTAATTCAAGAAGCTGCGGAGAATCGATGGCCCCTGTAATGACTTGGTGAACGAAGAGTATGTCTGCAACAGCGCGACGTTTAGCAAGGGTGTTTAAGTCAATCAGTTGTAACCGATCTTCGTAAGGGGGAAGGAAAAGAGGATCAGACCATGGAAGATTTCGTAAGGCAAAACGGAGAAACCTACGTTGCACAGCTTCAAGTCTAGATGCGTGGGTGGATTGATAAGGAGACCAAACTTGACTTGCATACTCAAGAATAGGTCTAACAAATGTGATGAAGAGAGATTTTGTTACCCAAGCAGTCGAGAGTTAGAGACACTTGGATATCCCAAGACACCTGGTATAAAATCGAGCTTCGCAAATCGTTGAAGATGCAAATAAATGCAGAAGCTGATGCTCAACGAAAGGCTGAATTGCGAAGAGAGTATCGCTTAGCACATAAGATGGTCTATCGCTGCGTGAGACGTGACAAGAGGGTGAGGTTAGACGGTCTCGCAGAAAATGCGGAAAACGCTGCAAGAAGAGGAGATATGAGGGAATTTTACCAAATATCCAAGGAAGTTGTCGGGAAGAAAGGCAACATCAATCATCCAGTAATGGATGTGGATGGTACACTTTTGGTATCAATCGAGGATCAGCTGCGCAGGTGGAAAGATAACTTTTGTGTCTTGCTTAATCAGGATTCTGTTGAGCGGAGTGCTGAAGTGCCACAGCTTAACGAGATGAGTAGATCATATAGGGGTATTGACATCGAACCCTCTACTGGAAATTCAATCTTCGATAAATCTTCTCAAAAACAACAAAGCAGCTGGACTTGACAGTATACCAGCCGAGTTCCTGAAAGCTGACCCTGTCAGAACGGCTAGTATTCTGCATCCGTTGATACAAGCTGTGTGGGAAAACGAAATCTACTCCAGCGACTGGAAGGATGGTGTAATTGTTAAGTTGCCAAAGAAAGGTGATCTTAGGAATTGCAACAATTGGCGAGGTATAACAGTTTTGTCCGTTTTTCCAAAGCTAATGGCAACCATCATTCTGGAGCGGAAAAAGGTTAGAATCGAGTCTACACTCAAGAGGCTGGTTTCCGCAGTGGGCGGTCTTGTTTCGACCATATCAACAGTCGGATGGCGATTGACGATTTTTTGAAGGGCAGCGTTGGAACAGCAGAGAGGCAGGGCATTCAATGGAGACCGTTTGAAAGGCTTAGTCACTTAGACTATGCCGATGATATATGTCTATTGGCAAATAACATCAGCGTGCTGAACGGGATGTGTCAAGCTCTGAAGGTAAAAGGAGAGTCGAGTGGTCTTAAAATAAATAGCAAAAAGACAAAAATAATGCTCACAGGCCGCTCCACACATCAGCGTATTTTAATACAGGAGAAGCCAGTTGAAGAGGTTGAACAATTTAACTACCTTGGAAGTATCGCTTCAGCAAATGGTGGTACTGATCTGGACGTTCAAAGTAGAATAAATAAAGCTCGTGCAGCCTTCGGTTCTCTGTCCCAAATTTGGAAATCATGTCAAATCTCCTTATACGCACAAAGTTGAGGTTCTTCGAATCCAATGTCAATGCTTGCGAAACCTGGAAAGTCACGACTACCATCTTGAAGAAATTGCAGGCTTTTGTGAACCGCTGTCTACGCCATATTCTAAAAATTCACTGGCCACAGATTATATCAAACAAGGAATTGTGGCGCAGGACAAGTCAAGAGCGGCTGGACGTTGACATAAGACAGCGTAAATGGCAATGGATTGGTCACACACTGAGGAAACCAAACGATGATATTGCAAAGCAGTCCTTTGAATGGAATCCTCAGGGTGCACGGCGGATTGGAAGACCAAGTACAACATGGAAATCAACTGTTCTAGCAGAAGCAGACTCCCAGAGAAAGACGTGGCCACAGTTAAAATATCTAGCTGCAGGCCGAGAAGGATGGAAACGATTTGTTTGCGCCCTATGCCCCAATCGGGGTTACAGGACTTGATGATGATGATGATGATAGGGTACACTTTGTCTTTCGAGAAAGGAGCTTTGAACCCATTTGTTTGCCCAAACCGAAGTAGCACCAGTTCGCTAGGGTAATTCTTCGTCAGATTTCCAATAAGGTATCGTTCGTGGAATTGATGTTTTGTTCCGAGGTAGGTAAACTCCTTGACTAGCTCAAAATTACTGCTACCAACAGTGACGTTTTGTTCTAGGCGATGGACAGATGAGACTTTGTTTGTTGATAGCATATACTTTGTTTTGTCCTCATCCACTTCAAGACCAACGCGTTTCGCTTGTTCATCAATAGCTGTGAATGCTTCAAGTACAGCTCTCTTGGAGCGGCCGATGATGTCGATGTCGTCCGCATAGCTAAGCAGTTGAAAAGACCTGTTAAAAAAGTACTTTCCAGGCTAACACCACTCTTGCGCAATATCTGCTTGCTCCAGGACTAAGTTGAAGAAATCACATGATAGCGCATCTCTTTGCTTGAACCCTGTACACGTCTGGAATAGCTCGGATGAGCTGTTTCCCATTTGCACGTTGCACCGCGTATTTTGTAACGTCATTACGCATAGCTGGATCAGTTTTTTCGGGATCCCGAGTTCTGACATTGCCAATAGAAGCTCTTGGTATGACTTATGCAATCATATGCAGCTTGGAAGTCAATGAATAGATGGTGGTTATCGACTTGAAATTCGTTGATCTTTTCCAGGATTTGCCTCAATGTGAAGATTTGGTCAATCTTTGATCTGCCTGGCCTGAAGCTACAATGGTACGTGCTGATCATAGTGTTGCAGAAAGGTCTTAGACGCTCACATAGTACGTTGGATAGGATTTTGTAGGCAGCACTAAGCAGAGATATGCCTCTGTAGTGCTTGCAGGACAGGATCTCGTTTTTTGCAGATTGGGCATATGGAGCTATTTGCCCAGTCGTCGGGCATACTTTCCTCCTCCCACACTTGGTTGAAGAGCTAATGGTTCACAGCCCCGGATCTATGGGGGGGCAAACCGGGGCCTGTGCCCCGGGCGGCAGCTTCAGGGGCGCCAAATCCATGTGACTGAAAAAATTGAGGATTGCGACGCTTAATGAAATTAAATAAACTGAGATGCAATGGAATATCAAACAATATTTCTCGTCAACCTTTAGCAGTTTTTCTATCATTATTTCACCATTTAAAATATTTTTCAAAACTATTGACTACTAACTACAACTTGAATGGAAAATTTAATAAAAGAAACGAGCTATAATACATTGTTGAAAATTTGTCTGTTGTTTTTTAACAATTGTTTTGTGCATTTTTAGGGGGAGAGAGATCCTCCTTCTTGAATAATAAAACACTTGAACTGTTTCCTTCTAGATACAAGGGTCGCACTAAGCAAAAAAATATTTTTTTCGGTAACAATTCTGTATCAGCTATCATGTGTTAATTCATTGCAATCGCTCAAGGAAGAACGAAGTTGCAAAATGCTGACATATTTTTCAAACATCCTATTTTGAAAATATTTAAATATTTGTTTCTGCTATAACTCTGTCTCAGCTATCACTTCTGTCAATTTCATTGAAATCACTGAAGGTCCCAAGGATTCCAAAAATCTCGAAACATTGTACTTCGACACTTTATCTTGCGTAACTTTGGCTTTTCGAAATGTTGACCTTTCTTGAAATTACATTTTCTTTCATATTTGAATGGATCTTCAATTTTATTGAAATCACTGAAGGAACAACAAACTCCCAAGGATTCCAAAACTTTCGAAACTTTGTACTTCGACACTTTATCTTGCGTAACTTTGGCTTTTCGAAATGTTGACCTTTCTTAAAATTACATTTTCTTTCTTATTTGAATGGATCTCCCGTGATAAATTCGGGAACGAGCCATATTTTACAGATCCTTGCAGATTTGAGTGGAATGATAACAAATTTTATTAGGAACCAAAAAATCGAATCAAAAATAAAAATCCCCTTGCTGTGTATAGTCTTTGTTTAGGCATTGTCAATTTTTTTATGTAAAGGGTCCGCCATCTAACTTTTTTCAACTAGGACTTATTTCGTGAATGGTAACACTTAGCTCATGTCTGATTTGACAGATAATTAGTTTTATCCTTCCGCTAAACGAATATGGTTGTGTATACGCTTGAACAACGCTGGGAAATATTGCGACATTACTTTGAAAATCATGGTAATGTTGCAGAATGTGTGCGAAAATTGCGTACGGATTTTGGAAGAAGAGAAGCACCGTCAGCTCCGTATGTTCGTTATCTTGTGAAAAAAGTAAAAGAAACTGGCATCCTCATCGATAAACCAAAGCGTGAAAAGCCAAAAACAGTGCGTACACCCGAGAATATTGGTGCTGTGGCAGAAAGTGTGCGTGAAGCGCCATCAACATCAATTCACCGTTGTTCTCAACAATTGAACATTTCGGAGACATCATTGAAACGAATTTTGCATAAAGACCGTGGTATGACGCCATACAAAGTCCAATTGGTTCAGGAGTTGAAGCCAACTGAACATCCAATGCGTTTTCGCTTCGCTAAGTGGGCCTGCGATCGACTTAGAGAAGATGCCGATTTTGCCAAAAAAATCATCTTTTCAGATGAAGCTCATTTTGATCTTGGCGGGTATGTAAACAAGCAAAATTGTCGCATTTGGGGCACAGAAAACCCGCACGCATACATTGAAAAGCCGATACACCCAAAACGAGTCACTGTTTGGTGCGGGTTTTGGTCCAGAGGCATAATTGGGCCATTTTTCTTCGAAAATGAGCAAGGAGTGGCCGTTACAGTCAATGGCGATCGTTATCGGGCCATGTTGAACGAATTTTTGTTCACAAAAATTGAAGAGGAGGATATTGGCAATATTTGGTTTCAACAGGACGGTGCTACGTGCCACACAGCCGAAGCTACACTCGATATTTTGCGCCTTGATTTTGAAGGGGTGCCTATTGTTTCGTCTTTTTCATTTCGCTCACTGTTATTTCGTTTTGGTCGAAATAGTTTCCGTTCATTTCGCAAAAGCTTTGTTTATTTTTTTATTACTTACTTTTGGGATCATTTCGTCTCACGATTATTTCGATTTTGTGGTTTTGTTTTTTATTTGTTTCGCATTTTCATTGAAACATCTACGGATTATTTAAGCTAAGGTTATTTCGTTAAAGATTGTTTCGCATTTTGTCTCTATATATTTCTTTCGTTTTGCAATTCGATTATTTTGTTATCAGTTACTTAGTTTAGGATTGATTCTGAGTCACCTTGTTTGGTTGACAATAAAAGAAAAAATTAAAATAGTAATGAGAAAACCACGTAGAGTGTGGAACTGGAAAAATATTGAAAAGGTTAACAATTTCCAGATATATGTAAAAGGGAGAATTTGGTAAAGATTCCAGAATCAAGACTTTTCTGGACAAAAAAGACATTTATTCTGAAATTCTGATAAAGGGCTAAAAAAGACCCTTCATATAAACATGCAATTATACAAAATTATGCGGAAACATAGCATACGTTTAATTTGAATTAGTTTTGTTTGTTTTCAATTATTTATCAGATATTAATTTTTAAAACATTTACATATTTTATTTAAAGTTTTTTTTTTAGTAACATTTTGAAGTGAAAATAAGAATTAAAATACATAGTACCTTCAGGAAGTTCAGAGTTTTTTTATCGCGTGACAAAAAAAGGGCATGACCGTTTAACAAATGTTGGTGAATGCAAGGCGTATGGCAGGTTGTGAAAGTTGAGAAAATTGAAAATTTAGTTCATTTCGGCTTTCAATTATTTCGCCATCGTTTGATTGGCTTTTTGATTTTTGTGCATGTAAAGAACCTAAAGGCGTTAAAATTCGCGTGAATTTTAACGCCTTTAGGTTCTTTACATGCACAAAAATCAAAAAGCCAATCAAACGATGGCGAAATAATTAAAAGTCGAAATGAACATACAAATTTGCAATGAAAATCGAAATGATCGAAAACGAAACAATTAAAGACGAAATAAACTAAGGATGAAATAATTCAGAAATGAAATAATCGAAAAAAGAAACAATCAAAGACGAAATAAAGTTCGACCGAACTAATTGCAAAACGAAATTAAAATTTTCTGAACAATAAAAAACGAAATAAATTAAAAGTGAAACAATGTAATTCGAAACAGCAAAATGCGAAACGACCTAGACGAAACAACAAAAAAACGAAATGAAAAAGCCGAAACGAACCATACCCATTTTGAAGATCGCATTATCAGCCGCAGCTGATGTCGTTTGGCCACCTCGGAGCTGCGATTTGACACCGTTGGACTATTATTTGTGGGGTGCCGTAAAAGATAAGTGTTACGCCGACAAGCCAGAGACAATTGACGCTTTAAAGGACAATATCGTGAAGCCATTGGTGAAATACAGCTGCACACAATCGATAATGTGCTTAAAAATTGGACCGATCGTGTAGGCTACTGCATGGCCAGCCGAGGCAGCTTTTTGAATGAAATAATTTTTCATTATTAACCGGAAGGATTGTACTTTCAAATAGAAAAAGAAATTTGAGAAAATATTTAGTAGTTTTTTCTTATAACATTTAAAAAAAAAAAAGTTATTTGGCGGACCCTTTATAATGAAAAGTTGCTGAATAGGTATATGGAATGGACTGCACAATGCACATCCATTAAAAAGTTTTACTCTCCCAGTAACAAAAAATCCAACCAAGTAGATATGTGTTTTTTTATTTCTTATCAAAAACGGCAAGGGCGCCAAAATCAAGTTTTTGCCCCGGTTCGGAAAAATCGTAGATCCGGGGCTGATGGTTCATGCATCCTACCAGGACTTCTCCGCTCCATACTTTAAGAGTTCCGCAGGTAAGCAATCCGAGCCGGTGGATTTGTTGTTCTTAAGCTTGTGGATTGGCTTTCTTAACCCTTTCAGTATTGAGTGCTGGGACTGGATCTTCATTGACTGGTTTCATAATTTTTTGTTCCCCTGTTGGATCCTCTACAGTCTACATAATGCCCCCTCTACATTTGCTGGAAGTGCGGCTTAAACACGTATACAAATCCCTGTTCTTCGGTGACTAGGTTCCCTTCGCTGTTTCGAAGAGCTTGTGTGCCAGTCCTATAAACAGATGCCAGTTGCTTGGTTGTTTTGTAGAACCGGTGAGTGTTGGTGGCGGTGCTAGACTATTTGAGATACTTGAGCTGAGAGACTGCGGATGCTCTTTTCTTTCTGCGTGGTGTTTTTTCTCTTTCCTTCTCTTTCACGGTACTCCGTTCTTGCTGCTCTTGTGCATTTTCCGTCTCCTGCTTCAATACCACGCATTCATCATCATACCACGGGTTCTTTTTTCTGGGTGGTTGATAGCCTATGGTGGTCTCGGCTGTCTCCAAAGAAGTTGCGATACTAGTTCTCCTGGTTGTAGGAGTTTCCCAGTCAATTGCTCACTGTAGTCTCTGGCTTTCTCAGATGTGCTAAGGCATTCAATGTTGAATTTCTTTCCTTAGGCGGTCTTCGTTTACTTTTCATTGGACAGTCGGGCTCTGATTTTTGTCGCAACAAGAAAGTGGTCAGAGTCCACGTTTGTGCCTCGGAAAGTTCGCACGTCCAAGATGTTTGATACATACCTTGCGCCAATCAGCACATGGTTGATTTGGTTGGCAGTTCGATCATCTGGAAATCGCCAGGTAGGTGTGTGTATCCTTCGCCTGGGGAACCTTGTGCTACTTATCACCGTATTACGAGCTGCAACAAAGTCGATCAGTCGGAAGTCGTTATATGTTGTCGTTTCGTGGAGGCTGTGCTTTCCAACTAATCCGTCAAAGATGTTTTCCTTTCCAACTTTAGCATTGAAGTCTCCAAGCACGACTTTGACATCGAACTCTGGACCAGGCTCCGTCCAGGAGGTCTTTAAACTCCTCCTTGTTAAACTGCTCAGCTTCATCGGTAGGGGCGTGTGCGTGCAGGTGCAGGCTGATGTTTTTGAAGGTAGTTTTGATGCGGATTACAGCCAGGCGAACTCTAATCGGCTTAAGATCGACGACTTTCGATCTAATCATGATGAATCCGCATCCTAGCATGTGCAATCTTTGATGACAGCTGTAAGAAATGTTGCAATCTTTTCAGTTGTTGTTGTTCATTCAAAATTATTCAATCTTTTCATTATTCCTGATCCTATCCATCGTACCTCGTTATGTCTGCCTTGTAACGCGAGAGGACAAATTCAAGTCTTTGAGGAGCACCTGGCATATAGAGTGTCGTTACATTAATTAAACATTCTATCAAAGAAAACAATATCATCCATTAACCTTTTGTTAAATGCAAATTAATGAAATATTTGACAACAATTCAACGCCAACATTCATTTATATTTTGTCGTTCATCATCTTATAAATTGCCATAAACTTTTCCTTGATGCAAGAACGCTCACGTACGTAACGTAAGCCAGTGTAAATTACTGCAAACCATGTTCAAACTCAATCAGTGAGTGCGCCTTGCCTTGCTCGTTCGCACTTTGTACACTGACTTTGCATGTACATTGTTTTTTAATTTTCATATTCGACTAATTAAATTTGTCTGCTTCCGTCTGCCCGTTATTGCCATCGCAGGCCATCAGCCATCCATCACCGTGATTCAATGCCGATGTGCTGGTGCTGAACGGGGTGTTGCGTGCAGTGTGCGAAGGAGCTAGGGGTTGGTGTGGGTGTCGTCCTTCATTTGAAAGTCGCCAGCAATGCAACAATATCGCTTATTAAAACTCAAATTAACACACATTGGGAGCAATTAACGTCACTAAATTTGCATATTGAATCGGTCCAATGAAGCGCCGCGCCCCTTTTCCGGCGGTCGGTGTATACATTTTCGGGGTCAATCCTTCAAGTGAAAAGGCGAAAGTTCGTATAAAGCATTTGGGTGCACACACAATGCGAATAATTAAGCACAAATGGTTACACTGGTTTGGTTTAATTTGTTGTGTAAAGTGTAACATGAGCTTATATTTAGGCAAAGCAAGGCTGCATAAAAAGAGAGAGCAACCAGTGAACAGTAAAGTGCTTGGGGGCGTTCGAGAATGCATAAAGTAATTTTCTGCGTCATTTAATTAAGCTTCAGTGTTTAAATGTTTCGAGCGTTTGCATGGTTTAGTGGGGTAACTACAAAAGTTTCATATATCAAACCATACCTTACATACGAAACAGGGGTTTTAGGGGTTGTTTACATACTCCTATACTACCTGCGTTCATCACTCATGTTTCATGTGTGGATATGTGGTTTATTGAAGTTGGGGTTTGGGTGGATGGGATCGGAATTGGATTTCCTTATTTCAGGATTTGTGTTTGTTTATTTTAGTTTTGTTTCCAAATTATTGAGGAAAATTTAAGAACTTCGCGATAATTTCATTACAAAAATATGAGTCGATTTGGAGTATAAAGTGTAACTGAGAGCGGGAAGAGGATTTTACATTTCCTTGAAACAGAAAGTATTAAATAAAATGTTTCGTATCCTAACACGAGTAGATATTGTAGATATTTAAAGAGTCAGTTCTTTGGAGATTGAGGGAAATTAATTGAATTAAACTATAAGGTACGCGAATACTTCTATTAATAATTAGTGTTCCCTTAAATATTTTTGGGGATGTTATTTTACACCGATAGATGTTAAGATGGTTATGAATGACAGATGGAGAAACTAGGAGCAGTCATATGTACCTTTTTTATGAAATTCTGAACTCCCTCAAAGTTGCTGCTATAAATATAATTTTTTGTCCCAGGTGTTGCGCAGATGCTTGTTCATTTACATAAAGCAGGTATTTGGTCTTCTATTGACCTCCACTTACTTGTAAGCAAACAAGTTTTTTCTAGATATAAAAAGTTCATCATACGGGTATTATTTCGCCTGTTCTTCAACTGCCATCAGTGCCATGAAGAGCTCTAGGGCTACACGTTGGGAGTAGCCATTGATTTGAATATTGTCCGCAAACCCTAGAAGTTAGACAGATGTATCAAAGATAGAACCTCTTCTGTCAAAGCCTGCCTGTTCCAGAACTGATTGTTTTTTGGAAAAAAGGTAGTTAAATAGGTTTGACCTGTGAATGAAAGTGCGTAAAAGTTAACGGGATTTGTGAAAATGCCTCTAAGGGATCATTTTGTTCGCTTGATTTCGATTGGGTCCAGATTATGTCATATACGTCGACTAGGTCCCATTCTGCCAATTTCAAGCATTGGGAACCAGTGGAAGAATTGCCAGAAAGCCATCAGAGATGCCACCTCTGACGTTCTGGGCTTTGCATGACTACCACAGAAAAGCCCCTAGTTTGGCGAAGTATGCCGGCAAGGACAAGCAACCAAACGACAGCCATACAAGGTAGCATTCGGCACTGCCCAGAAGGACCACAGCTCCTCGCGAGCTCCATGAGCAGAAAAGGAGACACCGGCTTCTCCGAAGAAAAAAGAAAGAGCATGAGAAGCGCGCGATAGGGGAAAAAGTGGGATGCCATTGCAGAAAGGAAGTTCGGAAGTTTTACCAAAGAGAAAAAGAACATCTCTGGGTTACAAGCCTACAAGCCCCGAACGTTAGCCAGCAAGGACGATCAAGTGATAATCACAATGGATGCTGAGGATATGGAAAAATAATTTCTGCAAATTGTATAACGGTGATGATGAGTCAAACTCCGCTACCATGTAGATTGCACCTTTCAACCAAGACGACGTCGACGTAAGCAGAATTGATGGCCTTACGGCCAAGCTATTCAAAGTTGCTGGCGATAAATTGGTTAAAGGAGAATGCACCAGCTCACCTGCAAAATATGGTTGGAGGAAAGCATGCCCGATGAATCTGATCCGATCCTGAAGACAGGTGACCCCCTGGACGGCACGAACTACAGAGGCATCAGTCTCATTAACATCGCACTCAAGATCTTTTCTGCCGTACTTCGTGAACGCCTGAAGCCATTCGTCAATAACCTGATAAGTCCATATCAGTGTGGCTTTAGGCCAGGAAAGTCCACCATCGACCAAATATTCGCATTACGGCAGATCTTGGAAAAAAGCCAGGAGTTTCAAGTCGATACCCACCAACTTTAAGGCCGCGTATGACAGCATCTATCAGTGGGGCTTTCGTGAGTATGCCGGAGAAAGCTGAGAAGATGGGTTTAATGGTGAATGAAGGCAAGACCAAGTATATGCTTTCAATAAGAAGGGACATCCAACACCAACATCTTGGACAAACGTCACTATATACAACTATACCTACCTTTGAGGTGGTCAGAGACTTTGTCTATCTAGGCTTCGCTATCAACTCAGCGAACGATGCTGAGATCAAACGAAGAATTACTCTTGTCAATCGCTGTTTCTTTGGGCATAGAAGGTATTTGAAAAGCAAAGCCCTCTCTCAAGCAACGAAAGTGTCTCCGTATAAAACATTTATCATCCCGGTCATGATGTATGGTGGAGAGGCATGAACACTATTAACGGTGTATGAGAACGCTTTAGACTAGTTTAGAGAGGAAAATTCTCCTGATTTTTGGTCCCGCCTTCATAGATGGGGAATGGAGGAGGATTTACAATAACATACTGTAAGGGCTGTATAGTGGCCCTGACCCAGCCACAAAAGTGAAAGACTAACGACTGAGATGGCTGGGTCACCTATAGAGCGAATGGACATCAATGCTTTGGCCCAGAACTAACCCCGTGGAACGGTGCAATATAGGTGGACAGCGTAACAGGTAGTGCACGCAAGTGGAAGAGGACCTCAACCAACTTGGCGTGTGAAACTGGAGACAGCTAGCTAGAAAATGAGCCTGCTGGGAAAAGCTTGTTAGCTGAGGCCCTGGTCCGACGTAGACAGGAGTGCCACCTTCAGTAAGTAAGTATACCAGATCAGATAATTTTTAATGGTCCTATATAAACGCATACGATATCAGTAGAGGGAGTTGTCCAGTTCCATGTGTTGGTGTGACAACTCTAGAGGGCATTTATTTGCCCACATCACATGACAAAACGTTCTCAGTGGAGCTTATGAAACCAGACATATTTCTTTGTTTGAGTTAATATAAATAGGATGTATACCAGCACAGGAAATAGTAGACAGAAAACATAAGACACTCATTCAATTGGGTCGTTTTCCACCCGCAACTAGCAGCAAGAGGTGCCAAACCGGGCCACTAGCATAATGATAAGGAAACGTTATCTGTCCAACTGTGCGATTCTATGGTCATTGAGCATCATTTTCTCCTATACTGGTCAGTACCCAGTACTTATTGCAACAACCCTGGCTATGTCTTGCCTGGGTCTAAATATCAGATCAAGTGTTCGGGATTTTTTTTATAGGCGGGCCAGATCTTTCTGGATATTTTGCAGTTGATTAAACTGTTCCACCTATTGATTAGGGTAGTTGGCGATGTTTCTAACCAGCTTATCTGCAAATAGCATTAGTTACTTGTTCGGGGGGGCTATCTTATGCCGCTGACGATCGAAGCCCAGTGCAGATCCTATCAGGATTTTCCTCTCGAATATTTTTAGTTCCCTCATAGCGGTTTTGGAGATATGGTGAACCAAACTGGGAAGCTGTAACTAATGACTGGTCTCCGAAGTTGCTCAGAGATTAGAACTTTTGTCTGTTGGCTTAGACCAGTAATCTTCTTCATCAGCGGTAGAGTGGAAAGCAAAATTGGCTTTTTTGTGAACAGTCTGTAAATGTGGATTGAATCTCAGCAGCTTGTTGAAGTTAATACCTAGATACTTGGTGCTGCGTTTGGCTCGTAATCTGGTTCCATCTGGGAGTATTAGGGTGATCCTTCTGCAGCTTCTAGCTGAGTGACCGCATCTGCCCCCTGGTCTTCTGAAGCAGATAAGCACTGATTTTAAGGAGTTGATCTGGATACCCCATTTGGTGTAAAATTGGAATAGTTTGCGGATGTGTGCCTCAAGTTTTTGGACGGCTATCAATGAATGGAGAGAATGATGAGTAAAATGTAAGTGAGTCATCAGCGAAGAGAAATTGGTTGTTCAGAGGTCATGATGTTGTAGAGAAGTGGTTCAAGTTTCGACCCTTGGGCAACTTCAGCCCTGATAGTCTTTACTGTCGATTTGCAGTTCTTGATGAAGCTTCAGAAGTGGATGCAGGGTGGAATGTTTTTCTCGGAAACCGAACTGCATGTCTATGGGATGATGTTGTTTTCACTGCAGAACTTCTTAAGCTTTCCGAGTATCAGCTCTTCCAAGAACTTACTTAGATTGTTGAGGAGGGATATCGTCCTGAAGTTGGTGATCATGTTCCTTTCTTGGGAATAGCCACAATTTTTGCAGTTGTTGACGCAGTTGTTGAATATGATGTCTAATAACACCACCACCGTTTGTGGAAGCCTTTTTAGAACAAAGCTGGATACCCCATCTGGCCCAGCTGACTTCTTTGGTTTGAAATTTCGAATTATCTCAGCTATCTCCTCTAGGGTGCTCAAGTTTGGGCTGTCGACTGGATCACTTGCAGGATTGGTGTCGCCAAACATTACTCTATCCAAGTTGGGCATTATTGTCTGCTGGATGGATGCCTCAATTTCGCCAAGGAAGACTGGATCATCTGATGGCATGAAGTTTCCTTTGAAATGGGAAGCTAAGGCTTCAACTTTGTCCTGCATCATTGTTGCTAATCTATTGTTGATGATGAGCGTCTTAGGCATTGGTGATTCTTGGTCGATTAGTTTGTTGATGTTCAGTCTCTTCTGGAACTGGTTGTTGTTGTGGTGTTGGATAAATTCCGGAACATAATGTTGACACACTGAAGTTCCGTGTCTGGTAGTTGCTGTTAGTTGTGTTGAGCTCTCGCTGGTGCATGGATCCTTTGAAGACGTTTGCTAAGTCGTTTCCTGTGGGCATATAGGTTCTGGATATACTGGGGAAGGTGCTGATGTCTGTCCTTTGACGTCTTGGGCAGCTTTTGGTTATACAATGCGTTCACAACAGCCAGTTCCATACAATCAATGGCTGTGTCAATTTCAATGTTGTCCAGAGTCCTGTTTTCAGGTGGAAGCATTATAGTGTCTTCAACGTCCCTTTGTAGCCTGTGTACATTCAGTCTCCTGTAGTTGATTATGTTTTCCACTGGTTCTTTCGCTAGGAAGATGGGTTGATGGGAATTGATGATTGACTGGACAGCTTCATTGTCCGAGTCACTGGGTACTATTGTGCAGGTGAAGTTGCTGATTTCTGGAAGAATATGAATAAAATTAGATGAAGATATGAAAAAATCTAATGTTGATGGTGTTCTGGGGAAGATTGGTTTGGGTTTTGAAATAACAACCAATGAGTGCTGATCGCTGTTGGTATCAAGCCAGTCAGCAATTGCCTTGCCTTCGTTGTTGACAGCAGTATCCAGCCAAAGGTGATGCCTTGCATTGAGATCACGATGAGTCCATAAGTGCTTCGTCTAAGGATGCTGTTGAGAACTTTAAGATTGCTGTGAATATTTGAGGTACAGGCTGATGACAGTAAGAGTATTCCTTGCTAGTTGTACGGTGATACAGTGGCATCGCTGGTTGTGAGACCTGTGATGATGGTTTCGGTGGTGTTGGTGGTAGATTGACGTCCATACGGCCTTCATCCTTGTCCTTCCGAAAGGTTTTGAAGCCGGCCATGTCGATGTTGTTGCGTCTGGTGACGTTGGTCTGACTGATGAGTGCGATTTCTCAGTTCTTATTCTTCATTCACAAGTTGAATGTCATCCTCTTCTCTAGGCTGTACAATGAATTTACATTGTACGTGAGGATGCTTCTTCAATTGCATGTTTGGAACAGGAAGGTGGCCAGTGCCACAGACTTCTCGCCTTCACTAAGCTGAGCATAGTTTGCGGTGAAACTACATTTCCAGCTTTTCCCATGACTGTGAGTAGGTCGGATCCAAAAATTCTTTGGACTTCGGTGTACAAGTTCCTTGGTGGGGCTGACGTTGGTTTGGTTGGTCTACTCCTTGGTGTTGCTGTCCCGGGTGTGATCACTTTTATTGGTGTCGTTTTCTGTTGTTGCTGTTGATTTTTCTGGTTGGTGGAGTTTGCTGGTTTCTGTGATGATCCAGCTTCTTTTACCATTGCTTCAAAGCTGACTGCAGGGAGGGTAACCAAGCATGCTGACAACCTGTTCTTTTCATTGAGTATTGCTTTGAGGTTTGGGCAACACTTGAAGCTGGCTAGGTGACCTTCCTTATGGCAATCGGCACACCATACATCAAGTCCCGTGTCCTCCTTCCGTTGGCATCCTCCTCCATGCCCTTGACGCATACGTACTAAGCCACGAGGTACTACGGGGTGGAAGTTTACCAAGCTGCAATGTAGCCATTAATGTGAATATTGTCCGCAAACCCTAGATGATTCAACTGATTGAAGAAGTTTTTTTTCCAATTGTTAGAAAAAAGCAATTATAAGTTCGTTGCCCCCTTATTTCCAAGAAACTGCAAAGTTTAAACTTTTTATCATAAGTATACCTACGTATGCACAATAACATCAACTATTTTTTGCTATCTTTCGCACCACAATATTGTTAGTAGGTCTTTCGCAAATAAAAATAAAATACTTAATATTTATGTATGAGTAGGTAAACATTACTACGAGCATATGAAAAAATATTTTCAAATATAATTTTAACAAAAGCAGAATATATTTAATAAATACCTAAACAAATATTTCATGCATCAATTATTTTATGGCAATTTAATTGACCCTATAGTAGAACAAACCACATTAATTTTGTTTTTATATTAATTAGAAAAGAAACCACGAAACAAAGTGGTCAATTTTTTCTGGTCACGGTTAAGTCCACAGAATAAGTCCACAGAATTTATTTGATCTGCGTTGTTGCATGAATAGAATATGGCTTCTTAGAAATATCCCATGAGATTATAGGTTAGGTATTCGTCTCATTTCCAACTGGGAATTATCGTAATCACATGAAACCTAAACAAAAATCACCTTTAATCGGTTTTCAATATGCGATTGGTGGTCACTTAAGCATGACACAATCGGCTTATAGTTTTCGTTCGAATATATCCCCTTGTGATGATGTAACTATATACATTATGTTCGATAGTAATAGTCTGGGGCATTAAAATGACATTTTGCTTTATGATTTGACAAGAAATCTATCCGCTTCAACTTTAATTTTAGATAATAAATTATGTCAAACGGGCCAATGAACTCAGTCTTTGATTAAGGTTTTCTGTGCATCCGCATGAAAAAACTGCTATAATTTCTGCCAAAAAACTGGAAACAATTGAAATATTTTCCAAAATCATCTTCAAAGACTAGGTTTATCGTACATTACAAATATTGAGCGACTCATTTGAAATTGTCGCAACTAGTTGAGGACTGACTAATGACAAATTGTCCAACCAATAGATTTTCTACTGGTGGAATGTTGCTTTATTAGTAACTTGACCAATAAAACCAATACGTAATTTGTATACAAAATCTATTGCAACCCTTGATCCCAGACTATTACAATTCAATTCATCAAATTAAATGAAGATATTTTTGAACAAAAGAATAGATTATTCGACCTTCTATCTATATCTGATGTACTACCTTTGTAAGAATGCATGTGTGTAACGTTGATTTTATTTCACTAAAACACTCTTAAGAAAATTAACAATCAAAAGTGAACGAACCTGCAAATTCCATTTGATTCTAATAGGAATTCCCTTACTTTGGATATATCTCAAAAATCAATACACACCACATAAGCCGTATCAAGTGTGACCTTTTCTAAATTAAATTGTTCCATTTTTTATCAGATAAAATTCCTATTAGTCTCACAAGTACACTTATCTCACATGTATCTGGTCTCTAAATTCTTTCGATACATTTTTATATCTCAATCTAAAAGTTAAAAAAAAAACATACAATCTTAAGAGCTCTCTTCAGCACCACCCAAAAGGATGCCATACTTCTGTACGAGTAGCTATATCTAATATTCCCAACTTGCAGGGTTGGTTGACTAGCTGTGTAGCTGGTGCTATAACACCAATATTTTTTTTACAAAGAAAATGAAGAAAAATTGAATCAATCAAAATCTATTTTGCACTTGCATGTCGGTAAATTGGATTTTCACACAAAGGAAAATTTAAAATGAGTTGTGTGAAGTGGAAAAACTTTCATGCAGATTTTCATGCACACACATGAATCCAAGAGGTATGTGACTATGTGAGTGTGCAAGGATATTTTCTGAAAGGAATTATGGAATTGATGAGGACATAGAGTATCGGGTATCGTTGTGGTGAACGAGAGTGATACAAATTCTTCTATAGCTTAGTCAAAAAAATCAATTGGCTCATTCAAATTAGGTAACTTATTTAATTGAGGTGGCACTCCGTAGTCTCGAATGGACAAGAGCCTCAACCGACAACCTTTTTCCACTCAGCTCGGTCCCTAGTTAGCTGCGTCCGCAGTTTCTTCAGCTAAGTTTGTTGAAGTCTTCTATCACTTGTGTGCACCAGGTGAATTGATGTCTTCTTCTACTGCACTGTTTCTGGTTGAATCAAAGATTTCCCAAGTCACAGCTTTGATGTCCATAGTGTCCTTTCGCTTTACCTTTTATGTCCTAGCCGTTTTAGTCTGTGGCTTTTATATTATTTTGACTAAAGATCGATGTTGCTGAACAGTTTAGTTCGTTGTTGTATCTTCTTTTTTACACCCGTTAACATAGCATATCCGGGACCAGCAAACGAAAAAAGGACAACATTTGTAACGGAGCAAAATGACAGGGACCCGGGGATAGGATTAGGATTCAGGACAGGAAGAAGAATTTGTAAAATTAAACAGGAAACAGGAACGGGATAGGAACCGGAAATTAATTTGAATGGGGCTAGGCCATCCAAGAAGTGCGATGGGATGGGCCGGGCAAAACAAAACTGAAAGACTGTGACATCTACTACGGTGACTTTTACCGACCACAAGGGCAGTGTCTTTTTGGATGTGGATTCATCGTTAGAGGCAGACTTCGGGAAAAAGTCTTGAGTTTCAACTATGTGAACGAGCACCTCATGACAATTCACATCAAGGCTAAATTCACCAACATCAGCCTGATTTGGACGCATGCCCCCACATAGTAGAAAGATCACGACACCAAGAATGAGTTCTACGAGATCTTGGACAAGACAAACAAGGAAGAGAAGACGTCTTTGGTGACACAATCGGAAGATACAGCCTGCACGACACCTTCTCCGCTAACGGAATCAGGTTAATCGGCTTTACTGCGGGGCGAAAAGTTGTGGTAGCTTGTACGTAGTTCCCGCATCTCTATATAAACAAGGGCACATGGCGAATTCCTGGTCAATCAACCGCCAGGTAGATTGATTACATTGCGACCGACGCAAGGCACTCCTTCTATATCAAGGATGTCCTAATGTTTCGAAGAGCCAACGTTGTCTCGGACCACAATCTTGTTGCAGCCAAAGTAATGCTATGGATATCCAGACCAAAGCCAAAACAGGAAATACTGTGAGGAAGTTCGACGTGCGTCGGACGACTTCAGTTACAAGAAATCGCCAGTTCCTTTTCCGATCGAGTCTCTTACGCCCTCTTAAAAAGTCGTATTGCACCAAATGCAAGTATCGAGAACCAGTGGAAGAATTGCCACTAAGCCATCACAGATGCTGCCCCTGACGTGGTGGACCTCACACGACCACCAAAGCGAAAACCCTGGTTCGATGTAAAATGCCGGCTAGTACATGTATCCAAACAACAGGCATACAAAGGAACACAGCTGCTCCCGAGTTCTACGAGCAGAAGAGGAGAGAGGAACACAAGCTTCTAAGAAGGAAAAGGAAAGAGCATGAGAGGTGTGCGATCGAGGAAATAGAGGGCTGCCATTGAAGGAATGAAGTTCGGAAGTTTCACCAGAAAGTATAAAAAGAATCTGTTAGTGTTACAAGGCCCAAACCAAAGCCGCCTGCAAAGATTATCACGGGAACATCATGGTAGAATCGCAGTCGGTGCTGAGGATATAGAAAAATCATTTCTGATGAATCGAATTCCGCTACCGATCCCGACGAAGTAAACATAGCTATATCTAAACTTAAGTCCAATAAAGCTGCTGGAGCCTTGTGGCTGAGCTATTCAAAGTGGCTGGCGATGAATTAGTCAGGATTATGCACCAGTTCATCTGCAAAATAAGGTCGGAGGAAAGCATGCCCGATGAATGGAAGTTCAGCATTGATTGCCCGATCTTGAAGAAAGGTGCATTCTCTATCGTGATCCTGCACAAACGGACAAGCTTGGGAGGGATGCCAAAACTAGACATTTTTCTATATAGCTCTTCTTTACGTGCCATGCCAACCCTACTCCGACCGTATTCTGCAGATGAGCTGGTGCATACTCCTAACCAATTTATCGCCTCTTTTTTGAAGAGCTTAGCAGTAAGGCCGTCAACATCAGCTGCCTCATTAGAATTGAGTTGACATGTCTGCATTTTATCGAGATAGGGTGGTTGAATTTGTTGGTCTAGGTTGAATAATGAAATTTTCCTGGCACTGGAGCTAGATGCATCATCGATCGATGGCGCAGCCTAGGTTACTGTTTCCCCAGCACCGACTGCGATTGTGCCGTTGGGTGGTTCTTTTTTACCTTTTGGTTAAACTTCTGAACTTCATTCTCTCTGTAGTTGCTTACTTAGGTCATCGGTCCTTTTACGTCCGTGAGATTTTCCATGCAGGGCACAGGGCCTCCAGACTCCAGTACTACGCAACATCGTGACGGAGATGTACCACAGCTCTCTCTAAATCTTCCCCAGTTGTGCTGATTCCTCCTCGACAGTTCTTCGCCAAGTACTTATAAGTCAGCCCACTCTTTTGCCTCGTTGCGTGAGAGGGTTCCACTGCATCGCTTGACTTACAATGCACTCGTGACCTTTTCGAAGCGTATGTCCAACCCACTGCCACTAACGTTTTCGGATTATAGAGTCGATGGTTTCCTGACCTGTCCTTGTGCAGGCATATATATACGAACGTTAGCTGCTTTCTTGTGACAGCGGGTGTTACTTTCCAAATGCCGCACCCATAAAGAAGCACGGATAAAACATTGAAGCGGAATAGTCGCAGCAAGGTCTTAAGGCTTATGGAGTTGTTTTTCCATATTTTTGACAGCATTCCCAACGATTCAGCTGGTTAAATCTAGTTCGGTCGATGGTGGCGATCAGAAGAGACAAAGGCAATACTCCCAAGATATTGAAAACTCTATACTCTATAGATACCATCTCTGCTGGTTGTCCAGAAATATCTACTTGGGAAGATGAAGAAGTTCCAAGGCTGATCCTATTTGTGTTTGCCCTATTGATCCCATAGGTTTCAGCTTCTCTCTCCACCCTTATTGTCATTTGATGGAAATCCATGATCCTATGAGAGAGTTAGCATCCGTTGGTGGTCCACGTAGTACAGATGTTTGGGGTATGATTGCATATTCCAATGAATTACTCCACTTGCAGTCAACAAAACTGCATGCAGCACATCACTAATAATCAACAGGATAAGTATTGGTGACAGTAAACAACCCTGTCTAACTCCACTTTGGATTTTAAACTCCTCTGACAACCTTCCTTTATGCAGAACGTTACATATGGATCCATCATAAGTTGTCTGACCAGACGTCCTCTTTAAAGACGACATGTCCTCTTTTTATTTATAAAAAATGTCCGATATCTTTTTGAAAAATACATGCAAATTGTTCTCTTTTTTAGTGTTCTCAATTAACTGAAATTTTCGACATCACAAAACTAAATAAGAATAACTTTATTCAACACTGCATCACAAATTTTCTTCATCTTTCTAGTGTGAACACGACCTAAAATATATACTTTTACCTGAACTCATTCACTTCTGAACACAACGCCATCTTTTTTTTCAAACAGACATTTGAACACAACCACTCATTTGACAGTAAGTTCTGTCCTCTTTCTCTCTGTTTGAATTCAATACACCAACGGTTTGTTTTGTTTTGCCTATTGTTGGTGCTTTTTTAATGTAAAAAGAAATGAAATAAGAAATAAAATACCAAAGCATTGTACGTTTAACGTAGAGCTGCAGAAAATATCCAATGTTAAGACAGTAATATGTAAAAGAACGACAGTATTATATATAATATTTTTTCATTTGAGATTTTTGAAGGTGTCCTCTTGTTCGTGGGTTTGGATCTGGCCACCCTAATTCATATGTAGCCGCCTTAATAATATCAAATAATTTATCCGTGATTCCCCTCCGCAAAGCAGGCCAGATAAATCCTCTATATTGACACTGTCAAACGCCTTTTCGATGAACAGCAGGTGAAGTGATGATCCACAAGGTGTTAATGTGGCCCACACAGGAAGATCCAGTGCAGAATCATGATTGCTCGGCATCAAGTGTTTTTTGAGGTGGTCTTTTATTTGCTCCAAAACGATTTTTGCTAATAATTTAGCCTCAGCAGGCAGCTCCAGCTGCATAATCTAATGGTAGCAAACATCAGATGGTGGTCCCGGGCAATTTCCATGTCTGCATCTCTTCTGTTTCGAACCTCCTGGAGACTGCTTCTAAATCGCCGATTGATCGCGAAGTGATCAATTTGGTTGGAAGTTGTCTGTCCTTCAACATGCCAACTGGCTTCGTGGCACGTGTGGTGCTCAAACATGGTCCCTCCAATTACAAGGCAAGACAAATCGACAGAGCGTTCGCCATTGTCGTTGCGGTCAGCGGTCACCAACACATGCCTGAGCCCATCATTGTCATTCTCTCTATACCATCCCTGGGATTAGCTAGCTACTCCAGACTTCCGGACTTTTGCAGCGTCTTCCAAGCCGAGGTCTTGGCAGTGACAAAAGCAGCTACGCAAATATCAATGATGGCGATACCACGAGCTGATATCGCCCTCTTTATTGATAACCATGCAGCAATAAAAGCAATTTCTGCCAACCCAGATACATATTGTAACTTCGTGTTAAAAATAAAACAATTCGCACGATTACTCTAAGATACAATTTTAGGTTTTTTATTTAGGTTGTTTTGTCTTTCGTGTCTAAAGTTACAATGGTTGAAAATGGTGTCTACAATGTAAAATACTTATGGCTAATATATCTGACTCAAAATTATAATATGAATATATGACTGAACTCTTCTCTCTTCTTCACGCGCGCTCCTGGTGTTTAGAATGTGAAACTATAAAATTAAGTCGGGGTTGACACTTAAACTTAAAGCTTTATACGCATGGCTACTACAGCACTGCGCATGACCACTACAACACTCCCCTCCTAGTGAAATCAATTTATTTCACGATACTTTCAGATTACGAAAATTTTAGCTGAAATATGGTTTCACTCGATCAATGGAAACTGAATAATTTTTTCCGAGTCTATCGACTATGATTTGTTTTCGAAGTTTTCTTATTACTCTGAACGGACCCTCGTATGGAGATTCCAAACTTTTTTTCATTTTGTCGCTTCTGATCAAGACCTGGTCGCAAGTGTTTAGATTGGTTGGAATATACACTGATTTCGTAGTTTTTCTTGTTTTGAGGTTTTGTTCTGGAATGTTTTTGAAGAATTGTTGGAGTTGGTCTACAAAGTTGTGTTCGTTTGTGTACTGAGAAGAACAGACGGATAGGTCTAAAGGCAACTTGATATTTTCTCCGTAGAGGAGTTCAGAGGGCGTATATTTGAGATCATCTTTGATTGTAGTGCGGATCCCCAACAGAATAAGTGGGAGTTGTTGTGTCCAGTGAATTCTGTCACCCGACGCACGAAGGGCACTTTTCAACTGGCGGTGGAATCTTTCCACCATCCCGTTTGCCTGTGGATGATACGCTGAGGTTCGAATTCGATTCGTTCCTAAAAAATGTGTAAGTTGTTGGAACAGCTTGGATTCGAATTGAGAACCTTGGTCGGTTGTGATTGAATTCGGAACTCCAAACCTCGACACATGTTCTTGAACATATGTTCTGGCGATTGTGTCTGCGTTGATATCTTTGATTGGGTACGCCTCTGGCCACCTCGAAAATCGATCAACGATTGTCAATATGTACTTGTATTCTTCTGATGGAGGAAGTGGTCCTACGATATCCATGTGGATATGTTGAAACCTTCCCGGCGGAATAGGTATTTGCTCGAGTGGACATTTTATGTGTCTTTGCACTTTTTCTTTTTGACACTCTGGACACGCTTTTGCCCAGGAGTTAATATTATGGTTCATTTTAGGCCAAAAGTACATCTTGGCAATTTTTTTCCTTGTACCACGAATTCCAGGGTGTGCAATGCTGTGAATTTGTTCGAAAACTGTTTTTCGGAAGGATTTTGGGACGTATGGACGATTTTGTTTGGTGGACGTTTCACACCAGAGAGAAATATTCAAAGCTGGTATCTTGATGAACTCCAATTTGATTTTCGACTTTGGATTTGGATTGCTCCGAAGAGACAATAATTCTTCATCAGTGATTTGAGCTTTCGCCAGTTCGTCTACGTTGGTTGGTGAAGAACTCTCTACTGCATCTGTGTTTGGACGAGATAGTGTGTCTGCGACCACATTTAGAGAACCTTTGACAAATCTGATGTCACTAGTAAACTGGGATATAAAATCCAATTGACGTTCCTGTCTCGGACTACGTTTGGCTTTGGTGAAAAGAGCTGTGGTGAGGGGTTTATGATCCGTGAGAACGCAGAAATCTTGTCCTTCAACAAAATTTTGAAAGTGAAAGATGGACAGATATATCGCGAGTAACTCTCGATCAAAAGCCGAATATTTGGCTTGTGAAGGGGATAGCTTTTTGCTAAAAAATGCTATGGGCTCCCAGTCGTCCTCACCCTTTTGTTGTTGGAGAACTGCTCCAATATCGGTGTTGGATGCATCAGTTGTGATGCTGAGTTTTGCGTTTTCACGAGGGTGGTTGAGTAGAGTTGCTTTTGCCAGTTCTATTTTTGCTTTTGAAAAAGCTTCTTGGCATTCAGTCGACCAAGTAAATTTTGCTTTCTTTGTTTTTTCAATTTTTGAAAGGTGATCGTATATTGGCGCCAGTATGCGTGCTAGATGTGGAATGAATCGGTGGTAATAGTTCACCATACCCACGAAACGCTGTGCACTCTTGATTGAGGTGGGCTCTGGAAATTTGTTGATGGTTTCGACTCTGCTTTGAGATGGCTGAATGCCTTCTTTTGAAATGTCAAAACTTAAAAATTGAAGCTTTGAGGCACCAAAAATACATTTTGAGGCTTTTATTCGTAAACCGTATTCTTCTAAGCGCTGAAAAAGGATTCTCAAATGTTTTTGATGTTCGTCAGGTGATTTGCTTGAAACCAAAATATCGTCTACGAAAACCCACACAAAATCGAGACCTTTGGTTACTTGCGACATGAAACGTTGGAATGTTTGCGCTGCATTCCGTAGCCCGAAGGGCATGCGCAAGAATTCGAATAGTCCGAAGGGTGTTGTGATCGCAGTTTTGTGAATATCGTCTTCTGCCACCGGAATGTTGTGGTAGGCACGAATCAAATCCACTTTTGAAAAAATGGTGCAGCCCTGAATGTTTGCGTTACAATCGTGAATGTGAGGTAGTGGATTGCGATCAGGAATGGTTAAGGCGTTGAGCCGGCGGTAATCGCCACATGGCCTCCAGTCGTTCGCTTCGTGTTTAGCTGCCATGTGCAGAGGAGATGCACATGGGGATGATGATGGTCTACAAATACCGATTTGAACCATGTACTCGAACCCTTCCTTGGCTATTTTAAACTTAACGTTGTTTAAACGTCTGGGTTGTGAACTTGGTAAAGGACCTTTGGTGAGTATGTGGTGTGTCACTAGATGTTTGACAGGTAGAGTGAAGTCAGGTGGTTGCATGAGTGTGGAAAACTCTCTTAAAATAGAGTTATATTGTTCTTCGATTGCGAAAAAACGAGGACTTGCAATATTTTGTCTGCAAGGTGTACCTGCAACACTTGATTGGGTGAGAGGATCGATGAGTCTGGAGTTTTTTATGTCTATGATCAAACCTGTTCGTTTTAAAAAATCTGCCCCTATGATGGGCTTGGTGACAGATGCGATGATGAAGGTGTGGTCAAATATCTTTCGAAACCCAAGTGTTGTTTTTAGGTACTTTGTACCATAAACTTGGATTTGTGACCCATTAGCTGCAGAGATTATTTGCTCGGGTCTGTGGCGATTTACTTGTTTGATCATATCATGTGGGATGGCAGAGACATCCGAACCAGAATCGATTAAAAATGTGATATTTGAAATTGGATCTTTTATAAAGATACGGCTTTGAATGTTTATTTTGTTACTGTCATTCGCCGCAGTAATGACAGTAGAATCTAGTTTGGGGAACTATTCTTCTTAAAGTTGCAGGGATTTGTGCATTTCAATGCATTTTTCCCATACCTATTGTGGTACCAGCAAAAGTTTTGATTTTTTCTAGAATTGGATCTAGTTCTTTGAGAATTGCTCGAAAATGTTTGTCTTCGGCTATTCCGTGAAGGACGCTGATTGAAATTTAGATTGGATAACATTGACTTAATTTCACTAATCTCGCTTTGCAAACTATTGTTTATACTGGTTAATTCACTAATGGTTCTATCAGATTGTAAGGTTGTGTTTGAGAAGGAATTTTGTTCCTGATAAACCTCAAATATTCCGTCAGCCATTTTTAGTAAAACGTCTAGTTTTGTTTCTGAAGTCGACTTTATGGAAGCTTGGACGAGGGCGGGAAGACGCCGTTTCCAAAGCTCTAGTATTAGGCTTTCTGTGACAATCATTGATTGTCCAGCTAGAGTTTGAAGTCTTCTATAGAACTCAGACGGTTTTCTGTCCCCCATCTCCTCGCCCGATAGCAATGCTTCGATGCGTTTGCTCTCGCTCATAGAATGTCGATCTATTAAGGCTGTTTTAAGATTTGTATAAGACGTGGTTGATTGCTGAACCAAAATGTCGTAAACACTTGCGGCCACATCTTGAGGAAGCGCTTGAACAACATAATGAAATTTAGTTTGTTCAGTAAGTATGTTTCGCGTTGTAAATTGAGATTCGACTTGAATGAACCATATTGCAGGCATTTTTGTCCAGAATTCTGGCAATTTTATTGAAATCGCGTTAACTAATCCCGGAGTGGACGTGGGGGGTGCTGTATTGGGTCTTATCGCGGCGGGCGGATTGTTTTCTGGCATTTTGAATGCTTATTTATTAATGATTGTGTAGATTTAAAAAAATTTCTTTGAATAAAAGGTTAGTATGTAATTTAGAAAGTAAGACGTGACAAAAGAAAGAAGAAATCCAGTTTACAGATGAATTTAAGAAACTAATTTTAAAAGTTTACAACTCTGTTGTTTGAAAAAGATTATTTGAAATTTTATTGTTTGTTGTTAATATCAAGTACTTTTGTGTAATAAGCAGAATAAATTAATGTTTGTTAATTTGATTAAATTTAGAATTGTTTCAAGTTTTTAAAATATTTTACTTTGAAAATAGCTAATGTTTAAAGAAAATTTAGTTTGGAAATCGATTTTTTAAAAGTTAAATAAAGTGCAAAACTTTTGGTTAAAACTCTTTGGTATTTGTATACCACTGTAATTGATTTGAAATTTGTTTGAAAATTAATGTATTTAAGAAAAAAAAATTTAAGTTGAATTGAATTTTTATGCAGTATTGTATCTGAAGAATCTTTGCTTTAAAACGAATAAAATGTTTTGAAATTCATTGAAAGTTAATTTTGAAAATGAAAATTGTAATGCTTTAGTAATTTCTTAATCGTAATGAATATAATATAATAAACTTTGTAATTTTATAAAATAAATATATATATAGATAGTGTATATTGTAATAACTTTCCATATTTGAACTATAACGACTCCGAAATGCAAACAAACGGACACAATAAAACTTACGGTCGCAGTGCAAACATACCCTTATTAGCTATAATTATAGCAACTCTCAAACGAAGGAAGCGCCATCTGCCGGATTATAGCAGATTTACCAGCTGTCAAATAAAAGCTTTTGGAAGGGAAATTATTGGGAAATTTCCCCTACGGAAAGCTCTGGAAGCAGAGACCAGAACGTTCTCCTTATTTCGAGAGTTTGGAAAACAAGTATAAAAGGCACAGGTTTGAACGGCAGCGACAGTTTGGTTTTTAATCGTGAATGAATAAAGTTGGTTGTAATAAAAGTGAAAAGTAAAGTTTGTGAATTAATTCAGTGGTGAAGAATAAATCGTTTTGTTTGTAGTAAGAAAAGTAAAGTGTTTTATTTTGCGAAATAAATAAGTGGACGTTTTGAATAAAGTAAATAAGTTTTATTAACGAACCTGAGAAAATATTACATTGGTGTTAGAAGTGGAATAAAACTTATTTTATTTGTGCACTCAGTAAATTTATTGTGTGGAAAGTGAAAAAAAAAGACAATGGGTAAATCTTTGAATGATTTAAATTTAGTGGAACTAAAGGCAGAACTGAATAAACGAGATCTTCCTACTGCTGGAACAAAGAATGATCTTATAATTCGTCTGCAAGAAGATTTAAGAAGATGTGGAAAAAACCCGGACACGTTTATATTCGACATTGAAATGGAAGAACAGCAAGAGCAAGTAAGTACATCGGGCATGACCAATATGCTGTCTCAGCTGCTTGCAAAATTTGATAGTCAGGAAAAGAATCTTCTCGAACGTTTCGAACAACAAAGCCAAGAACAACGGAGTGAACAAAAGAATCTTCTCGAACGTTTCGAACAACAAAGCCGAGAACAACGGAGTGAACAAAAGAATCTTCTCGAACGTTTCGAACAACAAAGTCAAGAGCAGAAGAATCTTCTAGAACAACAAAGCCAAGAACAAAAGTGTCTGCTGGAAAAACAGACAAACATGCTCGAATGTAAGTTAGATGCCTTTGACAGTAGAATTGTTGCCCTTGACGAGCGTGTCGATAAGCAATTTTCTTCTATCGATAAACAATTGTTAACTCTCGATCAACAATTGTCTAATGTCGATAAGCAATTGTCGACAGTAGAAGCAAAGTTCGAAGATAAAATCAAATCCATTACAAAGGAATTAGATAAAGTAAAGAAAATGAAGGTTCGAGAAAGTTCTGGCGACTGTCCGAAGAAAAAAGAGATGCATCCACCAACCTTCGATGGGCAAACTTCTTGGTCAATCTACAAGAAGCAGTTTGAGGCAGCCGCAGCAACAAATGGCTGGGATGAGGAAGACAAATGCATAGCTCTAACGCTTGCCCTCAGAGGACCAGCTGCTGAGCTGTTACAAAGCATACCAGCAGATAAAAATGGCAACTTCAGTGCTCTCGTTCAGGCCATTGACAAACGTTTTGGAGATGGCCATATGCAAGAAGTCTTCCGCGTCCAGCTCAATTCCAGAGTCCAGAAAAGGGGAGAAACTCTGCAACAACTCCAAGCAGACATCGAACGGTTGGCGCACCTGGCATATCCAGCTGCAGGAGATGAAATCATCAACCAATTCGCAACAGAAGCCTTTGTTCGTGCTGTATCTGACATCAACCTTCAGCGAGCAATTCGAACTGCTGGCAAACGCACGCTTCCTGAAGCACTAGCATTCGCCCTCACTATGGAAGCAGCAGAGCAGGCTTCTCAAGGAGTCCATCGGGTAAGAGAAATAGAAATTGAGGAGTGCTCTTGCCAGAGAACAGCATTCCAAAGGAACCAACGCGATGGACCTGCTCGATGCTGGAATTGCAATAAAACCGGACATCTCCAACGCCAGTGCAGATTGCCACCTAGAAGATCTGCTTGTCAACATTGTGGAAGCAGAAATTTTAACTCCTGCTCACCCCGTTTCTCAACCGGGAAACGAGTAAGAACCAACTTCGAGGGGCAGAAGCTGGTTTCTGGTATCGATGGCCCCAGAACCACCATCCAGGTCTCACAGACGAAACGAAACAACAAAAGTCTGACTGTGGCGGCAAAACTTAACGGCAAGAAGCAAGTGGCTACAATCGACACCGGTGCTACTGCCTCCATTGTTCGAAAGGACTTGGTGAAGATGACATGGCTGCATAACACCAACACTTACCGTCTGAAAACAGCAACAGGAGAGGCAGCCAGAGTGTACGGGGAGGTTCGTCTTACAATCCGTTTGGCAGAACTGGAGTTTTCACATCTATTTCTGGTAGCAGATATATGTGACGAGTGCATCGTTGGAATCGACTTTATGAAAGAGCACGGAGTAATTCTCGATATCGGAAAGCAAGTTCTCAAATACCGAAATGTGGAGATTCCTATGGTTTATGGCAATGAAAATTCATCAACTCTGAGGACTGTCATAAAGGAAGATATTTGCCTGCCACCTTCTTCAGAAGTGTTCGTTTGGACAAAAATAAAGGGAGATTTGGGTAGCCATCGATACCTAATGGTGGAACCAGACTCTGAACAGTCTTCTCAAAGCATCATCCTAGGGAAGACCCTTGTGGCGCCAAAGAACAACATGGTGCCCGTACGGATACTCAACATCAAACCGTACGAAGTCAAGCTTAGAAGAGGAGAAGTTGTTGGAAAATGTGAATCCGTATCCGCAATAACTAAAATTACAGAAGTTGATACACAAGAATATGTGGACCCCAGGAAAGTGAACACTATGAAGTCAAACATTCTCAAATCTTCAAAATTAAGTGAATATCAGCTAAGTGTTGCTGGAAGCCTCCTTCATGAGTATGCTGATATACTCTCTTCACCCAATGGGCAGTATGGTCGAACACAACTGGTGCAGCATCGAATCGACACAGGAGACACAAGACCTATTCGACAACCAGCAAGACGTCTCCCATTAGCCAAACAAGCCGAAGTTGAAGAGATGATATCGACCATGAAGAAAGATGGACTAATCGAAAACTCTAAAAGTCCATGGGCATCCCCAGTTGTTCTTGTCAAAAAGAAGGACGGAAGTACTCGATTTTGTGTGGACTATCGGAGGCTGAACGATGTGACAAAGAAAGACAGCTACCCTCTGCCAAGAATCAGCGATACTCTGGATGCGATGGAAGGAGCTGAATGGTTTTCAACATTGGACTTGAAGAGTGGCTACTGGCAGGTAGAAATCCATCCAGAAGATCGAGAAAAGACGGCTTTCTCCACAGGAAATGGTCTGTGGCAATTTAAAGTGATGCCTTTCGGACTATGCAACGCTCCGGCAACATTTGAGCGTTTGATGGAGTGCGTTTTACAAGGACTTACTTGGAAATCTTGCCTAGTCTATTTGGACGATGTCATTGTTTATGGTAAGACATTTGATGAGCATTGTGGAAACCTTAAGGCCGTGTTCCAGAGGCTTCGAGAAGCAAACTTGAAATTGAATCCAGACAAGTGCGAGTTTTTCAAGTCTGAGGTAAAATACTTGGGACATATCATCTCTTCCCAAGGAGTGAAGACTGATCCTGAAAAAGTTGACACCGTAAAGAATTGGCCGACACCACAGGATAAACATCAACTCCGGAGCTTTCTTGGTCTAGCCACGTACTATCGACGATTTGTGAAGGATTTTGCTGGGATCGCGAAAAGTTTGCACCAGCTAACAGAGAAAAGCAAACCGTTCAAATGGTCAAGCGAGTGCGAGAAAAGCTTCCAGGAACTTAAGCAGCGCCTATGCAATACACCAGTTTTGGCCTATCCGACACCAGGGAAACCTTTCATCATCGACGCTGACGCAAGTAACGTAGGAATTGGTGCCGTACTATCACAAGTCCACGAAGGAGAAGAGAAGGTCGTTGCCTATTACAGCAAGGTGCTCTCAAAGCCAGAAAGAAATTACTGTGTGACCAGAAGAGAACTTCTAGCTTTAGTATCGGCAACAAAACACTTCCATAAGTACATCTATGGACAGAAGTTCCTTCTTCGAACAGATCATGGCGCACTTAATTGGCTGTTGAACTTCAAAAATCCAGAAGGTCAAGTGGCAAGATGGATTGAGAGATTGCAGACATACGACTACCAGATCCAACATCGAAGAGGAAGGCTGCACTCAAATGCAGATGCTTTATCTCGGAGACCATGCAAACCGGACTGCAAGCACTGCACACGTCAGGAAGAGAAGGAGGTTGCTTCCATCCAGCGATTAAGAGCCGATCCCATTTACGGTTGGAGTAATGAAGAACTGAGGACTGCCCAACAAGAAGACTCGGATATTGAACCCATTCTTGCGTGGAAGGAACACCAAGAGAAACCAGAATGGGGTGACATCTCCGATAGAAGTCCAACTCTTAAAGCGTATTGGGCACAATGGGACTCGCTTCATGTACAAGAAGGAGTACTAAGACGTAAATGGGAATCCACAGACGGCAAATCATATGTGATGCAGCTAGTCATACCTCGTTCCAAAGTTAATGACGTTCTGCAAGAGCTGCATGATGGAGCTTCCGGAGGACATTTGGGTGTCAATAAGACACTGGAAAAGGTAAGACAGCGATTCTACTGGCTACACGCAAGAGAAGACGTCGAAAAATGGTGCCGAAAATGTGATACTTGTGCTGCAAGCAAGGGACCATGCAGAAAAGTCCAGAGTAGAATGCAGCAGTATAATGTGGGCACGCCCTTTGAGAGGATTGCAATAGACGTTGCAGGCCCTTTTCCAGAAACCGAAAACGGAAACCGATACATCCTGGTAGTAATGGACTACTTCAGCAAGTGGCCTGAGGCATTTGCCATCCCAAACCAGGAAACCAAAACAGTCGCGGATCAGATTGTTTTCAACTGGGTAAGCAGGTTTGGTGTACCTATGGAACTCCATTCAGATCAAGGGAGGAACTTCGAGTCCAAAATTTTTCAGGAAGTTTGTACACTCCTTGGCATTAAAAAGACGAGGACAACACCACTTCACCCACAATCTGATGGGATGGTTGAACGATTCAACCGGACCCTTAAAGAACACCTTTCCAAAGTTGTAAGCGACAACCAACGAGACTGGGATCGGCATATTCCGTTATTCTTGATGGCCTATCGAAGTGCGGTACATAGCTCAACAGGACATACACCATCAGAAATCCTGCTCGGGAGCACAATACGACTACCAAGTGAAATCAAATTTGGATGTTCTACAAGTGAGCCACAAGGAATAGACGACTACGTGGACAACCTCAAAGAAAAGCTAGTTGACATTCACGAAAGGACGAGGGCAAATATAAAGCTATCGAGTGATCGGATGAAAACAAGATATGACACAAAAGCCACAACGACAGGATTCCAAGTGGGAGACCTTGTGTGGTTTTATAATCCCCACCGTCGGAAGGGACTCTCACCGAAGCTTCAACAAAATTGGGAAGGCCCTTATACTGTTGTAACACGAATAAACGATGTCGTCTACCGCATTCAGAGAGGATTAAGAGGCAAGCTAAAAGTAGTTCACAGCGACCGTTTACATCATTATAATGGTGATGGAAGTGATGGATTTGCTCGGGACGATCAATCCTAAGAGGGGGGCAGTGTAATAACTTTCCATATTTGAACTATAACGACTCCGAAATGCAAACAAACGGACACAATAAAACTTACGGTCGCAGTGCAAACATACCCTTATTAGCTATAATTATAGCAACTCTCAAACGAAGGAAGCGCCATCTGCCGGATTATAGCAGATTTACCAGCTGTCAAATAAAAGCTTTTGGAAGGGAAATTATTGGGAAATTTCCCCTACGGAAAGCTCTGGAAGCAGAGACCAGAACGTTCTCCTTATTTCGAGAGTTTGGAAAACAAGTATAAAAGGCACAGGTTTGAACGGCAGCGACAGTTTGGTTTTTAATCGTGAATGAATAAAGTTGGTTGTAATAAAAGTGAAAAGTAAAGTTTGTGAATTAATTCAGTGGTGAAGAATAAATCGTTTTGTTTGTAGTAAGAAAAGTAAAGTGTTTTATTTTGCGAAATAAATAAGTGGACGTTTTGAATAAAGTAAATAAGTTTTATTAACGAACCTGAGAAAATATTACAATATATTGAAATTTAATTCTATAAGTTGTTACTTGTTGTTTCTTCCTGTTTTTGTTACGGTGTGGTGGCGGTGTCTTCGTGGTTACAGATGAAGATAATTTGAAGATACGTTCAGTGAAATATTCTGTGGATTGGTGTCGTCTTTTGTTGATGATGTTGATGGAATTGGCTGATCGTTGCTTTCAATAGGTGGCGATGAAAGCTCACGATGTTGGCGGGTGGTGGCTCGCGACAGGCGGCTGGCGATAGCGCACAATAGGTGGCTGATGGTGGCTTGAAACAGGCGGCTGGTGGTGGCTTACGATGGGTGGCTGATGGTGGCTCGCAAAAGGCGGCTGGTGATAGCTCACGATAGGTGGCTGTTGGTGGCTTGAAATAGACGGCTGGTGGTGGCTCACGATGGGTCGCTGATCAGGGCTGCCGTTTCATTTTTGAGAAAGCAGTACTTCGAGGAAAAAAAAGGCAGTACACAGCAGTACGTAAAATATATAATTGTGACACCTAGAATTAAAACAAACCTACTTAGACCTTTTCAAAAATATTGAGTGTGGTGTTCAAAAACTTTGGTTTCAAAGAGAGCTACAAGATGTATTCTTTTTTTTGTTTCAAATCAATCTGGACTCTGGAGACGCTCGAAAATGGTGCGAGTGAACATGGTTCAAGTACTATGTTCGAGGTAATTTTACTTGTCTGCGGGCTGGCTCGAGTACCAATTTCAATTTTTAAATTTCAAAAATCCTGGATAAAAAATAAATTAAAATGTGACAGTAAAGTATGTATAAGAATGACATATACATATAAGTCGAAAAACCATGAAGTTCAGGTCGAAATATGTTCACTTACACCATGTTCGATCGTCTCTAAAGCTCTTTAAAAGTTACAACTTACAAGCACTTAAGTTTTGACTTAAAATCAAAACGACCCTATCTCAATATTTTTTAATAATCAAGATAGACCTATTTAAGTATTTCGTGTATAGTTACATAACACCCCGACTCCACAGGGTATACCGATGTCCAACATCGCAACCACAATCTAATCGACAATCAGCAGATTTTTTCTCGCTGGGCAAATCATGTCATGTCGTTTCATTTCTCTCTCACCACTACTTCTATCTTTTGCAATAATACACGGTCTTTAAACTCCTGATAACAAACAGTAAAGAAACATTTAATATCCAACTACCTCAAGATACAACGAAAACCATAAAAAAACTCACACGCATGTGAAACATCAAATTTCATAGCCAAGCTTTGAACAGCGTTCATCTCGTGTTCAAAAGCTGGTTTTCTTCAACATGTCGTCGACAAGACATGGATTTTTCTGCCGCAACTGGTTTTTTTGTGGACATAGTCCAAGCATGGGCCATATCTAGTGAAGCCAGAATGTAAACTACAATTTTTCTTTCTTTCAAAAAAAGCTGACAATTTTCCAAAAATTAGCAAAAACTGAGTTCGTTCCCAGTTTGACCCCCTTTAAATTTGTTGCCACTTCTTAAGTTTTGGGTACGAAATGCTAAAGGCGTCAAAACTCAGTTTTGTCGGAATTTTTCGAAGTTAAAGTCTAATTTTCTGGGGTTGAATCTGAAAGTTCATTGCTTGACAGATGGGTGAAAATCACATTTTGATTATCAAAAAGTTTTTAAACTGCCTTTTTTCGGAGCGCAAAATAGAATCTGAAAAATTCCAGATTTCATAGTTTTGTTTTTCAATATATCTTCATCGAAGCCAATGGTCTTCTGTAGTATTTCACCTGTTATATTCAAACAAGTCATAATTACATGAAAAAGGACTACAACTTTTTGGATAGAGGTTTTTGGGTGTGTTGACATAGTAGTAAAATAATAATAAAGGATTTAAAAGTTTGCTATCGAACAGTTCTCAAAAAAGCAGTACTTTGGTTGATTTAGCAGTACGGCAGTACGGAGATTCAAAAAGCAGTACAAATACTTCAATTGCAGTACTTTGACAGCCCTGTCGCTGATGTTAGTATATGCAGTGGTGGTGGGTTGCGAAACGTGGACGGTAGTTGCACGCACAGACGGCAATCGTTTTGGAATTTTTCGCAACTACGAACGGCGGTCAGAGCTTGCACAAATGTTTGGCGGTGAAAAGTGAATGCTAATGGCACGCAATGGGCGGCAGTCGTCTTGAAATAATTTTCACCCACAACGGTGGCGGCCGGCAATCGTGATTGCTCGTATAAAATGTCGGTGATGTTGGCCTCTCTAGCACTAAACTTTCCCCAAAGAATTGCGCACAAAACTTTTGTCCAGGTGTGTGGAAATGGTGGCCAACAAAACTGTCTGTGGTGGCTTTCAAGAACGGTGGTGGTCGTATGGATTGCGTGCAAGATTTTGTGCAGCGATGATGAACGGTTGTTTTACTGACGTGAAAAAACTAACCGTAGTCCACTACAATGTAGTCCAGTTAAAAAAGAACACGCACACACAAAAAGGAATAGCAGTCGTTGCTGTGCAGTTACCGCACTGAATATCGGTGGTGTGATGGGTATAACTGCGGTTTTAACTGTACCCACGGGCTAACTGTTGCCTTCCAAGATGATGCAAGACCGCTGTGCAAGTTTTGTACTGCTCTTTTTTTTTTGCTGGCGATGCAACTATGCGTCATCCAAAATTCAATGTCGGCTCTGTTATTTAATCCCAGAAGTTGGTTAATTGAAAGTTTTTATGCAAACCTTTGCGTAATTTTGTACTTTCAATCGTCGGGGTCACCAATATTGTAACTTCGTGTTAAAAATAAAACAATTCGCACGATTACTCTAAGATACAATTTTAGGTTTTTTATTTAGGTTGTTTTGTCTTTCGTGCCTAAAGTTACAATGGTTGAAAATGGTGTCTACAATGTAAAATACTTATGGCTAATATATCTGACTCAAAATTATAATATGAATATATGACTGAACTCTTCTCTCTTCTTCACGCGCGCTCCTGGTGTTTAGAATGTGAAACTATAAAATTAAGTCGGGGTTGACACTTAAACTTAAAGCTTTATACGCATGGCTACTACAGCACTGCGCATGACCACTACATACATTCGAAGCTTGTAACTTGCTGTCGCGAAGAGCTAAGGGTTATGGCCAAATTTCAATAAGCAGAGAACAGACAATATTATGCAAATGAACAAGAAACATCCTCGTTCCCTTTTCAGCATAATCACCGGTAACAACATAATGAGATACCTACCACAAAAAGAAAATGAGGCTTAGTACTGACGATCTTTGCAGAGGGTGCAGCGACGAAGAAGCACATGAGGATACCTTACACTTCCTTTGCCACTGCCCAGCACTCTGTCATTTAAGAAAGAAACACCTACATAGGATATCATTTCTATGACGACCTAGAGGAACTTTCTAGAACTACGTCTAATATAGCCTTCTGAACTTCATCAACGCCTCTAAATGGCTTGACTGCTAACAGAACACATAGGTTTTTACATTAAGTGGAATACAATTTCCTAGGGTATCACAACGGATCTACATAGATCTAAGTGTGACGGTAACAAATTCAACTGTCAGCCAGGTAGAAACCTAACCTAACCTATACCATCCCTTTATTTCCTCTTTTGCACGCTTCTCCTTCCTTTTTTGTATGAGATGCCGGTGCGGTGTTATTCTCTCCTGTTCTACTCGTAGATCTCAAGAACAGCTCTGGTCCTTTGATGCAGCGCCGCTTTGTATGCCTGTTGTTTGGCTACAAATGTTACTGTCGGAACTTAGAATTCATCCTCAAACCAAGTAGTGATCGTCTTAAGCCCAGCCTGTCAGAAGTCAGAGGTGTTCCCTTCTTCTTGGCAATGTTCTCAATGCTTGATAGCAGCATAATGACTTTTTAAGGTGTTATCAAAGACTCGATGGGATAAAGACCTGACGTTCTCTTGAATTTGTAGCCATCAAACATTAAATTGCCTCACAGTATTTCGCTTTTTGGTCTTTGGACAGAATATCCAAAGCAACACCTTGGCTATTATTACGAAGTAGTGGTCTGAGTCATTGTTGGCCCCTGGGAACGTTCGCACATCTTTTGTACTGGAGGAGTGCCTTGTGTGGTTTCAATCGCAGTGTGGTCAATCTGGTTGAAGGTTGATTAAGCAGCACATGGAAGTCCCCTTGTGGATGAAGAGATGTGGTAACTGTGTCCCCGCTGACAAGGTGTTTCCACCTAGTCAGCAAATTCGATTAACCTGAGTCCATTATCATATATGGGTAGAACGTGGAAGCTGTACTTTCCGATTGTACCAAGGACGTCTTTTTTCATCTTAGCTGCTGTGAAAATCACACAAGACAATTTTATTGTAATATCATATTTCTTGTCTAGAAAAAAACAGCAGTTATTTTATTGTTGAGTTGTGTAGTTACCCCCATATTAATAAACGGCGGATAACAACGTGCTAGCGTTTATACATCTGTTAACTAATAATTCTTATTAACAAATGCGTAATAGTCTGTGACGTGTGTTTACGTACGGATAACTTTAACTAGCCAGATTCCTCGTATAATGAACGGATAACTTCTTAACACATACACGCATGCGTATGATAGCACCGTTTACTACTACCAGTATACACCTCGTAGGGCAGAGCATGCATGTGACACATGTATTAGAAAATCACCATAATTTGATGAAGTGGTGAATTTGGTGAAGTGATAAATACTGGAAAGATATCATATCTTTTTTGATAAGAAAAGTTATCAAGCGGACAAGTTGTCTATCTGTGTGCCAGTTAACACGTGTGTTAGGGAGCGGATACCAGTTTTTTATTAATACTGCTGTTAGACTTTAAACCATATTTTATAAAACCTTTAAACAAAAAATCTTGATTCAATTTTTTTTTTTTTTTTGAAAGACTTAAGTTTATTTTCAAAATCCAAAACGAATTCCCCAACCCACTTCCACTTGAGGCAAATAGTTTAAATATCATCAAATTCTTGAAAAGTTAAGTATGTTATTACCCTAAACCATACGTCGCTAGCTAATTTGCATATAAAATACTTTAAAATGTTGTCAAAATAAATGTTATTGAAAATCACTTAGCACTTTCAAAAACCAATTCACCTCAAATACTCGTATATAACTACCAAATCAACCCTGTTTATGTTTTCCATGATGAGCTTTCTGAGAAGTATAACATTTCTGAAATCTTCCATCTCTGCCCTGGGTCTTCCATGAGAGTCAAGTGGCGTAATAAATTCTATAAAACTTCAACAGATTGGCTATGAATATAAATTGAGCCTAATGGAATCCATGATAAAAAACCAAGTTAGTGTAGTTAGCATATTTTTGCATTGAGAGTTGTTCGCTGCACGCAGTGTGATCCCTCTTCTCTCTCTCTCTCTGTTATAATATTTGAAATTAATTTTTATTCAACCCTCTTGTTTGTAATAAATATTTTTTGAAACAGTAGCATATTTTTAACCATCAACAACCCCTCGATGTTACTAAAAATACACCACCAACCACTGCATATGAAGGTATCGGAAGTAAAATATTTTACAATCAATTAGTGAAAAGGAGCGAAAATTAAGGGATTGATTAGCATGATTTTAGGGTGAATATTTTCTGAACCAAGGATTTTGTAAGTGACTCTTTGATTGCAAACTAAGCTACATAAACTTTAAGTTTCATTACGATTTTTAAAGATAAAATTTAATTGAATTAAATACAAAATAGTTTATTTTTTTAAGTACTTATACCAAGTCCTTTTGAAAGCAGCAAAAGGATAAAAGAAACTAAATCTTCTTTATAAAATTTCATAATAGGAAGAAATTGAAAATTATTACATTTTGCTTTGTATTATTGTCCCTTGGTGAACGACAAGAAAGTAAATCATTTTGATTCGAGTGCAAAGATGCTATTGTTATAGGATTTAATTGAATTTATTTCACAGTATTTAAGTCCACTGTGATGAACTCACAATGGTTACGCGAAAGACAAACGGATATGATGCTTTAAAAGTTACTCATATAAGGTTGGGACCGGGTCGTTGTTCTTTATTACAAAACAAATAAATTCTACCATATACCTACCTAGAAAAAATCTTGTTTCGAAATTAAATTTTCCTCACATTGATTTAGATTAACCCATGAGCTTTTCAAATGGCGAGTTGAAATGTGTTATCAATTTCATTTTTGGAAATCAAAGACAATAATAATTGCTCTGCCAAAATCAACTCCAAAGTGGAAAAGAGTTCGAAAAAAAAGGGTCAATAACGACACTTGATTTTTGAATGGAAAAGAGGGAGTGTTCTCAATAGGGGGGTTTACATGGAACAACATGCTCGACAACATGGGAGTTGTCGAGCCATGCTCGATCATTTAAACGCGAAAACAACTGCTGGACCAACATGCTCGACGGATTTCAAAATTTTTTGAAAACTTGTCGGCTCGTCCAACCAGCCAACTTGTGTATACAGATGCTCGAAAACATCGGTATTTATTTTTGCATTATTTAGCCACGGTGACGGAAAAAAAAGGCAACAGTAACAAATAATGAGTTCTGGAGACAGTTTTTCAGATTTTAAGAGACTTTACTAGAGGTTTGGGAAATGAAAAGCGAAGTTAAAAAAAAAAAATTTGCAAGCCGTACTGCGTGCGTTTGTTTCGAAAAATGAAAAATAATGATGCTCGACAACATCAGTACCCATGTAAACACAAAGTTGGGTGTACAGTTATTTTTTCCATCGAGCCATGTTGGCGAGCATGTTGGTCTATGTAAATCCCCCTAATAAGGCATTTCTTCATTAATTCAGGCGGTAGCAGAAGAATTCTCCAAATGGAATCAAGGGTGGCATCTATAGTTTAAATTAGACTGAATAACTTAGGACCAGTTTTCAGTTAGCACAGAGTTAAATCAGAATTAGCTAATCCTGACAAAAATTAGACCTTAGTTAACTCAGAAACAATTTTTCAATGGATGATTAACTTGAAGTTTCAGTTATCAAAAATCAATTGAAACCAATGGGTGGTATGGATGTCAGCCTTTTATTATCGAAATTTAGATAGCACCATGATAGAAAGGACGTCAAAGAGATTCCCAGCTATTGCGACTATTGGTCATCTTTACCTGACCTCAGAGATAATTACATTTGCTCACTAATGTCAAGGGATTGTTTTGCCTGGCTTCTTGAGCATATTCATTTTAATGACTAATTGCGACAGCCAGAAAAAATATTTGAAGATTTTTATAAGCTTTACAAGTTGCGCACCCTTATTACGAAGCTATTGGAAACCTTTTTAGTATCATTAAAGCCATCTTAGTTTCATTCAATAGATGAATCGATGATTAAATTCAAGGGACAACAAAGCTGTTTTCATTAATATAATATGCCCCTGAAGCCTATAAAACGTGGATACATGGTTTGGATCGGAGATGAAGAAAAAAGTTATCTTTGCCAGTTTCAGATATACACGGCAGTTACCGAAGAAGGTCTTGGTTCACGTGTGGTAAAAGGACCTTTGCAGAGCATTACTAGGGAAAGGACATTGTATTTCTTTTTGATAATTTTTTCAATACGATCCAATACCAAAAGATTTACAAGCAGATATGACTTACTCCTGTGGAACTTCTCGTAGAGGAAGAAAAAATGCACCCACTGATCTATTCGAAGACAAAAATTTACAGCAAGGGCAATCTGACACTGACTGGCGAATAAGTAAGGGTGGTGGGTCTAGAATTTTTAAAATGGAAAGACAAGAAATCAGTCCATTTTTTGAGTAAATGACAGCGATGCGTACGTAAAAAGCAAAGCCCTCTCTTGAGGAACTAAACTGTCCCTGTATAAGACGCTTATCACCCCGGTCCTGATGTATGATGCAGAGGCATGGACACTGTTAACGGTGGATGAGAATGCGTTAGGCTGTTTTGAGAGGAAAATTCTCCGGGTGATTTTTGGTCCTGTTTGCATAGATGGGGAATAGAGAAGAAGATACAACAACTACCTGTACGGTCTGTACAGCGACACCGACCTAGCCACAAAAGTGAAAAGCCAACGACTGAGATGGCTGGGTCGCTTAGAGCGAATGGACATCAATGCTGTGGCCCGGAAAGTCTTTGAATCCAACCCCGTGGATTTTTGCGCAGTAGAGGTGTACAACGCAGTAGAGGTGGACAGCGTGAAAGGTGGTGCATGCAATTGGAAGAGGACCTCAACCATGTTGGCTTGCGAAACTGGAGACATCTAGCTTGAAACCAAGCTGGCTGGAAGAAGCTTGTTGGTTGAGGTCCTGGGTCCACCCCGCACCCCATACTGTAGCGCCACCTTAAGTAAGTAAGCTATTCATTCCATTTAATATTTTTACCGCTAACCTAAGATTTATTTAAGCAAAAACTTTAATTATACAAAATATATTACATCTACTTTGGGGTTTTCGAATCACATAAGCATTTTTCAGCTACAAATTCAGATACCAAAATTTGATTTCGCCTGAAACTATTTTCTAAAATAAGAGACATGAAACGTTATAGGAGCTTCCCCCATCATTCTAAATTTGAAGTATATTACAAAAACGTGTTGAATCTGTCACTGAACCCTGAACTTCAAGTTGATAAACCCCAGAGAACTGTACAAAATTACAAAACGGCTTAAAACAATTACGTCCGAACTTCAAATTTCAAACACCCCATAATTTTTTCATCACTGAAGAACAGATGGATGTAAGTTTTACCAAATTTTTTAAATTAATGAAATGAATCACTACTGGCACAGTAGATGGCGATATTATTGTAAACTTTTATAAAGATGATTTTGATAAAAAAAGGCTTGAAAGCGATAAGGACATGTTTTAAGAACTTTTGATAAAACGCAAAGAACAGTTAAAAACAAAGAGTTGTAACGTTTTTGCATTAATACTGTGGCGATCCATTAATTTACATTACATTATACATATCTATTATTTCACTAAATTTTAAAAATAACAATACTTCACTTAATTCAAGAACAATTTATCAATCATTCTTAGAATAATGTATTAAGTTTGTTTCTCGAATGTTTACAAAATTTTAGTATAAAAGTGCTTGTAAAATAAATAAAAACCAGTTCTATTTTGGAATTCAAAGAAGTTAGTAACTTCTCTTAATTAAGAAGGTACGACATTGGTGACCCCGAGTTAAAACACTTGAATAGGTACCACAAGATACCAAACTATCACAATTTACAAGGTATCCCCCGACCCACGACGGTACAATGCCTTATTACCAGGCCCTTTCCTAGGCTTGGGTCAAAAGGGCAGTTGCCCTATCAGACGCCTTGCTACAAAAGGCACCGTTCCACAAAGCGAACACCGTTCCGTAAAAGGTGCCACCGTACTATGTAGGTCGCCGCACCGGCTGCTGGTGCGTCGAACTCAAGTAGGTAAAAATTGAAACTCATCATTGAAAACTTTAATGATTGATTTTGAGACGCTTAGGAAAGGAAATCGTTTATTATTTTGATGGAAAAATAAACCTTAAGACTTAATTAATATATATAGCCAAAAAAATAATTCAAATAGCTCCAACTTTCCACATAAAAAGACTTTTCTTATTTCAATGACTGAACTACCTTACCAATGATCATTGAAAAATCAATAGTCAATTTTTGTGGAAAGTTGGGCCTCTTTGAAATTTTTTTTTGACTAGAAATATTTTTGCAGTCTTGAGCTTTAATCGTCCATCAAAATAATGAATGATTTTGCTTTCTAAACGTCTCAAAATCAATCATAAAGTTTTCAATGATGAGTTTCAATGATAGCTATAACTGGCGCCTAACTACAATTTTGAATTGTAAAACTTTTATTGCTATCATTACTGAGCACCTGAAATGGATTGGGTAATATACGTTGACTTTATATCGAATCGAATCGATATAATATCGACTCCATAAGATCGATTTTTAAAATCTCGACACCAATTTTTGACTGGTTAAAAGACCGACTGATCCAAAAATACAAAACAAAATTTTACTGACTTTTTTAAATGATGATTAGCCCAGTCAATCAAGGTTTTCAACTTAAAAAAAAGTTCAACAGTTTTGAAGCTTGGCGAACTTATTTAGAATGGTCTAGCGATGTTGTGTAAAAAGTCCCTATGAATCCGAGGCGAGCTCTAGCGGCAGGAACGTGCAACATTTTTATTTGTTTGTTTTTCGCATTTATCTTATAAATTATTTGTCGTATCAAAAAATTTTCTGTGAAAGAAAGAAAGCTTATGAAATCCTCTAAAATATTGAATATGACCAAAATTTCCATATCTCTTATAGCTAAAAAGTTATTTGGCGCCAAAAGTTAGTACTTTTTTAAATTTCCTAAAAAGCGCTACATTTTATATGCTTAAGTATGAAATACGATATACGGTTCTGGTGGTAACGTTTTAAGGATTTATAATATATGATCGACATTCAAGCATTCACAATGCCAAGAATAACGTATGTCTGTACATTTTTTTTCTCAGAATACAACAACAAATCCATGAATCCCATTCTGCATGAATAAGGGGACAGTCGTGTAAACAAAATATTATCGACTTTGCTGCTTTCTGTAACTTGCTTTTGAGGTTTCTGAAATGGAGTTTGGAGGATATATATATAGAAGATGTTGAAATATATGAACGGACTTGGCAGATCCTTGGGTGCTCGGACAGTAGAACTCTTAAAATGTTAGCGCTAGCCACTGCATTTCATACTTGAGAGTACAAAATGCAGCGATTCTTAGGTAATTGGAAAAATAACCAATTTTTGGAGCGCAATAACTTTTGAACTATAAGAGATATGAAACATCTGGTTATAATCATTATTTTAGATAATTTTATAAGCTATTCTTCTGTCTCAGATTATTTTTTGATAAGACAAATAATTTCTAAGATAAACACGAAAAACTGAAAAATAAATATGTTGCACATTCCTGCCGCTAGAGCTCGCTTTGTATTCATGGGGACTTTTTTACACAATATCGCTAGACCATTCTGAATAAGTGTACCTAGTTTCAAAATTGTTGAATTTATTTTGAGGTGGAGGCGTATTTTTTCCTTCGTTGACTGGGCTAAAATGTTGACAGTCATGAACATTTTGATAAGATCATACACTTAACGAAATGACGTTTACAAGATCACCCTTCTGATGTGATTAGGTATAGTACTTACTTGATTTGAATTGTCATCAATAACCTGCCAAGCACCTGCCAAGTAACCGATTGTTTAATGCTGAATAAACAAGTGTGTTTAAAACAGAGTCTATAATTTCCCAAATCCACTTTTTTGTATGTACCTACCTATGTATTGGGAAAAATAATCGACAAGTCAATAAAATTCGATGTTTTTTCCAATTATTTTCCAGGCAGTCCACTTTTTTCAAGTCGGGATTTCAAAATTTCGCAAGAAAGTAGACATAAATCGACATTTTAACCAGTCCCTAACTTTTTTTTCGTGTGATTGAAGCAGAGCCCGGACCTGTGGTTCCTCCAGCCCAATTCCACACCAGTGGAATCATTTCGGATACCACGAAATATTACACTCAACTTTTTTGTTTTTGTAATCTTTTTTTTGATAAGTCACTACCCACTCAGGCTGAACATGATCTGCCGGGCCTGTTGGCAAATGCCAGGTGGGGACAAACCAAGAACATCGGAAGGAAGCTGTCAAGAAAACAGGCATATTTTAAAAACAATGTCGAGAATAAGGATATTTTCAGATGTATTCGCCCTGGTCCAGAGCCATATAAAATTCAATTCACCTGTCCAATCATCTCTTCATCTTCTCACCTCTTTGAACTCAACTTATATACACAAACTAGTGGTCAGCAGACCGCATTGTTAAAACAACAACACTTGACTTAACTTTCCTCAAACATCTAAACCTATACCTATCTCTAGTCCTTTATTTAATCATCCATATCGTATACAAGTGGAAAGACAATTTTTATAAATATACTTGTAATAACAACATGATAATGAAACACGAATTATTTTCACTTTGAATCACACGACAAAAAGGACAAAACAATTACAAAGACTATTATTTTAACAAGTTCCCACATGGCTGGACAGCCCAATGCCCAAAATCCACGTGTGTGTCCTTTTTTTAAATTACATATTTAATAAAGTTATTTGTGTAACTTCCATCTCTCTCTCCCATTCCATTTCATCCGGATGTCTCAATTTCAACACATGAGTTTTATGTGACTTGATACAATCACCGCCGCTGCTTCCATCACCATCATCATATCACCCTTCCATATCCTGTCACCATGTCCTTTTTTAGGGTAATTATCTTGTCAATGTTATGACCGTATACACTTGTTGACAAATTCCGGCTTTTATTGTCTGCCCTACTGGTTTTCCTTTTACATAGATTCCGATTTGGTGTTCCTTTATGTGGGTATTGCGCTGGAAGACTAAAACCCCAGTAACATGTTCTTGTTGTTGGTTGATTAGGGAGAGGGTATAGGATGATGGGTGAATTGTGAATTCCATGCTTCAGAATTCCTTTATTAATTGACCCGCCATGATAATGAAATGAATTCTTGTCTTAATTGTTGAATATTACGTTTAAGGGCATGGCAGTGTGTGCCCTTGTTTTTGAGTTATTTGTCACTTTGTCACTTAATAGGTGTTTGATTGTTTTACTTGGAATTGAGATATTGAATTTCGAAGAATAGATCCTTTGATTTGAGAGAGAGGTGTGGTAATTAACTTTTAACTGACAAATTGTGTCATGAAGGTTAATTATGAAATCATTCGATGGGAAATTCAAATCAAATTTTTATTCTGATTGACATTTACCAACCTGGTTAAAAAAATATAATGCATGACAGCGGATCCATATAAATTACTCAGATATATCAGGCAGGCTTTTTTTTAAACACTTAAATGCACCCCTTTCGAGCTAAAAAATGGTTCAGAAATAGTTTTTCAGTTTTGAAGCTTTTTTGTTCAAACTTTTTTGGTGGCATCGGTGGGGTCTTTGCAGATCTGCTTGGCGTAGCATGCGTTTTTCATCCATATTTGATCAGGAGCTATCAGGATTTTGACGAACGGTTCCAGGCATTAACATAAAATGGCAGAAATCATCTGGTAGGCGATTTTATTTTAAAGTGCCCGATACTCACAGCCCCGCCTGGTGGGAGTTGACATTAAGAGCTGATAGACAGAGGCTCAGTAAAAAAAAACTTCTTCCATTTGAACATCTTTTAGCTGATACTTACTTTCACAAGATTTGCGGGAACAGCTTTAATAACAAAAATGTTTAATAACACATTAACCATGCTTGGTACTTGGTATATGAATTTATTAACATTTTTACAAAAAAGTTAAAAGACGCAGGGGGACATAAAGTGGATTAAACTTTGAAAACAAAACCCCAGATCTAAACCTCATTTATAAGTTCGAATATAAAATCTGTTTCCATATGTATAAGGTAGTCATTTAAAAACTATGTATAAGTACATCAAACTACAAAACAAAAAATAAGCTAAGAAGCAATGAAAGCCTTATCCCAACTATTAAAAAAAAAATTGATTACAAAAAAAAAAGTGTTTGAAGGATTTGTTCCCTTAAATTGCCTTTGCATCGAACCAGTCCATTTGGCTTAACTTTAAAAGTCATTTTATATGTGTGTTTGTGTGTGTGTGTGCGAGTTATAATCTACTTGTGATGGATGTTCATTTTCAATGCTTATATTTTGTGTCCTGCTGCTGTTGGTAAACATATCAGAATTCTGTGCATTTCATAATCCCAAAACATTTGAATATTTAATGTCCTTTTAAAAGCATTACAAAGGTATTTACCTTCGAATCTCTTAGGTTTTTCGTTCAGTAGGTATTCGTTTGAAAGTTGTGTTCGACTTCAACAGTTACATAATGTATATTGTGATGTGACAAACTTTTAATAAATTTTCTTTCTGTGGAGTAGATACATTTAAATTTCAGAAAAAATATTTCATATTAATATGAGAAATTATTTTAATTCAAGTTTTAGTTTTTTGGAAATTTAAAAGAAAATTATGAAAAAGAAAAATATTAGGACTTCGATTCAGAAAATTAAAATCGCCAAAGATTTATATAATCACCTTTTTTGGGTTATCTATAGACCGCCAAAATGATTTTTGTGTAGCCAAATGAAATATCAAATCGCCTGTGTGATGAAAATCGCAGCACATCTGACAGCAAAATTTTGGACCGCAATTTAGCGAGACTCTCGGTGGCAAGGCCATATCCAGGGGGGAGATCACAAGGTTTGATCCCCCCTCCCCCTTTTGAGAAAGGCCTTTGTAAATAATAAGTTTCCGTTTAAGTATGAAATTTATACTCAAATTTCTGCGATAGTTTCTACCTATTAATTCTGTGGTAATAAGTTAAAACAGCTTAAGTTAATTTTTGTAATTTTTCAGTATGAGCAAAACAAGTTTTACATATTTTTTGAAATTACTATTTTATTCATTAAAAAAAAAAGTACTTTTGTCAGGATTATGAAATTTATTTTCAGAATGAAATTGATAATACCCACATGACTTCTTCTTTTTACTGAATTGTTAAAAACTTTTAAAGAGACTTAAGCTGTTTTAAAAAAATGCTTTTTAAATCAATATTGTAGCTTAGGAGATATAAGATGTTTGTAATATTCTTGAAACTTAGACATAAGCTATAAATAAAAACATTTTTTTTATTTTTTTGTATTTTTATTGTTTTATAATTATAAATTAATTTTTTATTTCAAAAATTCATTCATGAAATACATTTTATATACTTTTAACATAAATATGTATGTACATATGAATATGAAGTTTTTAATTTCCTTTTTAAACTGTAAAATGATTGAAAAAATAAATAAGTAAGGTACCTACAAACAAAACATTAAATTAACAAGCTTTCAAAATTAGTTTTAAGTTCATTACAACTTGTTGGTTTTTCTTCAATATTGGTTTTATTGTTTTTAATTAACCCTTTTTCTTTTAGACAGCATTTTTCCCTTTAATTTTCATTTTCATCGTCTGTCAAATCAGGATGAGTGTTTAAAATATCATCTGAGATTAGATTTAAATAAAAACCGTGGTTTGATTTATCGATCACTGGCAGTAACTCTAGTAAAATTTTTTTTTCTCTTTGCTGATGGTATTAGGCCCTGAGTAGCAGCATGGCACTTCAATAATGTTAAAGTTATTACTTCCACGCTTTTTTATATTTAAGTACTTGAAGGCCTCATTTTCTTCAAGTGTCTTTTTGAATTGAACAATTCCAAAATCATTGGCAAACCGCAACCATTTAACATTTTGCCAGACGAATTTACTTTTATCGTCAGCAATTTTCCGCCAAATAAACTTTTCTTTTGACATTTTAGCGAGGTCAAAAAAGTTCGTCGGGTCATTTCATGAACAATAAATGGTTTTTATCCAACTGGTACCAATCCCTTGGGTGGTGAATATTTACAAAAGATGCTTTCCTTCACACTCCATAAGTCCATATGAGCCTTTTTAGATTGGGAAAATTGAGTCCGGACTCGTGAGTCTCATTGTGGTTATATAAGCAAATTTGAGGCACCTCAAAACACATAGAAACAAAAACAACTTCAATGTCTTGCGCATTGAAACAACAACAAATGAGACTCAGGAGTCTGATGTTTATGTTTTCTTCACGCCTCACGAGTCACGACATCCCTGACCCCCACTTCTCTTATCCAGAAACCGCCCGCCGTGATACCGGTCTCAGCCTTCCCAATCTAAACAGCGTCTATGAGTGTGGCCAGGCATTCAAAATCAATATTTAAGTTATTGCTGAAAATCTAAAACATTGTGGCAACATATCCATTTTTATTTTGATCCGCTCAGCAATCACTGTAGAATAGTAAATGTTTAATGTCCTGTGGAATTGTTCTTAGATACTGGAAAACACAAGAAGCAATCTCATTACCTCCACGGTTTGCAGTCGATTCATCCCACATGTAGCAATAGGCTTAATTAGTAACACAGTCATGAATTGTTAAGTTATATGTCCACAGTTGTTGTCTGTTGTAGAAAGATACATTGGTTCTCAGGAATGGTGTAGGAAGACACTGTTGTAAATCAAATGACAAAACTTTGATGGAATCACTATTCCTAGCGTATTCCATGTCCTTGTTCTTGCTTTTGTACGCCAGTTCATCAGCCTAATGGTGTTCTTCTTGCTCTTGTTTTAATAAAAGTGTCCCTTCTTCTTCTCCTTCTACTGCTGCTATTTGTAGTTCCGTTGTTAAAATTTCACATCTATGGCAGGTATCGAGCTTAGGCTTTTTAAACTTAATATTCATAGTTTTGAATATCTTAGAAAAAGTAGAAATTGAAGCCACTGAATTGTACTTTTCACAGTATGATTTGTACATAGATGAAAGTGTAAGACTACTATGGAAATATTTCTGGGCTGTGTCTTTTCGGGTATAGTCTGACTCATACGATGGAAAACTGTTTATATGCTCTCGTATCTCATTTTATCTTTGAGTATCGATTTTGTTGGATAATGAACTTTCTCGTTTGTCTGATTCTGTTGTAGTTTCATTTGAAACCCATTTCTTCTTAATAACTGTTTCAACAAATTGTTCAGTTTCTGACAAAGTTGAACGAAAACATTTTTGGCAAACTGATATTCTTTTCCCATGGACTTCAAGGAAGTAGGAATTTGAAAAACTTCTTTTTCTAGGATTTGTTCGATGCTTTGAGGTTCTTTTGGATTTCGTTTCTTCAACAACAATGAGGCCACAAACGTACACATGTCGCAGTTTATAATTTCCAAATGTCCAATACATTTCAAAAATATTTTTCTGGTTCTCTACAGAAATTTTTGTCATGCAGTTCTTGCGGCAATCTACTAACGGCTTGAATTTTTGGGCTTTAATCAATTTTCCAGTACGTGTTATATAAGCTTTTCCGGGTATTTCTTTTTGAATTTTTTTGTAGCTCTGTTTTTTTTTTTTTTCGTTTCTTCAACACAATCTTCAGGTATAATGACTTCATTGTCACTGTTACTCACCATTTGTTCCTGATGATCAGATAAATTTCTTTCCAAAAGAGCTGCAGCTTGTCTCGTATTTTTACTGATAACACTATCTTCATTATTGCTGTCTGAACTCGGAAAAAAGTCAGGATCTTTCATACTGTCGTCATCATCATCGCAGTCAAAGAGGGAAAAATATCTGGAAATATTCTCAACATTCAATTCCACTCCGAAGTTGTATGATGAACCAGTTTCATTTAAAACTGGGCCCTCAAAAACGTCGGTATCTTCAAGTTCGTTTTTTTTTTCAGCGACGTAAAAATATAAAAATATTATAGCTGACTTTAAGTATGATTATTATTATTTTTGCTCAAAGAAAATTAACCTTTTTCACTGCAAAAACTGACGTTGGATTTACTTTGCTCGATTTCCGTATTTTTAGCAAATTTGCATAGTGCCAAGGCGAGAATTTTGCTTAACCTGTTTATCTTAGTACAGCTCTTTGTCTTAGATATTATTATTCCTGAAAGAAACGGTTTGGACTGATTATGAATTAACCAAACTAGAAAGCAACCGAAATAATAACAGAATTTGTTTGTTGAAAAATGATATCTTTAAAAGGACTTACCTGCTCGAAGAACTTTTCACAAATGATTTCAATTGGATATTCGCTTTAGTTGCGTTCAGGACGACCGTTACATTTGAAAAAATAGCATATGTACTTCGATTGAAACATACAATTTTGCAGACATTTCAAGGAATAAAACAGCTTATGTTACTTAAGCTGTTTTGCAAAAATAGGTCTGCTGCTGTTGCGGGCATGATTTTGTAATGTTTAACGATTTTTCGTAAGTGAATAACACCACAAAATCATTCCCGCAACTTCAGCACACGCGAATGCGATAAAAACAGATATTAACGTGTGTTTACTCTAGCAACAATATGTTACCATTGTAACACAATATGTTAAAAGTAAATTCAAAAAAGTCCCAAATACTATGTTACCTAAATAAATAAAAAATCGATTTTCACTTATGTCGACATAAGCTCTTTTAACTTATAACCACAGAATTATTAATTAACTTTCTGAATTAAGTATTAAACAGTCGCGTCGTAGTAAATTTCAATGATATAGTAAGGTAGGTACCTATCTACCTTGATGATTTCTTAAGACAGCTTAAAATGAGATTTGAAAACCGTAAGTCCATACTTTCCATTTTGTACATTGTTATTCCTTCAATTCTTGGCAAAAATTATCATAATTTTGACCGAAGAAAACTTCAATTTAAAAAGAAAATTTGGATCGTGACAATTTAAAGTTTAAAGGTTCAGCCTCATGCTTTGGTACACAAAATTCCATAAAAAACTAGGTACGCAAGATTCTTAAAATTTTAGTGACTCGAGCGGTTTCAACATGCACACCGAAACGAACTTTTTCGACAGTGAATTTTTATCGATGAAGATAGACTAACCGGTTTGGCGTTAATTTTAATTCATCGACAAATTGAGACCAACACTGAGAAAAGTATCTTTTGAGAAGTATTTCTTATCGGAGTGAGTTTTCAAAATAATTTAATTCCTATTCTGTGCATAATTTTGTATATTTTTTTGGGACATCATTTCATTATATGGCCGTTAAGCTCTAAACCATGGGGTTCGTGAGATATTCGGCTTCAAAGCACCGAAAAGATTGTCTTCCTGCTCAACATCAATGTGTCATGCATCTTTGGAAAGGTTATAGCATGTACTTCATTTTTGTATTTAACCGTTAAGCTGTAGACCGTTGGGTTCGAGAGATATTTAGCATCAAAAACAGGCATGTAGAAAAATAATGTAATTCTGCCTGGGGTGCTGGCCTCCCTACTCAACACGAATGTGTCATACTTGGTTGAAAAGGTTATTATGAGAACTTCATTTAAGTATATATGGCTCCTGAAAGTACTTATCTTCTTCAAAATTCAGTTTAAATCTGTTTAAGTCTTCGAAATATGCTAAACACAAACATTTCAACAAAACATAAATAGTATTTTCAGAAATCGTTGCCAATTTTTGTTGCTAAAAAATTTTATTGGGCGATTTAATAATCTCGAAAATAGTGAAAAAACGGTGACAACAAACATCTAACTAAGGATATCTCAGAGAGTAAAAAGGATATTGAAAAGATATTAGTCAAATTTTGAAGAAATAAATTAGTGCTTTTGAAAATCATTACAAACTTTATTGCAAAAAAAAACTATGTCCCATTGTTAAATAAGCTCAAAAATGACTTAAAAAAACTAAATTTGTTTACCATTCTAACCGGAATATCTCAAAAACCAGAGCTGACAGCGAAAAATGAATAATGGTTTTGAGCTCAGCGCCCAAAAGTATGCCTAAAAACATTCCTCACTTGTCGTTTCGTTTGTAAACCTGTGTAATAAATTCGAAAGCTTATTTTGGACACACTAAATTGGATCGATATCTGAGTCTAAAACCATCTACCTTGTGACATGCTAGGCACATCTGCAATCGCATCTGCACTGACATCCCTTATGGTAGATGGTTCGTTTGGTGAATTGATTAACCAAATGCTGACTAGCAGGGTCATCAACTAAAAACTGGGCGGCTTTTCTGCTACAAGGTCTGTTAGTAGAGGTACGCCACAAGGCGGTGTCCTATCTCCTCTTCTCTGGAACTTGGTGGTAAATGAGCTGCTGACATGCCTGTAAGCGGAGGGTAACAGAGTGATTGCCTATGCGGACGATGTTGCAATTGCCGTATCAGGAAAGCATCCTAACACCTTAAAAGAACTCTTACAACACGCTTTGAATAGGCTAACCTGGGTGTCAACCCTCATAAAACAGAACTTGTTCTATTCCCTAGGAAATATAAAATCCCTCATGTAGACCCTCCTTCTATAAAAGGTATTCCATTAACTTTTATTGATCAAGCAAAGTATTTGGTTCTTATTTTAGATACAAAATTAAGTTGGAAATCTAATATACAAGAAAGAGTTAAAAAGGCCACAGTGGCACTCTTCTCATGCAAAAAAGCCTTCAACCTCGTATTACTCATTGGCTAAATACTTCGGTGATTAGACCGATTCTCACTTATGGTGTTGAAGTATGGTGGACTGCTCTAGATAAAGCGGTAAACTGCGACAAACTAAGCAAAATACAACGCTCGGCTTGTTTATGTATAAGTGGTGAGCTTCGTACGACACCCTCTGCCGCTCTAGACGTTCTGCTATATCTGACGCCTCTCGATATTTTTAGGAAACAGGTGGCTGCAAATACGTCCTCACAATGGACCAACAATAGAATTAGACATTCCACCATTCTTAATTCATTCAGATCACTACCTATAAGTCACATTGACTACACCATCCCAAAACCACAATTCGGTTCAAACTTTCAAGTCATCATTCCTTCTAGAACCCTCTGGGAGGGTATGGCGTTCTTGGATTATGAATCAGTCCATATCTACACTGACGGATCGAAAACTGATGGGGGGTGGGTTGTGGTATGTACTCAGAAGGACTAAAATTAAGTCTCTCATTCCGTTCTCTAATGATTGTAGCGTGTTCCAGGCGGAGCTTATGGCGATTAAAGAAGCCTTATCTTGGCTGAAAGAAAACGTGATATCAACTACAGATATCCGCATCTTCTCGGATATTCAAGCAGCAATCAAATCCCTGAAATCAGTCTCGACTAACTCTATAACAGCCCTTAATCGCCGTTCATCTCTGCTGGAGATGGCGCAGCAGTTTAACATTCACCTGTGTTGGGTGCCGGGGCATAGCGACATCCCAGATAATTGTAAAGCCAATGAACTCGCTAAAAGTGGAACAAATCTACCTCTCCTACCTACCAAGTCCGATATAGGTATACCCATCGCTACTTGTAAACTTTTGCTGAAGCAAGATGCATTAGAGAGAACAAACCTTAGGTGGAACGATATCACCACTTGTTTGGCAACAAAACAAATCTGGCCAGTAATGGAATTAAAGCGATCTATTTGATACTTACTTACTTACTTACGGTGGCGCTACAGTCCGGGGTGGACCAGAGCCTTAACCAACAAGCTTCTTCCAGCCGGCTCGGTTTCTAGCTAGCTGTCTCCAGTCTCGCACGCCAAGTTGGTTGAGGTCCTCTTCCACTTGCGTGCGCCACCTTTTACGCTGTCCACCTCGCTCTAGGTGACCCAGCCATCTTAGTCGTTGGCTTTTCACTTTTGTGGCTAGGTCGGTGTCGCTGTACAGCCCATAGAGTTCGTTGTTGTATCTTCTCCTCCATTCCCCATCTATGCAGACGGGACCAAAAATCACCCGGAGAATTTTCCTCTCGAAACAGCCTAACGCGTCCACCGTTAACAGTGTCCATGCCTTTGCACCATACATTAGGACCGGGATGATAAGCGTCTTATACAGGGACAGTTTAGTTGCTCGAGAGAGGGCTTTGCTTCTCAATTGCCTTCTTAGCCCAAAGAAACAGCGATTGACAAGAGTAATTCTTCGTTTGATCTCAGCACTGGTATTGTTCGTTGAGCTTATAGCGGATGCTAGGTAGACAAAGTCTCTGACCACCTCAAAATTATAGCTGTCTATAGTGACGTTCTGTCCTAGACGTCGGTGTTGGGTGTCCTTTCTTGTTGACAGCATATATTTCGTTTTGCTTTCATTCACCGTTAAACCCATCTTCTTGGTTTCCTTTTCGATGCTCACAAAAGCACCACTGACATCACGCTTTGTTCGTCCTATTATGTCAATGTGATCAGCGCAGCGTAAGCGAGCAATTGGACGGACTTTTGAAAGATTGTGCTTCTAGTGTTGACGTGAGAGTTTTGCATTATTCTTTCAAGAACGATGTTGAAGAAGTCGCATGGCAGCGCGTCGCCTTGCTTAAAACCTTTTTTGACATCAAAGGTGTCGGTGAGGTCTTTGCCGACCTTGATGGAGCAGCGTGCATTCTCCATCTTCATCCTGCACCAACGGACGAGTTTGGCAGGGATGCCAAAACTAGACATTGCTCTATATAGCTCGTCTCTATAGATGCTGTCATACGCGGCCTTGAAATCAATGAAAAGGTGGTGGGTATCGATTTGAAACTCCTGGGTTTTCTCCAAGATCTGCCGTAGTGCGAATATTTGGTCGATGGTGGACTTCCCTGGCCTAAAGCCACACTGATATGGACCTATCAGGTTGTTGACGAATGGCTTCAGGCGTTCACAAAGTACGGCAGAGAAGATCTTGTAGGCGATATTAAGAAGACTGATGCCTCTGTAGTTGGTGCAGTCCAGAGGATCGCCTTTCTTGAGGAACGGGCTAACAATGCTGAGGTTCCATTCATCGGGCATGCTTTCCTCCGACCATATTTTACAGATGAGCTGGTGCATTACCCTAACCAATTCATCGCCAGCCGCTTTGAATAGTTCAGCCGCAAGGCCATCAACTCCAGCAGCTTTATTGGACTTAAGTTTAGATATTGCTATCCTCACCTCGTCAAGATCGGGTGGACGGAATTGTTGGCCTACGTCGTCCAAAGTTGAATGGTGCAATTTGCATGTTAGCGGAATTTGGTTCGTCATCGCCGTTATACAATTTGCAGAAATGATTTTTCCATATCCTCAGCACCGACTGCGATTCCACCACGATGATCCCCTGGTCGTCTTTGCAGGCTTCGGTTCGGACCTTGGGAGGTTCTTTTTACTTTTTGATGGTAAGACTTCCGAACTTCATTCCTGCAGTGGCATCCCTCTAACTCCTCGATCGCGCGCTTCTCATGCTCTTTCTATCTTTTTGATATCTATAAGTAGATTTCACATTAGCTCCATGATTGGTGTTATAACCGGACACTGTCTTATAGGAAAGCGCACGCAACGCATCTTGGGTTGTTCTCCAATGATTTTTGCAGAAGCTGTATGGATGAGGAAGAGATAGAATCAATCCCTCACCTTCTATACACGTGCCCTGTGCTCTATCTCATAGACGAAAACTTCACCTTGGTGATTTTTACTTCAATGATCCCAGTGATCTAACAAACTTAAACCTAGGCAGTCTTTTACGCTTCATAAGAAGCTCCAATTGATTCACCGAGTGAGGAAAAGGGTTTCCTAGATTCATGTGGTGTCACAATGGACCAACTCATGGTCTAAGTGTGTCAGTCTTCACGACTGGCAGCCACTTCAACCTAACCTAACCTTAGGATTATGAAGGATGTAGGTGTTGAGTAGGCGCGTGAATTTTATTTATGAATATAAGTATAAACGATAGAAGCGGTGACAGGACACCACGATGTGATGTGTTCAACTAACCTGATTGATCTCACAAGTGAAAAACTCTCAAAAAATGAATTTTTGCATAAATTTTTGCATCAATTTTTGCATTTTTTTTTCATGTTGCATCACGAAATTTAAGTCGCAAACTTCAAATTCGGATTCAGCACCCCAAAAACATGAAGCAGGAATAAAATAAAAACTACAACACAATTTGCTCGCTAAGGGACCTTATGAGAACAAATTGACTGGACTATTTGTATGACGTTATGTATGTAGCTTTGAAACTTTCTATGGTCGAGCAAGAGCAGGGATATGATCGCTGATGTAGTCCTCTACACCGAAGTAACTGTAACGTGATAGTTTAATACAAATACGTAGATACCGGGAATCATAAATATAATTTTTGCATGTTTGATAGGTATGAAAGTAATTAGCTGATGATCCGTAATTTAAGAGATGGTTGAAACCCATGGTATAAGAATAACAAGGTATGCTTGACAGCTCAGGCAGTTGACTCGTGACGTCATTGCGAGTGAATGATCTCAATTGTTTGTCATTTATGGCAAAGAAAGTAAACAGAAATTGTTTATATTTTGAAGCAATTTGCTATTAAAACTCAAAGTAAAACAATAGATTATTTATGTTTTGAAGTTATGTTTTGTTAAATTTCAAGTAAAACATTAAATAATTTATTTTTTAAAGCTATGTGTTGGTGAACACTCGCTATGACGTCACACAAAACAAAATATGGCGACCCTTCATCTCATATACAACATACCTTGTATTTTTATACCATGGTTGAAGCCCATATTCTGGTTTAGTCTGGACTTAAGTTCACAAAACACGTTAGGTACACGGTACACCAGGCCTCAAATAAAAAATTCAGGTTTGTATTTTAATGTTTTCTCCACTTCTTTTATTGTAATACCTACCTACGCTATATGCGTAAGCCTTTAAAATATCACAGTTTATTTTTAAAAAAACACCTTGCAGCTGTAAACATGTCACAGAGGTTTTATATTTCTGGAAAACTAAAAAAAAAACACAAATGGAATACATATCCTCTGTCCTGTAAACTTGTTGCCAAATTATTTACTTGAATCATTTCATCACCCTTGACATTATTTGTATTTTCATGAACTCCCAACCAAAATTCATACACGACAGACACACAACATTCACAAATTACCTTCAGTAGCCCACAAATAAAAAAAAATCTTTTAATATTCGATTTTAACCTTTGAGGGATTATCGATTTCAAAGAAAATCCGATTTTGAAAGTGAACATCTCAATAATCCGTTTTTTTTTTTTTGGTTTGATTTGCAAAGGGGATGTTCTTATACTATGTAGCTCATGACAATATCATGTTCCAAATTTTTATCAATATACAAAGAACTTATTCCCTTTTGCAAATATTGCGGCTCTGACAATAGATGCCGGCATATCTTTGTGAAGAATTATAGTTGCTTAATTCTTAATCGCCACAAAAAAGGGCGAACTATTTTTGTGGAATATCTGAAATTTGCACTAAATCGAAATCCTGACGCACTAAACATAATATTTGGTTGGAAATTACAAGATCTCATCACTCTCTTCTGTAAGGAGTACTGAATCCGTAGAGTATAGGAACACGTATGTCTACATCTAAGGCTGTTATGTGAGGGCTAAATGGAATTTACCTAATCCCCATTCGTGTGACATGTGGCAAAGGCAACGTCAGGTGAGGAATGAAAAGAAAAATGTGACAAATTACCCACACCGATGATTTTTTGAACTTTATTACAAAGAACGCCTTCGCCTTTGCTTTGCTACTGACACTCATCTCCGCCGTGTCGTCCTTGTTGTCAGTCGTGGTATAGAGGATTTTGTAACATTTATATGGCTGACAAAATTGTGGGTAAGAGAATCGGAATGAGATATTATAGAAAAAATCTTTCAGTTTCTTTGAGGGTGATTTCGGTATTATTATTATTTTGTTGCTTTTTTAAAGGGATTGCGCAAGGAATTTTTGTTGATTTTATCAAGAAAATTTTATACCACATAAGAGTGAAAAATCTTTTAAGGGTATTACTCCAATCCTACATACTATTCAACTACTATTTTTTTTAAATACTTTTGTCTCACTTAGGCCCATTTGCTGATACGAAACTTAAATAATTTAAGTAGAACATAAGCGCTTATGTGACAGTTTACGCATTGGAAAAAGTAGAACATAAGATTTTAAGTAGAACATAAATGCTTAAGTATCGTATCAGCAAACGGGTCTTAAAACCTTTAAAATATATTTTTGAAAAATGTGGCAGCCTTCGTAACTGTTTTTTTACTCGAATAATCCGACAACAATTGGCTTTCCAGTTCTTAAAATAGATAGATAGTTGTAAAAATAGATACTAAAATTACAGGAAACAAATTATGGAATTTGGCAAGTTTGAAAAGTTTGTACACACCTGCATTTAAAAAAAAAAGTTATATATTTTCTTATATTTGGGTTTGTTTTTATAATTTAAAATATTTTTTTTAACGTTTATTCATAGGTATAAGGAAGTTATTATTTGATGAACCTTTTCTCACTTTAATATCACACGAAAAACATGTCAAAATTCTTTTTTCCTGGTCAACAATAGAAATTTCTATTTTAACACTTATTTCCGGATACAGATCACTAATTGGGAATATGAATTCGTAAGTTACATCTTCTTCAGGATATAGGGGACAATAGGCGCCATATTTAAGATTTTTACACACATTACTGACATCATCTGGCAATTCATATGGCACAGTTAGTCCAAGAGTTGTAGCCCTTACCAATGCTTTCATTTCAGTAGTGTAATTAACTGATTGTATATAGTTTAAAAAATGATCGTTATTTTATCAGCTTCGCCAAAAATCTCTTATACTCACAAACAACAAAATCTATTTCGAATTCCATATCCCGGCCTTTTACTACGTTGCAAGGTGGAATGTCACAGTTTAAAACTCGAACTTCTAAAGGAAAAGGTTTATTTCCTGTACCTATCGATTGAACATTATAATGTTATATATTATTTTCAGGACTTGAATTTGAATTAGGAATCTTACATTTCTTTACAGCTGTTCCAGCTCCTTGTGCAGTGATGGAAATTAACACCGAAAAGAGGAATAATCGGGCGAGCATGTTTGATTTTCTTAATACTAAAAGTTCTTGTGTTTGTTTAGAAATGGTATAGGTAAGTTTGTTAATCGGTCAATTTATACTTTTTTTTCAATTTCTTATCAATTTCCAATGCACTCGCTAATAACTTTTGACTGGAATTTTTTTTCTATTGATTATTAATTTTGATATGAAGCCGGTAGAGCATATAGAGATACATATTATTATCTATTATAAAAGAGTTAATTAGTGTACTTTCTTTAATTGAATGATAAATGGACATTTGCTGAAGCTAATCATATTTGTTTTTAAGTGCAACATAGAATAATGATTAAGAAAACGATAAAACGATTTGAATAAATTTATATTACTTCAAACAAAATCTTTTCTTCCAAAGACAGTAACTCGTATTCAGTAGTGGATCCAGGATTTGGTTTTTTGCTCAAAATGTAGGCCAGTCAACATAATCAAACAATTGTTATTAAAAAATATACTTAATTGAAAAAGGAGCACCTGTAGATAATTACAAAGATAAACATATATGGGTCAATATTTCAAAATATTAATATTTTAGTCTCTTTCATTTTTGAACCGAAGTACAAAACTTTATTATAAGTTTGTTAAATAAATAATCCCACGCATCTATCCCCCCCAGATACCGCACGCGCTGGGGTCCATTTACACCGAGTACGACGCAAATTCGATTGCAAGTCGTATCGGCACTTATGTATGTATTAAAAATTAAATTATGTTAAAATAAAGATAGTTATTATGCTATGTTGTTGCCAGCATAGCACAACAACTTCCTTTTAAAGCGATGCGAAGGATATTATTACTGAGAGATAAGAGGTTGGGTCTGCTTAATACAAGCAGTTAAAAGTAAAAGCATTTTAAAAGTAAAAAATAGAAAAAATTAAAAAAAAATAATATTAAAAAAAAGGATCTAGCAAAAGCAGATCGCTAGTTGAAAAGTCAAAAAAGTTAAATTATACGTAAAAGTAAAATCTAAAATTTAAAATTTAAAATTGCAAATTAAAATTGAAAAGCATGCTAAAGGCATTTGTCAGGTTAGTAGAGTTAGTAGTTTCAGTTTCTCTCTGTTAAGGTTATAATGAAGGCAAACATTACTTTACTGTATTATTTAAACTAGTTAAATGAGGAACCATAAAGAAGTTTTTTTTGTGTGATCTTGCTATGATTATAGTCGAAAATATTAGAATTTGAATTCACTTCCCTCAACATTCTAGTTACTGGTTCATTTCTACCATAATCAGTTCTGTGAGGGGCTTGATGGAATTGGGGTACTGATCTTAGAGAATGTAAGTTGATGTTAATACTCATTACCTCAAGAAGGGCAGAAGAATCAGTAGCATCAGATAAAATTTGATGCACAAAAATTATGTCAGCCACTTCACGACGTTTTTCCAGAGATTGTAGGTTAATGAGCCGCAACCGATCTTGATATGGGGGCAAGTTGTAGTTGTCAACCCATGGGAGTCCCCTAAGAGCAAAACGGAGGAATCTACGTTGTATTGCTTCGATTCGTTTGACATGAACATGGTGGTAGGGGGACCATACTTGGCTTGCATATTCAAGTAAAGGTCGTACAAAGGTTATATAGAGAGATTTTGTAACGTAAGGATCCGAAAACTCCTTAGACCAACGCTTGACAAAACCAAGAGCAGAGTTAGCCCTAGCTACTATGTTGTCATAATGGGATCTGAAATTGAGCTCAGTATCACAAATAATACCTAAGTCCCGAATAGTTGTTACTCTTGAGACAAGGTCAAGATTGATATAGTAGTCCCGTGGTGGTGGACGGGAGCGTTTGCGAGAGTATGTGATTGCTTGGCATTTTCCGTTAATTGGATGACTTGAAACAAACGGGTTCTAATATTCGCTCTAAAAAAAATAAAGTTAAAAAAAATTTCATACCCGCTATCTCCATCTAAACACCCAAAATTTCATTCCCCTGACGTGTCCCCAGGCCTACTTACCACACTGTCTGAATTTAAGCAACGAAACTAAAAATGATACAAAAAATCTAATGATGTTGTCTTTTTGATAATACATGCATCCTAACTAAAAAAATAGTTCAATGATTTTTAGTTGCTTTATTTTTTTAAATAAGAGCTATTAAGTAAGTGTCCCCCATAAATTGATCATTTCTATCCCACTAATGGAAATTTAAAAAATATATAGATATGCTCAAAATAGAAAACTGATTTTTTTGTTGTTAAATGGTACAGAATTGCTCTTTATGAAAATTGAAGTAAGAGTTTCAAAACAACTTTGTTGTTTTTTTTATTTCAATTTAAGGCAACGATTTTGTTTTTCGTCAAGCGAAATTGTCATTCCTCTAACGCATGTTTTTTACTAAACCGTGTGGTATAAAAATTAAAAAATTTTACTCGTCTGTGTCTTTTACAAGGGCCTACGTGAAAAATAATATAAAACATCTAATTTTCTAATAACCTCCATTTAATTCTCATAAAACATCCTTCGCAGTCATTCCCCTAACATCATTTTTTGTGTCATTCCCCTGACTTTCAAGTTTCCATTATAATGATTGATTGCGTTTTGGTAACTCTAGAAGAATCAATAATATTACATTTAAACATATTTACAGTATTTTAAGTAGTTTTGAATTTTTTCACATTTTCTCGGTCAAAATATCGTAAAAAAATACGATTATTACTATATAATGTTTAGTCTCGCAAAATCCTTGAATCATGAGTGCAAGTTCGTGCAACATAGTCGTGGATGCTATTTTGCATGTTAGTATTTGTTCTCTTTTTTCTTTACACTCCTGAAACCATTCGCAAAATTAAATATCCATTTAATCAACGGAATAAGTATAAATTTTTGTCATTCCCCTGATACAAGTATCATTTCCCTGACTTAAAAAACCGTTAGATTTGATCAAATGTTATGACTCCTTGTTTTAAAGTGGTTATTATAGAGTTATTAAGAGATATAATTGTTCGTCTACCAAAATAGGTTCTTTTGAGCGAGGGTCCACTTTGGAGTGAAAAATATTAATGTTTTGAAATATTGACCCATATACAGACACTCTACAAAAAATTTTTAGGATAATTCAAATGTCTTTCTTTTTATACTGAATATTTTTTGTAGAATTTATACATTGAGGCAGTACGCTGATCATGCTGAATTTAAGCTCCCACATTTCATTCCAAACACCAGTTAAAGTGCTAGCTCTATTTAAACACAAAAATTTTGTGGAGAATATCACATAAAACAGCTGTTCTCTGAATACAAATTTAACTCAATAATTTCAAATATTTTTTTTTTTCAATATTTAAAGCAAATCTGATAAAATAAAATGGGTTTTTATCCAATATTTCACGTTTTTGATTTTTATTTTAACAAAGTAAAGTCCACCTTAATTTCATGAATAAAATAAACTGTACAAATTGATCTCGAGAATAATGTGGCGAACAATTATTTCATGCACTAAATTTTGACAGGCATCTTGGTCATGTACTGTAAGAAACGATGTACAATGTATTAAACAATAATTGTTTGATTCGGTCGCTCGAAAACATTTCATGCAAAGTTATTTTTTGCCTCGGAAAAACTGTTTTTAGAGTTATAAGCTCTAGAATTTCCCGATTGCTCTTGTGGTCAGATTCAATAGGATCCTTAATGATGAATTCTATCGATATCCTTAGTTTCGTTCATTCAGCTTAAAACAAGAGCATGCTATAGTAAAAATTTTACTTGAAAAGGAATTTTCAAGGCAAAAGGTTACATTTTTCACTCAACACAGACACCTACATATTTGAATATCGGTTTTCAATTTCTAAAACAAATTATTAAATGAAAATATAAGGTTTTATCCATAAGCTCCTCAATTGCATTGAACATGTAAACCTAAACTAACCTCATTTGTTTCGCATAATGCTCTACGGGATTGAACAAAAACGCAGCATATTTTTCGTCTACCTTGTCTTTTCGGCAAATTCCCTAGGGGCTTAGAAACACAGTTAACATGTAAATTTGTTAGCCCCAGCATCACATTTTCGTTCAGTTTCCTTGAAGGTTGGGAAAACAACGGCTTACATGTAATATTGTAAGGCTCCAAACTCTTCGCATTTCTATCAGGCTTGGGAAAAAACACAACCAGCATGCAAATTTGCTAGCCCCATTCTCATTCTTTTTCAATTCCTTTATGGCTTGGAAAAATACATTTTTGGCGTAAATTGGTTAGCCCCAACTCTGATTCAAACTGCTTAGTCTAATCATCGTTTTTTTATCGAATTCCTTTGGGGGCTTAGAAAAACATTCTTTCATGCAAATTTTTCAGTCCCATCTTTGTTTTAATGAATACCACAAAAAACACAGATATTATATCTATGATTTACGGACCATTCTTTTTTTCATCAAGAGTTTTTAAAAGTTTAAGGTTTGAAAACGAGCACAAAACTGAAATATCATCATGTTTGGTATTTTGCTATTAAAATAATTGAGCTAATCGACTATGGGGGGGGCTTCAGCCCTATAGCCCCCCCTCTGGATCCGCCACTGCTCGTATTGATTAAGAAATAAAATGCACGACTAGGTCGGGCGTATTTAGTCTTATGTTCAAAAACCTGAGGGTTAGGGTTTTAAGAAATTGAATATAAAGATAAAACATGAAATACAAATATGTTTAATTTATTTAATTAGCGATAAAACAACTCCTTTAATAGTTTGAGATGAAATAAGAGAATGCCATCTGAATTCTTGATCAAATATAATTCTATGGAAAAAAAATTAAAGTCGTTGGAGTGGTTTTAAAAAAAAAATAATTTCTTACAAATCAAATTCATAAAACATTTTCAAAGAAAAATTTTGGAATGAGTATTTATTTATGTGGATATAAAATAAAATTAAAAACAAATGATCAACCTGTTTTTGAGATATTGAATTTTCAAAAAAAAAATCAAACTTCAAAATAAAAAATTGAAAATTCTGATCTGCAATATTTTTAAATCTTATTTGAAATTTGTATGTCAAAAATTAATCTAAATCCGTTCAACCGATAGTGAGAAAACTCAAAATAAAAAAAAATATTCTATGAGAGGTACTATTAATAATTGCTTAGTGTTAATTTTTATAATTCTTGAAATTTAATACGTATCACTTATTTGATCACATAGAAAAGGTTTTATAAAAATCGTAGGAATCGTTTTTAAGAAAATAAAAATTTTTCCTTTACGGTTTTTTTGACATTTGTATGGAAGATACCGTTATTTTTTCATAAAAATTAATTGAAGGATCCAGGAACCCAGGGGAAAAATGGCTCAAGTCCACTTTTAGAAAAAATTCAACTAATGATGATAGGCCAGGAAAAATGGGTTCCGAGGTTGAAAAAATTAATTCATGAAATATTAAAATTGGAATCGACGCAGAATTGCAACCTCTATAACATATCCAAAGTCCCCCAAAATCCCCGCATTGGCTTTTTGTGTAGATGCATTTGAAGAGGTGCAGACGGGGAGAATTTGGAGGTCTATCAAACTAAAATATTTGTTTGGGTAAAACCTAATCATATGATACATGCTTTAAGGGTAGTTTTTAACGCTGAATCTAATGAAACCAAATTAAAAATGATACAACCACCCAAGAAGAAGTTATAGTCCTTTTTATGTAATGATGACTTTTTTTTAGGTACAACAGGTAAAATATTACCGAAAACCCTTTAAAAATAACGGAATGTTAATGAAACTTGGAATGAATGTTTCATTTGTCATAGGAACTTAGAATCAAGAGAGTCCCTAAAAATATCCATGGTGAAAAACTCTTACACTCATGAAATTCGCCAAAAATATATAATTTGTCATGGCAACCAAGAATCAAAATAGTCCTCATAAATATATTTGTTCTGGGGTTTTTTTATTAAAAAGAGGGAAAATCTGGGAAGAAGTTGGAAGATTTGAGCCAAAATTCCGTTTTGGTGTAATTGAGGTATATACACAAAGTATGGTATATGATTTGAGGGTATTTTTTAACGCTGAATCTAATAAAAGCAAAACTAAAATGATACAAGCACCCTTAACAAAGCAATGGGCCTTTTCAAGCAAACATTAATTTTTTAAATCGTATTTTCCGTAGAACAAGTCAAAAGTTAACAGTCACCAAAAACACTATTAGAACAAAGATATTTGTATGGACTATTTTGATTCTTGGTTGCCATGAAGAGTTTAATATTTTTGGCGAGTTTCATGAGTATAAGAGTTTTTACGTGGGTGTTATGGTTAACATTCTCTGTTGCCCCCCCCCCCCTTTTAAAAAAAACACCCTTTCACCATGGATATTTATAGGGATTCTCTTCATTCTTAGTATCTATGACAAATGAAATATTCATTCCAAGTTTTATTAACATACCGCTATTTTCAAAGGGTTCTAGATAATATTTTACCTGTTGTACCTGAAAAAAAAGTCATCATTACATAAAAAGGACTATTACTTCTTCTTGGGTGGTTGTATCATTTTGAATTTGGTTTTATTAGATTCAGCGTTAAAAACTACCCTTAAAGCATGTATCATATGATTAGGTTTTACCCAAACAAATATTTTAGTTTGATAGACCTCCAAATTCTCCCCGTCTGCACCTCTTCAAATGCATCTACACAAAAAGCCAATGTGGGGATTTTGGGGGACTTTGGATATGTTATAGAGGTTGCAATTCTGCGTTGATTCCAATTTTAATATTTCATGAATTAATTTTTTCAAGGTTCCCCATACAATTTGTGCTATTTTTCCTGGTCTATGACACCTAATAGATTTGTATGAGTACTTTCTGATGTATGTAGTATAGCTCTTTTCACATAGGATTTTGAAAACTCGCAAAATAGTAGACTTTTAAAAAAAACTTTCTTCTTCTGTATTTTTTTTGCTCCAAAAATTAAACAAAGCGATATTAAAAAAAGAAAAAATGTATATGAATGGACCTAGTGACATGTAAGGCTAGTAATTAAAACAAAAAAGAATGAGATATTCTAACTACATCTGGTCGAGGTTTCAGCCATTATTTCAATAATACATTTACAACTTGATTTTTCTTGAAGTCAATTCATGTGGACTTAAGCCGTTTTTTCCCTGGACCTTTCAATTGTTTTCTTAAATGATCCTTTAAAGTGTGAAGAAACACTTAAATACCTAGCGAGTTTCAAAAAAAATCAACCATGAAGTTTTCAATTTTCAAAAAAAAAAATTGCAATTAAAAAACTTCTTTTATTTTTAATTTATTTACAATGCTTCTACTTCATAAAGATTTAAGATTTTGTCAACTAGGGTTGCCAACAGTTTTCTACACAAATCTTGGCAAACTCAAACTTTTTGTTCATTTTGGGACACCCTTATACCCAAAACACACCTTAAAATTTCTTGAAAACCTCCGAAAAATGTTTGCAGGGTGTCCTCTTATTCATCAATAAAATTTTATGGCATGATTTTTGGGTAACCTGAGGCAGGGGGGCCAATTTTTGAAGCATTGACTTTAAATGCAAAATAAAAATATTAAAAATTCAACGAAAGCACATACAATAATGTGTTATAGTTTTTTTTAAATGTTAATGCATGCTTCATTCTTGTTTTTAGTTTTTAAATGAAGTTGTTTAAGTGAATGGTTTTTCAGAAATTAGTTTAAGCTTGTTTAAGCGAATGGTTTTTCAGAAATTAGTTTTCAAAGTCAAAATTTTTGAAAATAAAAATTATTGTGATTGTTTTTTTTAAGTTGATATTTTTCTAAATTTTACGTAAATAAGTGCTGTTTTTGTGTTCGATATTCAATGCTCTAACTCATTTTTAGTAATTTACTGAAAACCAAATGTAAGACTCTTTCCTAGTTTTTGAGAAATTAAAAAAAAAAAAACGTAGTTTTCCAAAAAAAAAAAACGAAAAAATGAGTTTTTTAATTAATTCATCCATAGTCTCCATTTTTTTGCCTTTTTTGGGAAAAGAATTCAATGTTTCTTTTTTTTAATTTCTTAAGAACTAAGAAAGATTTTTTATTTCGTTGTGGGTAGTTGACTTTAAATGAATTAGAGCATCATATACCGAACGCAAAAATAGCACTTAACCACGCAAAATTTGCACCTACACTTTTTTGGCGAGTCCAAACGGTTAGACAATTATACACTTGGAGGATTTGTCAGTTCCTCGCAAGAGGCAGTACCTTGTTTAGGTGGAAGCGGCTGGGAAATGCAAAGAACTTAATCTTAAGGATAAGGACTATAAGAATACAAAAAAGTAGGAATAAAGGTGATAAGCCTCTCAAGCTAATCATCTTGATTTTAATTTTTTTGAACAAAAGTCGATTTTTTTGGTAAGAATGAAAAATTTTTACTCTCTGGGTATCTCATCTACTGTTGATGATGATTGGTGAATTAACTAATTTTGGGGTTTGAGAACACTATCTGTGACCTAAACATCCATTATACCTCCACCTAGAACTTGTTTTTTTTTAAGAAATCGAGTGTTTGGGATATTTTCAAGTAAAATGTTTAGCTTGCCGCACTTTTGGGAGTTCTTTCCAGATTTTTGATCTGTTGTGCTCCCCTTCTTATTTGATTTTATTTTAGATCATATTTTCTCTTATTCCTCAGTACGGTTAAGACTGCGTTTGGGGGGCTGTTGCTCCTTTTTTTGGCTAAGGAATCTGCACCACATAGAAATAGGTATAATAATTTCATGTTAATAATGTTTTGACCATGAATTATGAGAGAATTATTAACTGCATCGAAAAAGAAGTGTTTTCGACTGCCCTTTCAATGTCATTTTTCCGGAAATTTTGCAGATTGGGTGAGTATCCAATTTACAGTAAAAAGACTGCAAGCAACTCTCGAGAGTAAAACTTACAAGTGGACAGTGGGCACAATCATAAAATTAGCTCACAGAGGAGTAGATAGCTAGGGTCACTCTCGAAAGTTTTGTAGTGAAAGTACTCTCAAATGGAAACTCACCTAGTATCGGGAAGTTTTCCATATTGTTTATGAACTTGATCTGTTAGTGAGTATGTACCTATGTGATTATGAGCCTTGTATAAATACAAAATAATTAAAGTTAGTTTCGGAAGAAGCTAAAGCTAGATAGTCGTAGCTATTGCTAGTAGCTAAGGCTAGACAGTTCCAGCCTTAGGGTTTGTTTTATTTGAATAAAAAAAGGATGGTGTAATGTATTTTCTGTTTACTTTACTTTACTTGTCTCTTTATGGCAAGTACTGTTTTCATGTTAAAAGAACATTTAGAAATTTGAATCAAGTACATAACGAAGATTGATGGACATACGGACAAGTCCAAATTTTTATTATACCGTCCGTCAGTCTGTGCGTTGGCCTGTAAACTTAGCAGATGGACCAATTTGCCGCAAATTAAGTACAGAGCATTTGTATGACATTCCCTAGAGGAAAAGTTCGAACTGTTGTGCTATCTTATCTAGGACGAGTAGCTCCAATTCAATGGTTATGATATTTTCAGGTTTTTTTTTTTGAAACAGGAAAAAACAATTTAATAACCAGAACAATTTTCAAAGACTTCTTTTCATGCTTTTTGGCAAAAAATCACATAACAGAAACAGAGCAAATACAGAGAAACAAAATGTAAATTCGCTGCTCACTTTTTAGGAGCAAAATATGTGCGAACTCATTTCCCTGAACATACAAAATAATTTTGTTGTACTAATGACATTTTCACACTTCTTCATTAACATTTTTATTGTATTCATGCCGTATATCTTCAAAGCCTAGCCAAATTATGGCCATGAAGGCACTAACATAAAAGAAAATTCTAAAAAATAAGAACTAAAGTCAAAGTTTTCTAGTCAGGGGTCCAAGAATCTTGATATTTTTGTAGCTTTGACTTTAATATTCTAGCTTTAACTATTTTTAGTCACACAAATTGAAGCAATTCAGCTTTGACTATTTTAAAATAGCTATTATAAGAAGACATTTTTATTTGTTAGCTTTAGCTTGTTTTTATTCACGCAAACCAAGCTTTTACTAAAAACTCAAGTTTAAGCTTTAGCTTTTTTATTCACAAGACCTTATATAATATCTCAGGAACCAGAAATCAGAACTTGGCTGGGCACTATATTATTGATGCTTGACCAGGCGCGGATACAGGGGGAGGGCAATGGGTGCAATTGCCCCCCCCTGGGCAGGATAGAATAAAATATGAATTGAATAAAATGTAATTAAAAAAATTTTTTTCATTATATGTTTATAAAATTTTTTCTTGGCAGCCAAAAGAGGATTTCACGTTTTCATTTTCCTGATTTTTCACGAAATTATTTAATACTTTTTGATGAAACAACCGATGTATCTCACCTCTCCCAACTGAGCCGTATCTTAATGGCTTAAGCACACGTGCAGATGTTTTAGGTTCTAATGGGAGCAGACATACTCCAAAAACAGCATGCAGCCCAGAGCTGTGCACGATTTTTCTGCGCAAGGTTGCAGCAATGAGTGATTGTTTGTCGGCCGCCGACCAAGTTCAATGAGTGAAGATTAAGACCAAATCGATTTCATTTACACTTTTCAAAATACAAAAATGTGAATGAAAAATTTCGCAATTTTTAAAAATAATGTTTCAAAAAGTTACTGCCCCAACCCAAATTTGTTTCAGGGGCACTTTTCTAAATTTTCCACCTTAAAATTGATTTTAATTAAAGAAAAAAATAAAATCTTTGAAATACGTCGTCGATTTAATTTCTTTAAAAAATTAAACTTTGCTTCAAATGCACGGATCTACAAGATTAGAAAAAGCTTAAATAATAAACTACATTTGTGTATAAATTATTAAGATATATAAACAAAATTTGTACTAAAAGGGTGATTGAGTCCTTTTTATGATAAATATTTAAATGTGCATTTACATTTTAGATAGTGCTTTCACTAGAAAACTCTCGAGAGTGACTCTCGAATTTCTGTTTTCCCCTCGGGTGAGCTATTTTCATGACAGTGTCCACTTGCGAGTTTTACTGTCGAGAGCTTCTTCAGAGCTTCTCGCCATCTTTTTCCTCTTAAATGGATACGCAAATTAAGAACTATTAAGCATTACCGCTCACGTTTCAAGCAATGTAGTATACCAAAATTTTATGTGATTACTCGTTCATTCGATCACTGATGGCACTCACTCAGTCGGTCACTGAAGCGGTAATTCGGCCCCAGGAAACGACGACAGCAGTCACTGTCGAGGGGAAGTTGGATGGAACTTCTACATCTTAGGATAGTTGTTTTTAGCTGTTTTTACAATCGTCAAGTCAACGGCCGTTTTCGAAAAAGTCATCTGCGTCAAAAGTGCATTTGCAGATTATTCTATGCAAACTGCTAAAGTCACATGTTTGAAAACATCATTTGCGGTGCAGCTGTGCAGTAAAAAATCGAGTGGATGATAAAAAAATTGGGAAACCAGAGAGCGTGTTCATAAACATTACATGCGTTTGCGAGTAAGCTTGTATGTAATGGAATCTTTGGATGTTATTTTGACCCACTTCAAACGGTCTGATTTGATTCAAACTTTGCACACTTGTCGAAGCCCGATGACATTACAATAATTCGGCCAAAATATCCGATTATTCTGATTAGGTTTGCCAGGATTAATAAATTTCTTTCGGGACCCTTTGCATGAGAGTAAAAGAGGTTATACGTGCAGCTCCCAGACTTACTTTTTGGTTCGGTTACTTGGCTTATCAAAACGGAGTGGAGACTTTCTAAATCAAGATGCAACTGTTAATACATATGTACATATTAAAGGCTGTTGCTTTATAGCAAATCGAACTAAAAAGTGAGCATATCGAGGAGGTAATTATATAGTTGACTGAAATATAATTCCGATACGCGTCTCGGATAGCTTAACCCTGAAGAGCTCTTGGCACGTAACCAATAGATCTGGGTTTTATTCCCAGTCCAGGCTGTCTGAATTGTTTTTTTCGAAAATTACCCATTTTCCTTATAAGTTTAAAATGGTGATATCGAAATTAAGAGCTCTGTATCAATTGTTATAATTTTTCACTTGTTTCATTCCGAAACGCAGAGTTAGTTTAAATATACATATGTCAAAAAAGGTACCCCACGTTTTAAAACATTCATTACATTTTTTACTTTTTAGTTTGATTAACTCTAAAAGCGTGTTCTTAGTTTTTTAAACTTTAATTTTTTATCAACGTCTTTCAGTTTTCTTGCCAGCGAATTTGACACCTTCGCTGTCATCTCAATATGTTTGTCATCAACTCGATTTTTACTACAGAATTGCACTGCAGATGATGTTTTCGAATATGTGACTTTTGCAAACTGCTTATGCAGTAAAACTTGTATTTGCATCTTCGAACAGAGAACTTTTGCAGTTTGCGTTTGAGAACATTCTGCAAATGCGTTTTGATGTAGATGACATTTTCGGAAACAACTTTTAACTGGCAAAGCCATTGGCCAATGATCTTGTCACAGCTAATAAAGAGGCTGAAACTTTCACTCGAACTCGAGCGTCATGAGTGGGAATAGCGAATAGGAACATACCGATGTGTCATTATGCTTTCCGAAATTAGAGGTGTTGCACAGATCCTTGGCGAATTCAAAAATGGTGTAGAGACACCATTCTACAAACAATTTTAAAAAGTTCCAAAGTAACCCATGTTCGAGACACTGTATAAAGCAGTTATGAAAGAGGTAATTGTTTTCTTCAAATTTCAAACTCATACCGCTTTGTGTGACCAGCTGTGTAGAGTGTAGAGTGTACCCAAATTTTCTGTAAACCTCATCAAGATTGTGGAAACTCACGAAATTGCCCCCCCCCCCCTGAACAAAATCCTGGATCCGCGCCTGTGCTTGACAGGAACTAAACAAATAGAAATGAAAGCGAATTTTAATTAATTTTATTTTTCCTTTATGATTCGTCGAGACTAAAGTAAATTCGCTTTTAATTAAATTTAAGCTATCAGTTAAAAATGTTTCCATCCGCATAACAATTAATTTTACCATAACCCTAAGCCTATGGCCTTCCAGATTTAAATTAAAACTCTCATCATCTCTTTTAGGGCTATTAGATATTTTAATCGAATTTTATTTCATTATTAACTTCAATAAAATCCAAGTGCATTGTTTAATATTGCTTCGTAAATCTATCATCGCCAATCAAATAACTGTCAATAACTTTGCACCTGGCAAAGAGGCTATTAAATTTAATTAATCAGTTATTTACATAGGTAAATAAGTAAGAATAATTATTATTGTGTGAATTTTACTATCACCATTTTATAACCTAATCATAAAGTCTAATACATAAGTTTAATAACACACACTATTCCATTATTTTTTGTTCTGCCACTCTCTCTAACAGAGAGTCGTTGTAGTTATCTTAATGAACCCCACCGATAAATTGCACTTATACAACTTACTAACTTATGTCACAGATAATAGAGTTACATACATAGATATCTCACCCAGGATCTATTAACAAAAGTGACCAAAAGCGATCCAGTAGCCTAGCACTCCTCTTTCATACCTTTTGTACTTTCAACACACCAAAGGTCTTCCATTAGCTATTTGGAGTGATTTTTTGGCAGAGTTTTTCACTTCCTGATTTTATTTTGGAGTGCACTCGGAACACACATATCGCCGGATTGCTAGTCAATATGTTATAATATGCTTGAAGGACCACATAAATGTGAGGTTTGGTATCGCATGTGTGTAAATTTGGGTAGTTGAATTTTCATTTTCCATTTGAATCAAACGAGATCTGTGAAAAGCAAATAGAAATCAACTTAAAACCCGATGAAATGGATGTGGAATATAGGGAGTGAGAATACAAATTGACAATAATCAATCAAAAAATTAAAATTAAAAAAAATCTCTCAACCATTCCTTTGTGCTTGTTATTAGCAGGAATGGAGGGGACATATAATTTTTTTCTGAGTCAGAACGGCTAGATGAGGAGCACTTATTCTCAAACACACTTATTAAATATTGCATTTATACTAAGATTTTATTGAAATATCACTTTTTGCTGAATCAAAATAAATAAAAGATTATTCTAGAGAACACCGCACCACTAGATTATCCTCTCTTAACTTTAATATCCGCAGAAAAACAAGCAACAGATTCTGAAGTATCATCGTCTTCTAGGGATACTTCTACCTTAACCGAAATCTCTGGATAGGAATCGTCGATGGGAAACTTGAAACTATAGATGACATCTTCGCCTTCATCAATAGGACATGATGCTCCATCCAATAAGTTGGCACAAACATTAGCTACATCATCGGGTAGTATGTAGGGTACTGTTAAACCAAGAACTGTTGCTCTTACTTTAGTTGTCATTGAATTTATGCCATCGCGTGCTAAAATTTTGAAAATCATTAATAAATACTTGCTGTCTTTTAGTTTTAAATTGTAATTTCATACTTCCAACAAAGTGAGCGTTCATGATTGCATTGGTTCCTTTGATAACATCACATGGCATAGTCTCACATCCTTCAATATCAACAGACATTGGCAGAGGTCTATTTTTTGAGCCTGTGAAATAAATATTAAAATTAGATTTTTATAGCTTTTAATATGCAATAAATACAAAATTAGATTTTAAATGTTTAGGTCAAGAGCCGGGTGCTTTTTTTCTTCAATTAACTACTGAACTGTTGGAATATGTTGTTGGAATATGTTAAGGAGGTTAGGGGTGTCTCCCAGATATAAGTCCAAGTTGGCGGGATGGGGGAAGGGGTGTGCGATCATCAGCCACCGAAACGATTTTAAAGAAGTACAATAATTGCAAGTGAAATAGAGTGATAAAAATACTACCGAAAGCTCTATTTTATTTTATTATAGATGTGCACCTAAGCGTATGCAAGAGTTTTGATATTATTACGTCAGGAAAAATCAGTTCCGATTCAAAAAAACGTGCCAAGTTTGTCCATTATGTTTGTGTTAGTTTTGTTTAACATATCAGTTTCAAATTTCAAGTATTTATTCGTTTAAACGTTTAGGTTTACCAGACTTTTTAAAAAAGATGATGTCTTAACGGACTCTAAGCACATAGAAAATGAAGGACTTGCAAACTGTATAGTTTAACTCTGTTAGAGGTTTTGTCATTATATTGGAAGCAAATACAGAGGTTTAAAACAAAACTGGTCATAAAATACGTATAATACAATTGGATATCAAAGTATGAGTGAATTTAGTAACTTACATTTGGATCCTCTATGATCTTATGGTGGAGTTGCGATAGATATTTGATACTAAACTTCTTGAACTTTAAACTTGGCAAATATTTAATATCTCATTCCTTATTTTGGCTGACTTTTTACGCACAGGTTTCTTCTACATATAAGAACTTGGCTCTTTTTTTAACATTTATGTTTTTGTTGTGATATTATTCACTCGGTTAATCCAGTAGATTAAAAATTAAATCCAGATTTAAAGTAATTTGTATCCGAAAATTAAATCCAAATCCATATTATTCAATAGTCAAATCCGCACTTAAATTGTACATTTTAAATCCATTTGACATAATTTTTTTTGTAATGAATAATATTGGCATAGATTGTAGTGTACACTTTTTCGCTTAAACGCTTAGTTTTCAAAATATTCCGAAAAGTTACAAAAAGGGACCTTTGACCCTCCCCCCCTGCTTAAAGCTCGTGGCCCGGGCTGGGGACTTTTAGTATGTTATACCTGGGGGTCACCCCTACCACATAAAATAATAACCCAGAGAGCATGATTTATTGCATTTATTTTATAATTTTGAGTCTTCGTTGACTGGACTATTAAATTTCTCAAAGACAACAACCCTAATTTTCTAATACATCATGGTGATAATCATTTTAAAAATTTTGGAGATGTCAGTTGGAAGATAAATCACCACAATAAGAGTTTCATTTACTATTATTAACTTTTCCAAAAAAAAATTCACCAAAATTAAAACAAGAACTCACAACTCTGGTTGAGTACACTGGGGCGTATACGTAACTTTAATCGATTTAGAAATTTTAACTATATAATTTTCAATTTGTTCATTACGAAAATGTCGTGTTAATGAGTTTCCTTCTAGAAAGTGCACTGCTTTACGCCTTTATTTAGGTATTAACCACATGACTGACTTTATAAGTCAATTTTTCAATAACGCTTGAAATCAAAAGAAGAAGAAGAAGTTATCTAAAAAATCCTTTTGAAGCTATGTATTTCTAGTAAAATCGTGTTTTATTCTTGTAAATAAACAAATAGTTTAAGCTAAAGCTTGAAAATTTGGAGTTAGGTTTTGTGTGATTAAAAAGCTTAAGCTGGAAATTAAAAGATTTCTTCTATTAATAGCTATTTTAAAATAGCCAAAGCTAAATTAATGTAGCTTCAACTTTGCTTGATTAAAAAAAATTGCTTTAGCTAGTATATTATAGTAAAAGCTACAAAAATATCAAGATTCCTGGGCCCTGACTAGAAAGCTTTGACTAGGTCTTTTAACATGAAAACAATATACATACATAATTGCAATACAGAGCAAGTAATTCAATATAGAGCAAGTGATTAGTTTTAGTAAATCAACATCCAAAATCTCCTTGCGTTGCATTTCACTCAAAAATAACAGTTTTAGCTTAGGCTTCTAAGCCGAAACATATTAATAAACAAACGAAAGCAAAAAAATATTAAACTCAAGCTAAAATTTTCTAGCTAAAGCTGCTTATTGTAATCTTTTTTTTTATTCAGATAAAACATATTAGTAATAAAGAAGAAGAGTTTTTAAGAAAATAAATAGAAAAATTATTTATAGTCAAAGACTTTGACTATAAATAATTTGTCTATTTATTTTCTTAAAAACTCTTCTTCTTATATACTTCGCCTGGCCACGGGCAAAACAACAACAAAATCTAAGTGCACAACTTTAACCAAATTTCCTTATGCTACATTTCCACCTAGCGCTAATCTGAGATTAACCTTAAATCTCCTTTAAATCTCGTAGATTTACCATAAAAATTTATTTCGTAAATCTTGAAGATTAGAAATTAATCTTGTTAAATCTTCCTAGGACAAATAGTTTTACAAATCGAACTAACCTATTTTTGCATGGTGCTGAACGATTCATTCGAGACTCGCATGCAGTTATTCATTAGGTTTGTTCCTTGGATTCTTCGCACTGTTTCGGACTAAATGTCAAATTTTGACATTCTTCTTTCAGAGAGGAGAAAAACTGTCAAAATGTGTGGAACGGCTTGGGCACTAATTTGCACTAATTCGGACTAAACGTCAAACACATACTCGGCTAGAGTTGCCGTACATTAATCATAAATCTCAATCAACATTTTCAAGAATAACAACTCAAAAAATAAAAGTTAATAAAAATATCAAGTTTATTAAAATAAAAAAACAAAAAATATTCTTAAATAACCTTAATTTGAAGGAAAATTTTGTGATTTTTAAATGGAGTTGTAATATGATTCATCAAAACCTCTGGCGTGGATATTAATAAAACAAACGAATTTCTGCATTAAAAAAATAAGAGCACCACAATCCAAAATGGAGTCTTGTTTCATACATTTTCCAATTCAACTATACCTTTTCATCTTTCATAATTATGCTGCACCCAGTTGCTTCGCTTTTTCTCTTTTAAGCAAACATTCAATGGTTTTTTGCTTTTGTCACGATGTGTGACGTCACAATCATCTCTGATTTTGTTCGGAAAACAGCAACAAAATAAAGTAATTTGATTGCTCCTTTTAAACCTGTAAGAAAATGGGCAGTGGCAGTTATTTTTTTTGTTCAAGCTCCACAATTCAAATTTGTTCATCGGAGACAGTGAACATCAGCTTTGCATTTGTAGGGTTTGAACAATTGGTTCTGGTCCAGAGATTTTACTGGGGTTTTTGCTAATGTTTAAGTTCTGACGGTTGAATCGGTTCAGATTTGAATCTAGGGAGAGGGAAGTCAGTTAATTTCCCTGATAATGAAGTATGCAATGGGATAACGATAAATTTGGAAAATTCGATAGTTCTGTACAGAGCTGTCATTACAGGACTTGCTACTCTAGTAGTAATTTAGATTAAAAAAAAAAAAAAAAACAAGAAAAAAAAAAAGGATTGATCAAGAAATCTAAAATTAATGGAGTACATTGAAATTAATAACAAAAAAAAAAAAAATGCTTTCAACTGAGTGGGAATCGAACCAGAGGCTGTCTAGGAGTGTAGACAGCCAACGATACCACCGTACCACGATAGGACTGGCGATGACCTTAGCAAAATGCTACTTAATGTTGCTGTGGAAATTATTTACGGATAGCCAGTTTATGTCATGTGTGAGAGCCGAGTAAGAAAACGAAATGAGGTTAAATTCTTCGTTAACTAATACCTAGGCATGGAGTGGTGTTGGTAAAAAAAAAAAAAAATTTTATTACTGGGTCAAACAAATTTCCAGGATTTTGACCAGAAAAATTTGATTTTGTTACATGTATTTCCAGAAAAAATCAAAAATGTATTTGCCCTCAAAATTATATTTTTTGGGTCAAAATCCTGGTTAGAAAAAGAAAAAAAGGAAGACCGGATCCACCACCATGTCTGGAATTTTACCTTGAAACAACCGGAATAGAGAAGAGAACATAACATTGAGTAGGAATCGACAGTCAGTTGGAATCTGGTTTTTGGTGTGCGATAGTCGTGACGGTTTGGCAAAATATAAGTGAGGTACAGTCACCAATAGTTTGGGACAAAAGGTTTTAGTGTAAAGTATATACCTAAAATTTAAATCTGAAATAAAGAACAGAAAACATTGAAAAGAAAAGTTACGTGCATTCAAGAAAATCAAAACGATAAAACAAAAGTGAAAAACAAATAAAATAAAACTATAAATCTAACAAATCACCCGAGGCTGTACTCAATAAAACTTAAAGTGAATGTGAAACCACGTGACGCCGATGGTTCCAAACATCTAAATGAACCTGAATTCCAGCGACATCCCAGGCTGAAATTAACGCATTCTCCGCTTAAAATTATCCCGAAGCAGAAAATTCAGTTTCCCACTACCGACACCGAAACTACACCAAGCAACCGCCTTACCACGCTATCGAAGTCCCACATGCACACGAACATACAAAAAATTCCAGACCAACGAACATATAAGTGCCCATTCGACACCAAGGCACAAAGTACGAGCAAATTCTTGCGACGTCCACTTGCAAGCCTAGGACGAATTGCAGGAATCGTGGTCCTAAGTTTCACGTGGCAGAAACATTGGGAGCCCCAGGTACAAACTAGGTGCATCAGCCAGACCTTCAGCAGCTTATTTGCATAAGCCACACATCTCGGCTTTACCAGCAACTACACGAACTTTCAACATACCTAAGCAAACAAATAAGCTCATATTCTATATCAACGGTAACAGCAGCAGCTTACAACCACTATACTGATACAAATGCCGAGATACAACAAATAATAGAGAGCAGAAGCTTACAACAGAACACAGCAGAACTATCATCAAGTTCATACGACACCCACAACCACACAATAGCATCAGGAACAACAACAGCATCTTTAATATCTACACCATTCTTCAACGCCATCATTAACAGCGAGCGACCGAAACTTTTTTTTTTCGAACAAAAGCTAAGTATCGTATATGTATTATTAAGTTTATTGATTATAATTATTTTTTTTATTTATTAAATTTTACAATTCCTAAGTAAATTTCAAATGTATAGTCCTAAAGTGCAAAAAAAAAAATTAAACTATTTTTTTTTAAATTAAACTTAATCTATTTTAAACTACTTAAAATTGCTTACACTAGTAAAATTACTTATACTACATTAACTAAGAAATAGAAATAGATTATCATAAAGATGAATAGGTTTTTTTTTTATTCATGTTGTAAAGCGATATTTCGATCATAATTTCTCTCAAATTAACTCTTATCAAATATAGGTAAACAACTTTCACGGAAAGAGAAAAATTTTACAAAAAAAAAACCAAAAGAGAAAAACCAAACCATCGATGCGGTGCACCACCTCGACGGCTCGTTCGTTTGCATATCATAGTAGGACATCAAAATATTATAAGAGTGAACAACATTTCAATGATGTAGAAAAAGCTTTTGGTAAGTGATTATTATTAAATATATTTGATTGATTTTATTATCGAAATTGCTTTAAATTTTTCAAAATAAATTAAATTTTTGGTAAATGATATCATAAAAGGAATTGAAAGTTTCTCTTTCCTTAAAGTAGACGACCGACAGTACCAATACAAAATAATTTTGGGTTGATAAAGATTTATTCTCATTATTTGAATTTTGTTGAGCTAATTATAATGAATTTATAACGTTGGAAAAAAAAAAAATAAGAAGATGTAAAAGAGAGCTCAATTAGGTAACTTATGGAAATTTTGTTTATGGACTTATGAAAGAGAAGCACTTAAGAATTATAAACACTTCTATCGCATAATATTTTGTTTGCCTTATTTTTTATTTAGTTCTTTTTTTTGTATTATCAGGCTAAGTCAAATTACAAGATTTGAAGGTTAATCGTTTTAAAAAGTTGAAAAAAAAAAAAAAAATTTTTTGATTATACTTTTAGTATACTTATAGTAGGTATTACATATTAAATTTATTTCTACAATACGAATTTATACTTTTATAATAAAATGAATTTATAACGTTGGAAAATGAAAAGATTTCGTTTCCCTTGGAAGTTGGTGGAACAAGATTTAGAGTTAATTTGTAAAAAGTACTAAAATGGAGTGCTAAGGTCAATTATAAAGGGTGGATATGGCGAAGTTAAGGAACCCATAGCCATAATAGCGGGCGATGACGATCATGGTAGGTTCTAAGGAAGTCGTAATCTGTTAAGGTTATTTTGGAGTTTTAAATTAGGGGGCGGCCGCAATGAAAGTATTAGTGGTTGCGGCAGTCATGGACGTGTCACGTTGGTGGTGCGTGGGGGGGTTTAGCCACACTAGGACTAAAGACATCTTGTCCTTCGTCCTCTTCAAGGTAGCCAAAACTTGACTTATCTGTCTCATTCAATATTTCTTTAAGAAATTCAAGTTTTTTAATTTTATTTCTTTTCAATCTGACGGATTCTGGTCTCAAATAATATTTTGAACCTCACTACACATTTTCTTTTACATCTTTTGAGTTTATTTTAAATTTCGGCATGAATAAATAAAAACGTAACTAAGTTCGGTAATACGCGGCGAAGAACCCAACCCAGTCCGACGAGTAAAGCCTTGGCCTCCAGCGAGCATGCCGAGCCGAAGTATTACTGAGCACCCTTCACTTCTACTGCCAGGATCGGCCACAAGAGTCCTGTATGCTTGTGGTCGTAATGGTAGCAAGAGAAGTGAAGGTTCGTGAGGACCCTAGGAGTTGCACAATTTCATTTTGGTGCTAGGCTATGGAGTTAAGAGGGTTATAGCACCTCCCCCTTGGGAGGTTAGAGGTTGTCCATTTACGAAGGTCCTTGCGCATCAAACAGGTTCCGTTACAGGTGGCGCCCAACGTGGGGCCCGAAATTCGTCCTTTTTGGAAAGGAATAAGATATGCCAAAGAAAGGGGATACATTTTTTTGAATTTTTTTGTCTTTAAGATAGTTTAGCGCAAGGATTTCGCGCTTAATGAACCCTTAAGAGCAGCAGGTTGACGTCCAGCGGATGGGTGTAGTATCCTCGTTCAGACTGTTGCGTTCGCCCTATACTCTTTTGGCTGTTTCATTTGAACTGCAATTTTTTTTTAACTAGAAGTGAAACCAAATTTTGGATAGTTTTCCTTCAATGGTATGTTCATTTTTCGATTTATAAAAATGAATTAAGATGAAAGGAAAGTATCGTCCCAAAAGCTAAGTCAATAGGTTGGTATTTGGTTGCGAATTCTTACTAAAATATCTTTAAAATACAGCGTGATTTTGAAATTCCTATCAGCAAATAACTTATTTTAAAAGAGCAGAATTTGAAGTTTTCCGTTCAGAGGCGATTTATTTGTGTTTTTGGGATATATTGAATGAGGTGGAGGGAGAAAAGTAGAAGCACCCTGGGAGGGTGAAACTTTGTCGTGATCGTCCGTTATGGGTTTTGGGTTTTAACATGTCATATCTACCCTTAAGTTTTATGATAGATACATTTTCTGATTGATATATCTTTTTATTTTTATTTTTTTTATCTGGACGGTTAGATTTTTTTCTTTTTTTTTTGTGGTTGATGATTGAACATTTATTTCGCATATTTTTTTTTGCTTAAGTTTTCTTTGGCTGCTATTTTTCTCTTATTTATTGTTCATCTAGGATTTAGGATAGGTAAAACCTTTTTTTTTCTTTTTACTCATTTAAATTTCGTTTTGATAGTTGCCTTATATTTGAAAGATTATATATTTTTTTTTTATTTTTTTTGGATACAAAAAGAAAACGAAAACATTTCATTGGACTAATTGGCATTCATATTACTGTTTCATTGCTTTGATAAGTTTTGTTATTATTTTATATTATTTTACTTTTTTTGATTACTTTCCACTCTCAAGTTCAGTTCGAAATCTAAGTCGAGGTTAAATTTTTTTTTGAATACGAAGGATTTGTTCAAATTTAGAGGTTGAGTTTTTAGAAGAGAGTTTTGAGTTACAAGATGCCGAAACGTAGACTATCTTTAACTGACTTTCGTAAGCGGGTGGGCTTAAGAAGCGATCCCAATGAGTTAACGGATGGTACAAACTTAGCGCAAGCTGGAGAAATCCAGGTAGCAGATGTCACGGATCCTATAAGAGAAGTAAATGAGGAAGAAGGAGCAGCGGCATTAGAGCCACAAACGGGTGAAGAATCAAATCGAGCATTGAGCGCTGCTGGACAATCGGAGGCAGCTAGGGAAGAGGCAGATGAGGATGAGATATTAACCAATTATATTGAAGAAATGGTGACTGCTGCGATAGGGTTAAACCATGCAAAAGAAATGGAGTTTCTCAGAGCCGAAGCTGAGCGGAGTAGGATATTCTTACAAGACCAAGTTGAAAACATTGTTCGCCAAACTTTGGCGAGTATTACACCTAATGCAACTCCGCGCCGGATCACAGAGCAGCGAGATCCTCCTGTTAATAACCGGTTTGACTCAGAGCGGAGAGATCTTCCGGCTAACAGCAACACCTTCACCACGCATCGAAATCCTGTAGTGAGTTCACGTCCTCAATACGAGTCGACGTATCATCCACCGAATCAAAGGCACACTTCCAACGCTGACCAGTTTCTTCGCCAGCTCAACAATTTAACGTTGAGTGATCCTCTAGGAAGCACATTCGATTCAGCCCCTTTACCAACATTGAGTAGATATCCCCATTTTCATAAATGGGGGTTGAAGTTCGACGGCAAGCAGATGACGGTCGATGACTTCCTCTTCAGGCTTAATAGATTGCGAAGTTCGTATAGTGTTAGTTGGGAAGAAATAGTGATAAATTTCCACCATTTTGTTACAGGCTCGGTTGGTAACTGGTTTTGGATGTATTTAAAATCAAATCCAAATGCGAATTGGGAGACTCTTAAACTTGCTCTTATTGAACAGTATCGTAGCCTTGAGACTGATTCCGAATTGTCGAGGAAACTATTTGATCGCCGTCAACAACCGTCAGAGTCATTTGACGACTTTTACTCGGCAATTCAGGAACTTAACAGTCGACTTAGGGTACCCAAACAGCCAAAGGAGCTAGTTGAGTTGTTGAAGTTGAACGTTAAGAGGCGAATGGGAGAGCTGTTGATTACGTTCCATACGAACACTTTGTCGGAAATGGTCTATGTTTGTAGGAACATAGAAAAATACCTAAACGTCCATGACAACAGCTCCCCGAGGCCTAAGCTCCAGTTTCAACAACCTCCGACAATGCGTAGGAATATTTCAGAACTAGAAGCAGAGCACCTTGAAGAGAGTGGTCCAAGCCTTGAAGCCTTTAACGTGAACAGAGACGTACGAAATTTGGCTTATTTTAATTGTAAGGAGAAGGGACACACTTACTTTGAATACCAAATTCCTCAAAGAAACTTGTTTTGTTACAAGTGTGGCTTCGAAAATACCACCGTTCCTCAATGCCCGCGCTGTTCGGGAAACGACCCGAGGAGCAGTCCCTTGTCCAAGGCAAACTGCTCGCAGACTCAAAAATCGGACAAACAATAGATTCTTCGACTGACTTAGTCAGTTCGAAACCAACAGACGTGCCTTTTTCAACTATAACTGATCATAACCCTTTCAAGATTCAAATTTTAAAACCGGAAACCCGCTCAAGTCCTAGAGAAATTTCAACTTCAGAGAAACCTCCACCTCCTAAAGAAGCTCCAAAGACTTTACATGAAAGACTACGAAATTATTACAAAGTGAGGGACAGAATTTTTGCCACAACAGAGACGAAAACACCTGTTTCTGATAAAATTCGTAATCTTCGTGCAAAATTCAAGGAGAAAAGACAAGAATACAGGTCAATCGAAGCGACAACTTTGTGTTGCGCAGAAGATCCCCGACCATACGCCACTGTTAAGATATTTGGTGAGCCAATACTAGGGTTGCTCGATAGTGGAGCTAGTTTAAGTTGTCTTGGTGAGGGAGGGGTCGATTTCCTGGCCAAAAACAACATGGACTATGTTAGATTAACCCAGAAGATAAAAACCGCTGATGGAAGGAATCAGGCCATAGTAGGGAAAATCTTGGTAAAGATAACTTACAAGGGAGTCACAAAAGACTTGCAGTTGTATATTGTGCCTTCCTTGCAGCAGCGGTTGTACCTTGGTATAAATTTCTGGAGGGAATTTAACATAGCCCCAGACCTCATCTCGGAACTTTCGCTAGGTATGTCATCAGAAGAGCCAGACCTCAACGCCCATGAATTGACGGGAAAAGAATCGGAAACATTAAGGAAAACGATCAACATGTTTCCTTCCTCTGCTGTATTAGGCCTAGGAAAAACATCGCTGATTGAACATAAAATAGACACAGGAGATGCAGAACCGATTAAACAGCGTTTTTACCCAATTTCTCCAGCAGTGCAAAAACTGATGTATGAGGAGTTGGATCGTATGCTTGAGCTTGGAGTGATAGAGGAGAGTTCCAGTGCGTGGAGCTCTCCTGTAGTCCTGGTTCGAAAACCAGGAAAGAATCGGCTATGCCTCGATTACAGGAAGGTTAACTCCAAGACGAAAGGAAATGCGTATCCAATGACTCATATAGAGGGTTTGCTGGCGCGTCTTCCAGATACACGCTTTATTTCAAGCATAGATCTGAAGGACGCGTTCTGGCAGATCCCTCTGGAGAAATCGTCAAGGGAAAAGACGGCGTTTACGGTTCCTGGTAGACCCTTGATGCAATTTAAGGTGATGCCATTTGGTCTAAAGAACGCGGTTCAAACCATGTGCGAAGTAATAGACAAAGTGGTACCTGTTTCGCTGCGAGAAAAAATATTTCCTTATGTGGATGATTTGTTGGTAGTTTCAAGCTCTTTTGATGAACATATCAAGCTACTAGGCATATTAGCGGACAGACTTAGGCAAGCAGGACTAACCATTAACGTGCAGAAATCTAAATTCTGTTTCAAGGAATTGAAGTTTCTGGGTTACATGGTTGGCGATGGTTGCCTGAAAACAAATCCGGACAAAGTTTCAGCTATAATCGATTTTCCGGTTCCTAAAACAGCTAGACAGGTTAGGCGTTTCCTTGGTTTGGCAGGCTGGTACAGGAGATTCCAAAGACTTCTCGACGTTAGCAAGTCCTCTTACCGATTGTTTGAAAAAAGGCACAAAATTTGTTTTCGGTGAAGAGGCATTGAAAGCCTTTGAAAAACTTAAAGAAACTTTGACTTCCGCACCAGTTCTGGTAAACCCTAACTTTGACAAGGAGTTCATCATCCTCTGTGATGCATCAAACACAGGTATTGGCTGTGTTTTATGTCAGCTGGATGATGAAAGTAATGAACGCCCTATTTACTATCACTCACAAAAACTCAACAAAGCCCAGCGTAATTATAGTGTTACCGAGCGTGAATGCCTAGCAGCGGTTGTCGGTGTCAAAAAGTTCCGAGCTTATGTGGAAGGACAACCGTTTAAGATAGTTACAGATCATGCAAGCTTGAAGTGGCTTATGAGTCAAAGAGATTTAAGCGGTCGATTGGCGAGATGGAGCCTAAAGCTTCAGGGTTTCGACTTTGCAATCGAACATCGGAGAGGATCACAGAATGTAGTCCCAGATGCTCTGTCAAGAGTATTTGAAGTAGAAGCTCTGAGCCCCGATGTATCGAATGTGGATGAGGCCTCTGACGTGCTGCATATAGATCTTGAAGACCCCAGTTTTAAATCTGAGGAATACTCCAAGATCATCGACACCGTCATAAATCAAAAGAACCAGCTACCGGACCTTCAAGTATCGAATAATTTCGTTTATAAGAAGGTCCAACATTGCACAGGTAATCCGTTGGAGGATGACCTTGTTTGGAAGCTTTGGGTTCCTGAAGAGTTGACTGATCGCTTGATAGCTTTGGCTCATCAACCACCTCGAGCTTCGCATGGTGGTATATCGAAAACGTTGTACCGACTTCGTGCTCGGTTCTTTTGGCCCGGCATGGCTGCTCAGGTGAGAGCGTTCATAGGTATTTGCGACATTTGTAAGACATGTAAGGCGCCAAACAGTACCCTTAGGCCATCAATGGGGAAAGCGTTTACGGCGGAAAGACCTTTTCAAATGGTCTACATAGATTTTCTTGGTCCTTATCCACGCTCCAAAAACGGTAACACCTATATTATAATTGCGCTGGACCAATTGACAAAGTTTGTGGTGATTAAACCACTGAGAAAGGCAACCTCGGAGACGGTCATCAAATTCCTTTCGGAAAATATCTTGTGTTTGTTTGGGGTGCCGGAGACCATACTTTCGGATAACGGAAAACAGTTTATTAGTAAGGAGTTTGAGAAGCTGATGTCCTCGTACGATATAAGCCACGTTCGAACAGCTGCATATTCCCCTCAAGCGAACGCGAGCGAGAGGGTGAACCGATCAATTTTGGCCGCAATACGATCATACATTGACCCAGATCAACGGAATTGGGATTTACACCTTGCCTCGATCGCTAGTGCACTTTGCACGACAGTGCATTCGGCTATCGGAGTATCACCGTACGAGGCTCTGTTTGGTCAAACTATGGTTGAACATGGTTCGGACTATAAACTGCTTAGTGACCTGAACGGTCTTAACAATTCCGAGATCCAGGTATTGTCGAAGGCATCCCGAATGAATATCCTACACACCTACATTTAGGAGTCTTTGGCTAATGCCCATTCCAAATATGAGAGTGTCTACAACACTCGGAGCAAGGACGTAAGGTTCAATGTAGGCGAGGTAGTTTTTAGGAGGAATTTTGTTTTGAGCGACGCGTCAAAGAAATTCAACGCCAAGTTATCACCCAAATTTGTCAAAATGAGGATTAAAAGAGTGATAGGGAGTAACTTGAACGAGCTTGAAGATCTAAAAGGAAAACGTGTGGGGTTCTACCACGCTAAAGATATCAGGCGATAGGATCGACTTATTGGTGCCCGGTCATGTCAGTCTGTGCATGAGAGCTCCTTATTTTCCTGTTCCTTTTCCTCAGAGTTCTTTGCAAAAGTAAGCAGGTTTGTAAGAAAATGGGCAGTGGCAGTTATTTTTTTTGTTCAAGCTCCACAATTCAAATTTGTTCATCGGAGACAGTGAACATCAGCTTTGCATTTGTAGGGTTTGAACAATTATTGGTTCTGGTCCAGAGATTTTACTGGGGTTTTTGCTAATGTTTAAGTTCTGACGGTTGAATCGGTTCAGATTTGAATCTAGGGAGAGGGAAGTCAGTTAATTTCCCTGATAATGAAGTATGCAATGGGATAACGATAAATTTGGAAAATTCGATAGTTCTGTACAGAGCTGTCATTACAGGACTTGCTACTGTAGTAGTAATTTAGATTTAAAAAAAAAAAAAAACAAGAAAAAAAAAAAAGGATTGATCAAGAAATCTAAAATTAATGGAGTACATTGAAATTAATAACAAAAAAAAAAAAATGCTTTCAACTGAGTGGGAATCGAACCAGAGGCTGTCTAGGAGTGTAGACAGCCAACGATACCACCGTACCACGATAGGACTGGCGATGACCTTAGCAAAATGCTACTTAATGTTGCTGTGGAAATTATTTACGGATAGCCAGTTTATGTCATGTGTGAGAGCCGAGTAAGAAAACGAAATGAGGTTAAATTCTTCGTTAACTAATACCTAGGCATGGAGTGGTGTTGGTAAAAAAAAAAAAAATGTTTATTACTGGGTCAAACAAATTTCCAGGATTTTGACCAGAAAAATTTGATTTTGTTACATGTATTTCCAGAAAAAATCAAAAATGTATTTGCCCTCTAAATTATATTTTTTGGGTCAAAATCCTGGTTAGAAAAAGAAAAAAAGGAAGACCGGATCCACCACCATGTCTGGAATTTTACCTTGAAACAACCGGAATAGAGAAGAGAACATAACATTGAGTAGGAATCGACAGTCAGTTGGAATCTGGTTTTTGGTGTGCGATAGTCGTGACGGTTTGGCAAAATATAAGTGAGGTACAGTCACCAATAGTTTGGGACAAAAGGTTTTAGTGTAAAGTATATACCTAAAATTTAAATCTGAAATAAAGAACAGAAAACATTGAAAAGAAAAGTTACGTGCATTCAAGAAAATCAAAACGATAAAACAAAAGTGAAAAACAAATAAAATAAAACTATAAATCTAACAAATCACCCGAGGCTGTACTCAATAAAACTTAAAGTGAATGTGAAACCACGTGACGCCGATGGTTCCAAACATCTAAATGAACCTGAATTCCAGCGACATCCCAGGCTGAAATTAACGCATTCTCCGCTTAAAATTATCCCGAAGCAGAAAATTCAGTTTCCCACTACCGACACCGAAACTACACCAAGCAACCGCCTTACCACGCTATCGAAGTCCCACATGCACACGAACATACAAAAAATTCCAGACCAACGAACATATAAGTGCCCATTCGACACCAAGGCACAAAGTACGAGCAAATTCTTGCGACGTCCACTTGCAAGCCTAGGACGAATTGCAGGAATCGTGGTCCTAAGTTTCACGTGGCAGAAACATTGGGAGCCCCAGGTACAAACTAGGTGCATCAGCCAGACCTTCAGCAGCTTATTTGCATAAGCCACACATCTCGGCTTTACCAGCAACTACACGAACTTTCAACATACCTAAGCAAACAAATAAGCTCATATTCTATATCAACGGTAACAGCAGCAGCTTACAACCACTATACTGATACAAATGCCGAGATACAACAAATAATAGAGAGCAGAAGCTTACAACAGAACACAGCAGAACTATCATCAAGTTCATACGACACCCACAACCACACAATAGCATCAGGAACAACAACAGCATCTTTAATATCTACACCATTCTTCAACGCCATCATTAACAGCGAGCGACCGAAACTTTTTTTTTTCGAACAAAAGCTAAGTATCGTATATGTATTATTAAGTTTATTGATTATAATTATTTTTTTTATTTATTAAATTTTACAATTCCTAAGTAAATTTCAAATGTATAGTCCTAAAGTGCAAAAAAAAAAATTAAACTATTTTTTTTTAAATTAAACTTAATCTATTTTAAACTACTTAAAATTGCTTACACTAGTAAAATTACTTATACTACATTAACTAAGAAATAGAAATAGATTATCATAAAGATGAATAGGTTTTTTTTTTATTCATGTTGTAAAGCGATATTTCGATCATAATTTCTCTCAAATTAACTCTTATCAAATATAGGTAAACAACTTTCACGGAAAGAGAAAAATTTTACAAAAAAAAAACCAAAAGAGAAAAACCAAACCATCGATGCGGTGCACCATCTCGACGGCTCGTTCGTTTGCATATCATAGTAGGACATCAAAATATTATAAGAGTGAACAACATTTCAATGATGTAGAAAAAGCTTTTGGTAAGTGATTATTATTAAATATATTTGATTGATTTTATTATCGAAATTGCTTTAAATTTTTCAAAATAAATTAAATTTTTGGTAAATGATATCATAAAAGGAATTGAAAGTTTCTCTTTCCTTAAAGTAGACGACCGACAGTACCAATACAAAATAATTTTGGGTTGATAAAGATTTATTCTCATTATTTGAATTTTGTTGAGCTAATTATAATGAATTTATAACGTTGGAAAAAAAAAAAAATAAGAAGATGTAAAAGAGAGCTCAATTAGGTAACTTATGGAAATTTTGTTTATGGACTTATGAAAGAGAAGCACTTAAGAATTATAAACACTTCTATCGCATAATATTTTGTTTGCCTTATTTTTTATTTAGTTCTTTTTTTTGTATTATCAGGCTAAGTCAAATTACAAGATTTGAAGGTTAATCGTTTTAAAAAGTTGAAAAAAAAAAAAAAAATTTTTTGATTATACTTTTAGTATACTTATAGTAGGTATTACATATTAAATTTATTTCTACAATACGAATTTATACTTTTATAATAAAATGAATTTATAACGTTGGAAAATGAAAAGATTTCGTTTCCCTTGGAAGTTGGTGGAACAAGATTTAGAGTTAATTTGTAAAAAGTACTAAAATGGAGTGCTAAGGTCAATTATAAAGGGTGGATATGGCGAAGTTAAGGAACCCATAGCCATAATAGCGGGCGATGACGATCATGGTAGGTTCTAAGGAAGTCGTAATCTGTTAAGGTTATTTTGGAGTTTTAAATTAGGGGGCGGCCGCAATGAAAGTATTAGTGGTTGCGGCAGTCATGGACGTGTCACGTTGGTGGTGCGTGGGGGGGTTTAGCCACACTAGGACTAAAGACATCTTGTCCTTCGTCCTCTTCAAGGTAGCCAAAACTTGACTTATCTGTCTCATTCAATATTTCTTTAAGAAATTCAAGTTTTTTAATTTTATTTCTTTTCAATCTGACGGATTCTGGTCTCAAATAATATTTTGAACCTCACTACACATTTTCTTTTACATCTTTTGAGTTTATTTTAAATTTCGGCATGAATAAATAAAAACGTAACTAAGTTCGGTAATACGCGGCGAAGAACCCAACCCAGTCCGACGAGTAAAGCCTTGGCCTCCAGCGAGCATGCCGAGCCGAAGTATTACTGAGCACCCTTCACTTCTACTGCCAGGATCGGCCACAAGAGTCCTGTATGCTTGTGGTCGTAATGGTAGCAAGAGAAGTGAAGGTTCGTGAGGACCCTAGGAGTTGCACAATTTCATTTTGGTGCTAGGCTATGGAGTTAAGAGGGTTATAGCACCTCCCCCTTGGGAGGTTAGAGGTTGTCCATTTACGAAGGTCCTTGCGCATCAAACAGGTTCCGTTACAAACCAATCGTTTGATTAATAATTAAAGTTGGTTAAACAAGTGAATTAAGTCTATAAAATGAGCATACTTACATTAGCCCTGTTTTTTAGTGCATTTTTATCTTCGCTTAAAAAATAGCGTGTTAAATACATACACGGTGGTAAATCATAATACTTCAAACTCTTCTCTTTTTAAGAAATAATACTGAAATATACAAGAAATACTAAATTGCAAATAAATGCTACAAATGTTTTCTTTCTAACAGTTTTTCTAAGTGCAATAATTTTATGAATATCATTTGGTTATTTTAAAGAAAAACACAATTAAAAAATATACACACTTATTAAAATTAAAATAATAATGGAAATAAAAGTTGCACTTGGGTAACCCTTAATAAAGGTTTGGTTTTTTTTAATTTGAATGCAACAAACGTCTAAATTACGTCAACTTGGCATATTTGACAGCTAGTACAAAACAGCCACCAGAAATTTCTCGGACCAAATCTGGTAAGGAGGGGAAATTTTATGACAGCTCTTTTTGGTCCGAAACAGTACAAATTTTCAAGTGTGGAACGACTTCGGACTAAATCTGGCGGTTTCAAACTGTTTGAAAGTCGGCATGGAACACACCTATTGTTTCACACGAATCAAACATTCTGTCTCATTCGCACTTCATAAGAAAAATTGGAACGCCATTTGCATTCTTGAAGGTGCTGTCAAATTGCTTCTTTTTTTAATCTTTTTGTGCGGTAGAAACACCAAAAAGATTTATTAAATCTAATCTGAGATAAACCTTTGGTGGAAACATAGCATTAGATAGCATACTTCACAGTGAGTTTTCTCACAAAATTGTGATATGCAGACGTCGGTAACCATCGACTAAGCAATGCGTCTTAGATTGGGTATGGTGGCATCTAACTAATGAGCCCACCACCATACATATTAGTAATAGCTATGATAAGCTTGCTTTAGCTTCTTTCAAAAATAGCTTTAAGTTTTTTTATTCAAAAGGCCCTAGTCTGTTCGCATACTTAACAAAACTACGAATTTCCACGAATTAAGCCAAAAGTTCTGTCAAAGTTAATATAAAAAATAATATTGTACTAAAATTCTTCTAAAGTGAGTGCATGAACAAACATATTAGCTGCGTTTTATTATCTCTGGGTCTGGGTAGAGGTTATCTTTTAACATGCATTACAAAAACAACATGGGATCTAGGTTTCTATCGAGGTTAATTTCAATAACCCCGATAGAGGTGTTCACTCTGATCGGCAGAGGGCTATTTACCATTGTGAATGGATGTCAGCGATTTGTCAGCAGTATTAGGAATAGAGAGGAAAAGAGACAAGTGCTTACATGAAAAACAAATAAACATAAGTAAAAAAGAGACTGATATACAGCACTGCTTTTGCACTAACCTACATCGTTTTATTTTCACGAGGTGAACCATATAGGTTATGAGCGATAATAAAACGGGGCTATTAGCTGCGTTTCATTATCTCTAGGTCTGGGTCGAGGTTATCTTTTAATATGTATTATAAAAACAACATGGGATCTAGGTTTCTATCGAGGTTAATTTCAATAAACCAGATAGAGGTTTTCACTGTGACCGGCAGAGGGCTATTTACCATTGTGAATGATTTCAGTGATTTGTCAGCGATTTGTCAGCAGTGTTGGGAATAGAGAGGAAAAGAGACAAGTGTTTACATGAAAAGCAAATAAACATAAGAAAAAAAGAGACTGATATACAGCACTGTTTTTGCACTAACCCGCATCGTTTTATTTTCAACAAAGAGATATATTTTGTATACTGGGTATTCGCTTTTATTAATTTTCGTTGGAGTTAAACCTGAGGCCACACGAGCGAGTGCTTACTAAGGAGTTACAAATATAATGACATTTTTGAAATTCACCCGTCAGCTGGCGAGTAGAGCGGCGAGTGATTTGATTGCCGGTACTTGCTCGTGTAAGTTCAGGGTTAGACATTTTTTCTTAATAGTGCGAAACACGATTGATAAGAACAAGTAATGCTCATTAATCATTATCATTAGATACACCCAAGTGGCCATCTTGGTGTTTCTGTGACGTCACAATTATTTTATATTATTATTTTCTTTTTTAAGCTCAGTAAACAAATACTCAAAGAAAAAAAAACTACATGTATTTCATGTCCAAAATCAGAGCTGTCATAAATTTGACAGGAATTTATCTGACGACACCGTCCGTTGGCTAAAACAGGAATGTTAAACGATTTCGTCATACATATCAACGAAACTGACACAAGATTCAACAAAGCGTAAGGAGTAAAAGGCTGGTTAAAACGGATATGTATTCTGCCAAACATAAATTCAGCTGTCATACACATCAGAGCTAATAAGAACTATGTACCTACATATACGGGCATACTAAGGCACGTTTTGTTCGTCAGATTCCTCATAATTTGTTCAAAGATTCATCGATCAAATATATTTGATTTTGTTCAAGCATTAGTCAGTATTCGTTATAAAGGTATTTGTGAAACTCCATCGCATTCATAATAAATTTTTTCGCATCCCTAAATAAATTGACCAAAAAAGCTCACTAAAACATCCATACATTATAATTATTATCTACTATGTTCTCACCGGACGAAATATCGAAATTTTGGAATATTTTACTAAATTATTTTTGAAATTGCACAATCCCATAGGTACATTAACTCAATTTCAAAATCACTTCATATCACCTCAATTTTAATGAAATTTCGTATTATATTAGTTCATACGAGTTATATTGATAAAGTCAACAAACAGAATTAAAGAAACAGTGAACAAATACTTGCTTTCAGTTTGTGTTTGTCTTTGAATTTTTTTTTTGTTTTGGTATTGTTATTTGTATATTTTTGTTTCGAATCTTATTGATAAAATGCTTACAGATCATTTAAAATATTTCTTGTGGTGGTATTCGTAAATTAATGTATGTCCTCTAGCTGCTTGGAAGACACTTAACAACTTCCACTGCTTATACGATAGCTGCTGTCGAACCAAATTGTCGAGGTTCAATGTATATGTGTATACTTTAAGATTGGGTTTCTATGCATCCACTGTTACTATAGCTTACACGATCAAAGTAAACACGTCACACATCTTTATAATCAAAAAATCATCAATATTTTATCGTATACCTAACCAGTTTTTCAATTCAGGGTTCACTCTGAGTTAAATCAGAGTTAGCTTATCCTGAAAATGAATTAACCTCAAGTTAACTGAGGAACAGTTTTTTAGTTGAGGATTAGCTTTATCTTTCAGTTGTCAAAAATCTACTGTCATCGATGTGCGACACTATGTATAATCACCCTCCTGTTATTCACTCTGTGAATAACTTTCACTGTGAATAATTTTTCAATTAGGGCTAGTTTTTCAGTTCGGGGTTAGCTCGGAGTTAAATCAGAGTCAGCTAATCTTGAAAATAAACTAACTCCGAGTGAACTGAGAAACAGTTTCTCAGTTGAGAATTAACTTTATTTTTCAGTTGTCAAAAATCTACTGTCATCGCTGTGCCATTGTATATAAATTCTATAGTATTCTCATGAAGAAAAAAAGCTCGTGGGCATCGAGTGTCCAAATGTAATCCTAATTTTTGTTAAGGGATCTCTGTAAGGCGATCACAGCGAACCCATCGACCAAATGTCAACCTACAAAATCGTGTTTCATGAGAATACTATAGAGTGTATATACAATGGCTGTGCGACACTATGGATATCATCCTTCTTCTCCCTTCTCGCATGAAAACAGAGATGGCGCTACAACAGAATTGTGATAATTTTCACTATCGAAATTGAGACGGGTGGCGCGCGCCTTAACTGAAAATGCTCGCAATTTGGTCCCCGAGTTAAATCACCAAATTAGGTGAGTTAACTCAGAAAGTGGACGCTCAATATTGTGAAGGAATAAAAACCAGACCTATTCACTATTTGACGAGATTATTCACTATTTCGGTATGAATTTAGTATACATTTATTTTATTACAAAAATGCACAAAAGATACATAAATATCTTTTATCGGAATTAAAATCAACACACAAATGGGAATATGCATGACAACTAAACTCTATTTGGCTGAATTTGTCTCCAAAATAACAATTTGTCAGATTAAAAAAACATCACAAACTACTGTTCTACTAGTAATGTTTGCTTGTTTTGAGACTGATGGCCAGTTTCACGAAAGACTTTTAATTATTTAAAAGCCTTTTAGCTTTTTAATGATGTTTTTTGGTTTCACCAAATGCTTTTATATTTAAGAAGATTTAAAATGCCCTTGATAACTAAAAGCTCGTTTTTGTCTCATTAAATTTTAAAAAACCTTTTTGTTAAGCCATTCCAGTCAACAATAGCTGATATTTTGCTGTCAGAATAAGTGTCCCTCATCCATAAGCTTTTTCACTTTTTCTCATAGACCTTGCATGTGCGAGGGAAACAATCTCTTTTTTTTAATCCAGAGATGTGTGCAAACTCAGTAAAATTAAAATATCCCTAAAATATCCCTTTTCTGTATTGGTGAAACTGACAAATTTTAAATGTCTGATAAAATTTAGAAGGAGTTAAGATAAAAGTAATTTTAGTGTTTGTTTTTAAAATTGGCCATAAATATTTAAAAAGTCTTTTTTGTTTAGTCATACCAATCAACAACAGCTGCTGGTATTGTTTGCTGTCAGAATAATTGTCCCCTCATCTATAATGCTTTTTCACTTTTTCGCATACACTTCGCATGTGCGAAGGAAACAAGTGCCCTTTCACACGAGGAAACTGAGTTGCCAGCAACTTTAAGTTCCATGGTGAGAAGGGCAGGAGGAAAGGGGGGCGAACAGAATCTCCCCGGTCGAGGATTTGAGGAGATTTTTTGACATTTCCTTTCACATCTAGGTTTAGGTCTGTTCAACCAATATACTTTCAAAGGAAATTTCAAAAATTGCCTGGAGATTTGTTTCCTCATGTGAACGGTACAAGAGATTTTTAAGGAGATTAAAAGAAAACGTCAACAAAATCTCCAGCAACTTGTTTCTTCGTGTGAAAGGGGACCAACTTCTTTTTTGTATGCAGGGATGTGATGCAAACCCAGTTAAATTAAAATATCCGTAAAATATCCCTTTTCTACATTGGTGAAACTGAAAAATTCTAAATGTATGATAAAATTTAGAAGGAGTTTAGATAAAAGTGATTTTAGTGTTTGTTTATGAAATTGGCCATGAGTGTACAAAATACATAAAGGAATGGTAAAGTTTGTTAAACATGTCGTAGGCGCATTGCAACTAGAATATTCTTGTTTAATTCTGGTTTCAAAATATACATATTTTATGTTAACTTTATCTCGATTTAAAATATTGTATTTATTGAAATCGCTTAAGCTTCGGAGATTCACTTAATCGAGCATCTACTGTAATATTAATTAATAATATAATAACCCCGATTACAGAATTCAACGAATGAGCTGCGCAGGGAGTCAGACTCAATTTTGACATTTCGCTCATAGTAAAAATGTCAAAATTGAGTCTGATCTTCGCTGCTCATTCGCCGGATTCTGTAATCGGGGTGAATATATCTTTGGTTAAACATCCGATGGTACATTTTTAGATATGTAGATCACAAATTTGTTCAAATTTATCTATTTATTCCTCCGGCAGTAAACTCAATGTTTTATTGATGAATGAAAAATTGGTTCAAAGTTGTTGTTTTCAAAATTAAAAAAAAAATAATTTAAAACTTAAAATTAAATTTAAATTTTATTTTATAGAAAACTCCAAAACTGCACTTCAAAGTTTCGAATCAAAAAAAAATGCGAATACTGACATTAAAACTAAAAATTGTTTGCCCTCCTTTCTGAATGTTTTGAGAATCTTAACGATCGAACTACGGAAGACTTAAAAATAACACAGTGCGATGTGAACTTAAAATTCATTTACAGTAAATTTACTTACATTTTTTGACATTAGTTGCAGAAACTGACACAGAAAAAATAAATAAAAATAAAATCACAGAACGCAACATTATTGGACGATCAAATTAACACACTTCACTCTGTCAGAAGAAAAAGTTAAGTGAAAGTCTTCAAAAATATAACAAAGTTTATAAAGGCAAAAAGGCAAGTTTTTGATAAGAACTACTCCTACATTATATACTTAACATATGTATGTTTGTATATACATACCTATACCAACAATACCTATGTTATCAAACAAATTAATTTTGTTGACCACTTCTTAAAAGCTGCAACATCCACCCTATAATTCAACAACACTTGAGCCAGCCAGGTGCCCATCTTTAATTAGGGCCTAACGCAGGTGTTCGGATTTATATTTTTCTTATCAAACTTTGATAATAATTTTGTTTATTTTGTTTTTCGAATCATTAAAATTATTAGTATACAATGTTTATGAGTAGGCCTTCAAAGTAAAAATTTTGATCGAAAAAATGTTTATTATCAGTCATTTATGTGGTCATTTTATGATTATGATAATATTTAGTGTGTTTGGTCACAACTACAACTTGCTACATTTCAGAAACTGTCAAAAATTCCTATGGGATTTGACAGCAATTTGTGCGACGTCGTACGAATTCGTACGAAGTAGCAAGTTACCAAACAAACATATTAGTTATAGTGTCGGAAATGATCAAATACCAGACACGGATATTATAGTAGTAATAATAATAATAATTCTTCTTTATTAGTTAAATGAACTTTTTTAAAATTAGTCAACAATTTTTTTTACAATTTTTGGATAACTTTTAATTAATAAAAATTTCTAGATTGTAAATTTTATTCTTTCAAATTTCAAATATTCAATATTGAAGTGAAAAGTACAATCAATTTGAAAAATTTAGGGGAAGGTGGCCTAAAATAGACCATCAAGGTAAAATGGATGTTTTTTGAATACAATTCTATAGTTTATCTAGAAGCACCGACACATACGAGTTGTTAACTACGTTAGCTACATCAAGCTATTATCTGAAATTTGACAGGCCGAACAGTGTTTAGCTGTTTCCAAAGGTGAACCAAGCATATTATCATGAAAACTTTATAAAAAAAAATCGGTGTTACCTCGTGGTCGTGGCATAATGGTCAGTGCGTTGGACTTCAGAGGACACCGGCCACCCGTCTTGGACGATGACCTCTTTACTGTCTAAGTTTCTCAGGTGGAAGCTGCTTTCCAGCAAGTGTTCAAGGTGAATGCATGCATTCGCCCGAACCATGACTTGGAAAACAGAGCCCTGTTCCACCCACTTCTACATTCGGAATGACATTACGCAATGGCGAGCAGAGAACCTCGGTTTCACCGGGTCCAATTAAGATCTTTTGGCAAACGCCATAATCGCCGACAAAAATGAGTCCAGTCCCCAGTTCCCTGTTAGTTACGGAGGTCCAGCTCATCTTCGATTCATTAAAGAAGAAGAAGTCAGCAGGAGTCGATATCACATATCTAACGTTGTACATTTATACCACTCTGTTTGACAACGCTCTGAATAATGCATATTAACCATTGCGATTGAAGACAGCTGTGGTGCATCCTCTCCCGAAAAAGGGAAAGGACATCATTGAGAATTTTAATGATTGTTTTTGAGATGTTTAGAAAGCAAAATCAATTATTATTTTTATGGACAAATAAAGCTCAAGACTTTATTAATACTTGTAGTCAAAATAAATTTCAATTATGCCCAATTTTTACAAAAAGTGACTTAATTTTTCATGATCATTGTTAAAGTAGTTCAATCATTGAAATAAGAAAAGTGTTTTAATGTGGAAAGTTGGGTCTATTTGAAATTTTTTTTGGGCTAGAAATATTAATAAAGTCTTAACATTTGTCCATCAAAATAATATGTAAATGTTTTTACATCCTAAACGTCTCAAAATCAATCATTAAAATTTTCAATGATGGGTTTCAACGATAGCTATAACTGGCGGCTAAGTGGGCAGAGTACAATAATATCATAGCAGATAATCAGTTCGGTTTTAAGGTGGGACCGCGGGACATGACACCATTCATACCGCTTCTGAGCTCGTTTCTGATATTCAATGGAACAATTCTAAAAAGCAGTGTACGGGTGCCTGACTAGTGAGTTTAACATTTGTAGCCGCATGTCAGGGGTATTCTATTTTGCTTGGAGATGGATGGGGGGCATTTTAGGCCACTCTCCCCTAATTTTTGTTTATGAAATTTAAGCAAAAAAGTGTGTCATCATTTTTAGCATGACGGACGGGACCACACAGCTCATGAAAAATGGCTCTATTGCATTACAAAAGTTCTTAAGGATTCTTCTTGTTGAATGAGAATGATCCCATACCTATGAATATTTTACCTTCTAAGTCAAAAAAGAACTACCAATGCGTGCGTTCTTTGTCTTATCTACATTGTATCTATGTATCAAAGAAATTTTAAGTTACCTTGAGTCATTTACGTATTATAGGTACAAAACATTATGTAGGTTTATGGACTGCTAGTTACGTATCATTTTCATATATTTTCACATAGAAAAATTACCCAAGATAAGAAGTCGCAGCGCACGCTGATAGTATTTGAACTACCATAATCGGTAGGGTGAGTCAAACTTTTAATGTTTTGTTACTTCGTTTCATGCACATGAAATAAAATTTCAAATTCAACGATGAAAAGATATGGGCTTTGGTGAGTTGGTTTCTTGTAATGACTCCAGTTTCCTAAGTATCCAAGAAGTACAGACAAGGTTTCAGCCATTGGGATCACTGGGGCCTGATTCACGAAATTTGAATTTTCAGATGGTTTTTAGAAATACATAATTCATTGCAACCACTTGAAAAAATATATACAATTACCTATACAGCCCATATTTCACTTCTTATTTATACCAAATTTAATGGAATCGGTGAGTGGAAGAACAGTACAAGTGCCATTGCAGAAAAATTAAAATAACTTGTTTATTGGCGTAAACAAATATTTTTAAAAAATAAATTTTAAACTTTTCTATCATGAGGAATCCTTTCAACATTTACATACTGAAAAATCTATTTTTTGTCTGAGCAATAAGATGTTATGCCGGTTTTTTTTACATTTTTAATTTGGCGCTTGTACTGTTCTTCCACTCACCGATTCATTGTATGTCTGTTCGTTTACTTCCCTAAACTACGTATTTCTACGAATTTAGCACAAAGTTCTGTCGACAAAACTCATAAAAAAAATAAAATTAGTAGAAATTCATAGTTTTGGGAAGTTAACCGATAGACAAATAGCGAAGTGAGGGAGAATTTCTGAAAAACCGCAACCTAAGAAAAACAAGGTTTTAGGGGCCGGTTATAGCGATCAGTAAAACACATCAGTAAAAAGTTGAAACGAAAGGAATTCGGATTTTTTTCCTGATAGGTGTTTATAGCGAACAGTAAAATTGTGTCAGTAATAACTAATGTCTTCTTCTTCTTTCTATTTTTACTGGATGTCAATGCATCAGTAATTTTTTTTCGTATGTACTGAAACAGTAAAAAATTGGAACGCAAACAGGCGGAACGAATTGTTTCATTTTGAGTGACATGACAATCAGCTGATACGTAAAATGGGTTTTCGTCAGTAAAATCAAATAAATGGTTTTTCTCAAAAAATTCAATTCCGAATCAAGTTTTTCTTAAAAAAAATTATTTTATTACATTCGTCATCGATTTGCATATAGTTTTTGTTTCAAAAAGCATTTAAACATATTAAATATTGCAAAAGAAAATTTGCAATATGGCCCCTTAAGCTGATATTTTTCCACAAATATGTAGTAGTAAAAATCCAACATGCAAATACATATGTCTATCTTTTTCGGTTTCTCAAAAATATACCTACTATAAAATAAAAGGAAACAAGGTTCTATGTGCATTACTCTAAAGTAAAATTATATTCGCAAAGTTCTAAGGAGGCCAGTTAAAATCAATTACTTTATAAGGAACTGATGTTGCACAAACGTGGTTCAAATATTCATACGTGCCTGATCAATCTTCAATCACTGATTTTTCGACTTAAATGAGGTTCAACGATTGTTTAAGCTGGTAATTGTCTATTATAATTTGAACCTTGAAAAATTGTTGAATCTCTTTTAACTTTTCGAGATCGGTGATTTAAATTTGCAGAGCCAAGGACCAAATTTGAACCAGGATTGTACAACTTGTCCTTATAGCCTTTTCACACCGAACAGAAAACGCGGTTTTCGCGAAAATATCGGTTTTGGAGAAAAACCTAATCGAAAACACAAGTTTTCTCATACATGTTTTGTAGTTTCAGGTTTTCTTTACGAACAAGTTTTATATAAAACCAGTCGAAAACATGTTGGAATTCAGAGATGAACAAAACAAACATAACTTTTATTAAGTTCAGCGCCTATTGAAGTGTCAAAAAAGAAACTGATGGGATGCTTTCAAAAGAAATTGAAAACAGCTGACGAAGTTCTGTCATATCAAATATAAAACTCGAATCTCAAAATAAATTATTTTATTCAAAATTGATAAATAATTGTTTGTGGCAAGTCAAATTGTTCATATGGATCCTCTTTATAAAATAAATCACCGATTTTATTTAAAAAAAATGGAAGAAAATAAAAAAAATTGTGCGTGGTTTGTGTAAAAAAAAACTGGAATGTCAAACGAAAACGTGTAATGTTCAGTGTGAATGGTTTTCGCGTTTTTGAAAAATTTTCGCCGAAAACCGGTTTGGGGGTTTGGTGTGAAAAGCCTATAAATCACTTATTTTTGAAGTTTTTATGATTCCTTTTCCCTTCCAGAAATAAACCAATATTTATTAGATTTTCGTATACAATTGATTATTAGTTAAGGGCAGTTATAATTCAAACATGGTTCAAACTTTCGCCTGTGGTTCAGCAATTTTAACTCATCGATTTCGCCGACAAGACGTTCCCCATTTTATTTGCTATAATGTAGCTGCCCCGCATCATCATTATCTCGCAAAGTGTCCCGCATTTGAAAATTGTCCCAAAAAGACCAACAAAAAATATAAATTCCAAAACTTTAGAAGTATTATTGTCAAACTAACAAAAAACCCAATGATAATCCTTTACTACAGTCAATAATTTTTTAGATGAACCTTGACAGAATTTTGTACTATAATTCAAAGAAATGCACTGAAATCACAGAAACTCAATGTAAAGGGCAGGATCTACAATCAAGCACTCTCAGTAATTGGAAGTACTACTGAAATAATACATATCTTTGTAATACAATTTAATAAGCCACACCCACCAAACAAAATCGCAATCAGTGCTCAATGTCTGTTTGACGGAGGTGCAATGCTTTGGTGGGACAAAGTGTTATAATTTATAGTTCTCAAGTGTCTTCGCTCTGTACTCTTGCATCTGTACTCTTGCATGGATTGATCGAAAAATTTTGAAAAATGGAACAAAACTCATGTATTTTGTTTCAATTTTTATCGTTTCTTGACCAATTTTATCGATGCCAGACTTACTCAATCTTTGCTTTAAATGTTTGATAGTTATTGCTGAAGCACAAAACTTGGCTTATGCTATGTTTCCACCAAAGGTTTATCTCAGTTTAGATTAATTTAATTTAATTTAGATTTAAAAAAGATTTACTTTGACAGCAGATTTAAAAATGCAAATGGTGTTTCATTTTTCTTATGAAAGGGAAGTGAGATAGAATGTTTCCATTGTGAAAAACTGATGTCGAATTCCTTTCAACAATTGGAGATCGATTTCTTTTTTGGGTTGAAAAGAATTTGTAAAAAAAATCAATTTTTTTATGTGATTGTGTGTGTTGGCCATTGACATAAATTTTGAGGCAAAAAGTAAACAAATTAATGGGCATACAAACACTCAAAAGTGCATTCCGACTTACGCGTCATTTAATACGATTAAAAACAAATATATTTCCGGGAATAGTAGCAGAAATAGACAAAAATTGTTGTGCGTCCATTAAAGTTAAAAAAAAATCCAAAATCCATCAAAAAACACATCAAATGAGGAACACGTCGGCGAGCGCGTGCTTCATAACATCAATCGACTTTGGACACTTGAAATCGAAGTTCATTGATATTTGTATCACTTCTTATTAATTATGCACTGCCATTTGATGAATTCAAAACTTTTAAGAGATATATTTGTTTTTAATTTATTTAAACGAACGAGAAACACTTTTGAGTATTTGTAAAACACCGCAGAACAAAACTTTCAACTCCAGAGAAATGTCAAATCTTACTAGTGTGTGTGAAAGTCTGTGTAAATCTTGCTAAAAACGAAAGATTTGATTTGTTTAGAAAAATTGATCTTTTCTTCTAAACAAATCGATTTTTTTCTAAACAGATTCGATTTTTTTGTTGTAAGGAATTTAACATGAATTCAGCCATGAATGAATCCTTCAGCGGCATACAAGAATAGGTTAGTTTGATTTGTAAATGCATCTGTCCTAGGAAGATTTATTTATTTATTTATTTATTTATTTATTTATTTATTTCGTTATTACTTAAAACTGTAAGATACAATATCTTATAAGCTAGTTCTAAGCTGAATTTTAACAAAAGAGCAAAAAAAGGAAAGAAAATAATATACATCTAATAATATACATCAAAATAAATCAATAAAGAAACTAAAATAATTCTTCAATTATAATTAAAGTTTACAATTTATAACAATATAATGTGATTAAAATTTACAAATTTGAAAAATATTTCTTTAAGATTCTCTTCATACTTGACGTATTCTGTAATTCTTTGATATGACGTGGTAAAGAGTTCCAAAGACGAACTGAATTGACAAAAAATTGGCGCTCGGATGTTAGTCCCCTTTCACACGAAGAAACAAGTTGCTGGAGATTTTTTTGACGTTTTCTTTTAATCTCTTTAAAAATCTCTTGTACCTTTCATACGAGGAAACAAATCTCCAGGCAATTTTTGAAATTCCCCTTGAAATTCTATTGGTTGAACACACCTTAACCTAGGTGTGAAAGGAAATGTCAAAAAATCTCTTCAAATCTTTGACCGGGGAGATTCTGTTCGCCCCTCTTTCCTCCTGCCCTTCTCACCTACGAACTAAAAGTTGCTGGCAACTCAGTTTCCTCGTGTGAAAGGGCACTTAGGCATGAGCATCGAGGATGAATTAATTGGCGAGATCTGTTTGAGTTTGCAAATCTAATTTTTTCGAGATAGTATTGGGGTTGGCGTGTGTGCAATATATTGGAGAGTAAGGTCAAACTTCGAAACTTGAGATAATTCTCAAATGGCATATCCAGCAAACGAGTAGCAAAACCAGACAATCTGTCGTATCTTCGCAGGCCAAAAACATAACGTACTGCACTGTTAAAAGCGACATTTATCTTCCGTCTGCTTACAAAATTGCAATTACAGTAAATTTCACAACCGTACATCAAAATTGGCATTATCAGAGTCTTTGCAATTAGCAAACGTGTTTTAAGTGGTGTAAAAGACTGAGTCGCCCATAAAGTACGAAGTACGCCGTAAACCTTGCCCACAAGAGTATTTATATGGCTATCCCAAGTCAAGTAACGATTAAATGTCACTCCAAGATTTTTTGCTGTTTCCACGTATTCAATAGGATCATTGTTCAACACAATCGAAGGGAAATAAGAAAGATCAAGAGTTTTTTTTGATATTACAAGACATTTGGACTTAATTGGATTTAAAAGAAGGTCATTCAACTGGGACCATTTTGCAATTCTCTCTAGGTCTTCATTTACACAAAAAGCTCCATGCTCAATGAGTCCAAGAGGGCAGCTAAAGTACAATTGGACGTCATCCGCATACAAATGAGAAAAACAGTTTCCGACGTTGACGTAAATTGAAAACAATAGCGGACCAAGTATGGAACCCTGAGGTACACCAGTGAAATTCGGGAGAAAATTGGATACGCTGTCGCCAATTTGCACTGCTTGCTTTCTCATGGTCAAGTACGAATAAATAAGCTTCGTAGCAGCCGATGAAAAATTAAAGTTTTGAATAAGCTTATTGCATAGAATAACGTGATTGACTGTATCGAAAGCCTTTGAGAAATCAAGTAGCACCAGAAAAGTTGCCTCATCCTTATCCAACGCTTGCCTTAACGCTTGTCTTCGGTCACACTTAACAGTGCTGTGATACAACTATGCTTTTCACGAAAGCCAGACTGTTTAGAAGTGAGCAACATTTTCCTCGTTAGATAAGCACTGATCTGTTTTTGTAAAATTCTTTCAAAGACCTTCGACAGAAAAGGTAAGATAGATATAGGCCTGAACTCATTACCTTTTCCATTTTTAGGAAGAGGTATAATTTTAGCAAGCTTCCACATGTCTGGATACACCCCTGACATCAGAATTGAGTTGAACACAAAGGTAAGATGGGGCAGGACAATTGGCAAAATCATTTTTAAAAATGAGGGGTGAATTTCATCCAGACCAACAGCGTTTGACTTTATAGAAAGCAGACTTTCAACAACATCGACACTGTTGACTGAATGAAAACCAAAACCAGGGCTATCTGACTGAACCAATGATGAAAAAGAAGTATCTAAGTCTACCGGAGGCATTGGTAGTAATGGTAAAGACACAAAACTTTTATTGAGAGCATTTACATCGACATCTTCAGCAGGCGCACTACTAGACTTACCGATCCCAATGTTCCGAAGGTTATTCCACAATTGACGCCCATTTAGAGCAGTATTAAGCTGGTGTGAATATATTTGGGATTTGACCACACGTATTTCCGCAACAACTTTATTGCGAAGTAAGCAATATGCACGTCGTAGTTCAACCAACCTGTAACGCTTCCAACTGTTATAAGCAACATCCCGTTTCTGCATTAAAGTTCGGATATTATGGGTAAACCAAGGTTTATTACTTGGTTGTACGATTTTTGTTTTTAAGGGTACGTAAGTATAAAATAAAATTTTAATATTATCAGTTAAATACTGCACTTGCTCGTTTGAGGATTGCATATAAAAAATTGCATCCCAATTTGTAGCCCTTGTTTGCTCTTCTAAGTGCTGAATATTAACATTTTTAAAATCTCGATAAGTGATTTTCTTGCACGAGTAATCAAAACTGAACTTCAAAGTTAAAAAAATCAGGTCGTGCCTAGAAAAAGCAGGTGCAGAAAGCTGGTCATACAAAGCTACGTCGCTTGAGTTGCTAACAAAAAATAAGTCTAATAATGTTGCGTCATCCCTAAAAAAGTGAGTTGGAGTACTAGTGTTAACTGGTTTTAAGTTAAAAGTACGCATGTTAAGAGTGAGAATATTTGGGCTCAAAAGATTGCAGTTAAAATCCCCACACAGGACAATATTGGGGTAGCCCAATGAAATTTCCTCTAAAAGTGTAAACAAAGGTGATAGGTCTATGTACCTATTTGGTCGATATTGCACCTAAGAGCAATCCACCTTCATTACCTACAATATTAACAAACAAATACTCAATGCTACTGCAAGCATCCGATAAAAGTTTAGCTTTACATTTAATAGACACTTTTACGTATATTGCTACACCTCCCCCAATGCGGTCCTTTCTATTTAACCGAAAAACACGATAACCCTCTAAGTTACAAACCTGGTCACTTAATTCATATCCCTAAGCCAAGTTTCCGTAACACAAATAACATCGACATCTGAGTCAACAAAAAGATCGCGAAACTCATCAATTTTTGGTAACAAGCTTTGAGCATTGATATGGCAAATCCGGAGACCGCATTTCTGCTTACTTAGAACTCTGACCATAGAATGCAATGCTCTATTATTCATCATCACCAATGCAAAAGAATCAAAAAGAAATACCGATAAAAAAGAAAAAGAATAAATGATAATTGAAAAGGATTTTAAAAGAGAGAAAAAATAAAAAATAAAAAAGAAACCAAAAGAATATGTAATTTCAAAGTAATAAAAACTCAATAGGTGAAATTAATTTAAATTAATATCAAAATTTAACGAAGAAAAAAGAAAATTTATTCTGAATAATAATTTTTATGATAAAAACAATAATATTAATTTTCATTTGTAACTGCTGATCTGGCAACGTTTTCGAGTCCATCGATGCATTCAACAGACACAGCTGTGTCTTCAGTTTGGCATTTGACATAAACAACTCCTCGTGCAGTAAAAACAGAAGAAAGTTGTTTACTTTTCTTCAGTTCAAGTGCGCGCTTGAATATTGATCTGTTATGCTGCGATAAGCTCTCACGAATATGAATGTACGAGGACGTCGCGGAGGTAGGGGTGCTGTCCATAGCAAGGTGAATATCATTTAAGCAAAGCTGTTTGTTGTTCTTTTTTCGATAGTTCGCGATTGAAGTTAAAACATAGTTTTTATCATATGGTGAATTGAATTTGATAGTAATCGCAGAATTATGTGAATTTGGTTTTGGACGAGTGCGGTAAATATTACTAAGAGTCGGTGGTTTAATATTGATTGTGCTACAAATCAAGTTGAAGATCGATTTTAGATTTTCATTAGGCAAAAATGGAATCCCAAACATAAAGGCATCCCTCGCAACAATACGATTTTCGTAAGAGTCAATTGACTTTCTTAGTTTGTTTAATTCGTCGGCGGTGTTATCGAATTGATTGTTTATATTTGTAAGTTCAAAGGTTTTATCGGCAAGCAGTGATTTAGTTTTTACGCACTCAGTAGTAACATTAGCTAATGATAGTTTAACATTATTTAATTCTGTGGTAAGTGTAAAAATTTCGGATTTCATGTCAGTTTGTGAAGATTCTAATTGAACCACTCTATTATTTATGTCACATAAACTTTTTTGTAAGTCTTTTATTTCACGGCCTAGTTCTTCGGTGATTTTTTTTTCAGACTCGTCCATTTTTTTAGATAAAAGTGAAACAATAAACTCACTTTGTTGTCGAAATTTTTCATCCATCCAGTGCCTACGTTCTGTAACTCTCGCATCGATAAAATCAGTCGAGAAACGTTGAAAAATGGAACAAAACTCATGCATTTTGTTTCAGTTTTCATCGTTTCTCGACCAGTTTTTTCGATGCGAGAGTTACAGAACGTAGGCACAGGTTTTGTCTTTGCTATCCATGACTTTTTGTGATGATTTTTGAAGGGAGGAAGGCAAGGAGCTTTTGGGCGAGTCAGTTACAGAGTTATTAGGGCGAGAGATGGACCGTTTTGATGAGTTTGATGACATGTGTGTATTTGTAAAGTTTTTTATTTGTTTGTATTATTCAAATTTGGAAGCGGATGAGAGTGGGTGATTAAATGACTGTATAGGTGTAAATACCAGGTTTAAGAGAACTGAATTCAATGATTTTCACAAAAAGAAAAAAAAATGGTGATGTAGAACAGAAAGAATTTCACTTTATTTTACTTTGATTTTGCTTTTATGAATTTAAACGAGCACTATTGACTGACAAATCATGAAATCTATAGACATTAGTCACTTCACTATTTATTTAGCTATAATTATGCAAGTTGGAATGCGTTTTTGGGCAAATTAGAATTCAACAGTATCACCAGAATCAGAAACACGTCTACTCAGCAGCTCTTCATAGTGGCAATTCGATTTAATAAGATTAATTTCTTATCTTCAAGATTTACAAAATATATATTGTGGCAGGTTCATTTATTTGTGAGATTACGTGAGCCTTACATTGCGAAAATGCAAATTGAGACCGAGAAATATTCAAGGACAAACGATTTAGCAATGCCAAAAGGAAAAATCTATTTTATTTGATTATTTTAACTTGAAATGTTGAAAGAAAATTCTTTGAAATTGTTGAATAAAATTTCTTTTCAGAGAACAGCTGTTTTCTGGAATGTATTCTCCACAAAAATCTTGTGTCAAAATTTAGCTAGGATTTTAGCTGGTGTTTGGAGAGAAATGTGGGAGCGGAATTTTAGCTCGATCTGCGTAACACTCCGCGTTGTCAAGAAAACATGTGCCAATCTTAGATAAACTTGAACAAACGAACCTAATATCTCGGACCTGTCAGAGAAGTTTTTAAGTGGGACAGTAATCTTACCTAACCCCGAGGCCACACGGGCAAGTACCTACTGGCAAGCAAGTTGGCTACATATACACTGCCTGTCAGATTCGTAATTTGCATTTGCATTTGCTCGATCTGCGTACTAGGCTTTAGCTCGAGAATTAATATGCCGAACAATTATTTCACGTGCTAAATTTTAACAGATGAGTGCGTTCAGTAAGAAACGAAAATTTGATTTTTAAGCTGGAGCTGCGTACCTCTTGGCTAAAATGTTTGGCTTAATTTTGGAGAGAATTTTGTATGGGAGCAAAATTTTAGCTTGATCTGCGTACGAGGCTTAACTCCGTATTGTTGTTGTCTTTAACATGCTGCTACATGCGAAGATAAAATGTACTAAAAAAACGGGGCTAGTAAATGGAATAGTCCCCAAATAATCTGCTACTATTATCGATTTCACTCGTCGAACATCAATTTCGTTGCGTCATATTATTTGTAGTCGATTTTTCTTCTCCCGTCCAGCGGGTAGGCTTTTTACGTTTACAGACCTCATTTGGTCTAATGAGAACGTATCGAGGAATTTCAAAATCAAACTCACCTTAAATATTTGAAACAAACCTCCCGATCGTTATCTTCTGCACACCTGAACTTCAATTGACATTTCCGCTGTCAAAAGCGAAAATGTCAATTCAAAATTAAATTCCAATTTTTTTGATCCATGTCCACTGCCTAAAAATATGAAAAAGTGTAAAGTGAATTTAAAAATCTATTCACATAAAAATTGTTTAATAAAATCGCCAGTTACGGTATAACTACAATTACTTTTAAAAGAAAGGAATGAATTAGAAACACACCTCCATTTACAGCACATAGAAACTATGAAGGAATTCCTTCTTAAATACCCCGGTCTTTTGCAGTCTACCGAAAACAAATCGGAGATCATTGGGAGCGTTAAAATCCAGGTAATACATTTTATTTGCAATCAATTAGTCAAAAAATTTTGTTTGTCTTCCAGAATAATAGGTACCGTGTCGTATTACGTTGTCCCAACTTCCCTTTAGCAAAGGAACTCAAAGTTATTGTTTACAGTGGAATCTCAGTTACTGTTCTCGATGGTAACAACTTTGATCCCTCGTGGACAGTTAGTCATGTCATGGAAGAAATACCAAATATTTTAGGAAACTCTAACGTTCTCAATAACGAGAATCCCTTTTCTATTTTCGACGCCCAGGACGAAATCCTGAAACTGAAATCTCCATCTTACAAAATCTACACCAATATTCAATGTAGTTCTGTTAGATTCACAGATTTTGACCGGTTCAAAGGACATTACTTACAGTTGGGACTAGACGATACTAAAAACTATACGATATTTGATCATAGTCTTCCCAGAGGTATTCAATGGGAACAGCTATTACTCTCCAAAAGTCCATCAATCAAATGTTTCTTAGACCAATTCCTCAAATTTCTGGAAGAACTTAAAGATTTCTATACAAATTTAGCCGATATAGATGAGCTATGCTATGTTGTGCAGCCTGCATGCCCCAACACAAAGGACAACTGGAGAATATTCAAGCTCAAAGACAGAGTTTTCGTTAAAATGGTTCTTGATCCGTTTACATCCTCTCCGGTTCATTTAAATCTCTACGGCCCAACTTACGAAGTGGAATCTCTTCGTTCGATTCTCAGTGAAGGTCTTAAGAACTGGGACACCGAAATGGATGTTCATGCTAATTTGCTGAGGACTTTTGAATTGACTTACTTTCCCATGGCCAGCGAAGGCACAGAAGAATGCTGTAACATTTGCTATTGTTATCAGCTGGAAGGTCATGTTCCATTTGTTTCGTGTGACAATCGTAACTGCACCTTGGTATATCATGCAATTTGTTTGAAGGAATGGTTCTCTACGTTGGATGATGGGAAGGTGTTTTTAGATGTTTCATTTGGAGCATGTCCATTTTGCAAAACGGTAAGTTTATACCTAATCTAGTCTAGAAGGTGTGTGCCCTATTGTTTTTTCATCAATCATAGTACCTACATTTAAACTAAGTTTTTGCATCACAATTTCTACCAGGCATAACTTTGCATTTTATTGTTTTACGAAGTCTAGCACTAGATAAATTTGAGTGATAAATGCTTAAAGAAATCATTTGATTTAGTATTTCACTTTCAGTCGTCTGAGGTATTGTGTATTTATTTGAGAAGACAGTTTTTACTTTCATAAATTCCATTGAAATATATGTAAAAAAAGTTGAAAAACCAATGGGAAGAGACATTCTAGTTTTAATTTAAAACTAATTTAAATTATTTTAAGTTTCCTTTTTTGGTTTCAGAAACTTTCGACCTCATTTGCTGACATGTTGAAATAATAACTTCAAAACATCAAAGATGTAAAATTACCTGCCTTTATCTTTCATTGACCCTTGACACGGAAAAAGGAAAACTTATGAAGGCGAAGAGAGCATGCTAGCACACAAAACGTCGCGTATTTTTTGTTTACACAAAATTAAAACTACGAAATGTATTTTACATTCGAAAGTAGGTACGCCAAAAAGTCTGTTTTATGTTCATATCAACTAGTGAACCTGTTTTTATTTGAGAAGTGAAATGACAAAAATAATTCAATTTGAAGAAATATAAACTAAAGTTGATTTTTTTAGATAAGGAAGTTGAAAGCTGCCCATACAAAAGTCGTCGTTGATTTCAAGAAAAGGTGGTATCCTTGTGTAGAAAAGAACTAAGCTTGTGAGGCTCATCTTATGTGCCTATTATAGATAGATACCAACTCAATTCAGTGGAGTTAAAAGAATACACATATTTCCTCCTCATATCATGAGTCCATAATAGAAATTTTCTAAGGCGTAAAGCTATAAGTTTAAGTACTTTAATAATATTTTTGTATTTAAGTACATATACCTACTCGTGAAATTTCTACCGAAGGTTGGGGGTACAAGGCCAGACCGGAAACCTGCCGAGACGAGAGTGGGAAACAACACTTTTCTATATTGCTAAACGGCGAAGATGGCCAAAATTCCGCTGTTAGATAGAACGATCCATTTATAACCTGGACGACGATGGTCAAAATTTCCGTCCACGCGACATAAATTTATTTATTTATTTTGTTTAGCCAAGCTTAAACCGTACAAGGGTGCTGGTGCAGATGGCCTGCCAGCCGAGCTATTCAAAACAGGGGGAGATGAGTAGGGAGTATACACCAACTTATCTCCAAAATTTGGTCGGATGAAAGTATGCCCGATGAATGGAACCTCGGTATAGTGTGCCCCATCCACAAGAAAAGGAGATCCTCTGACTTGTGCCAACTACAGAGGTATACATAACTCTCCTCAACGTCGCATAAAAAATCCTGTCATCTGTACTGGGTGATTGCTTAGAACCGCTTGTCAACGATCTTATCGGCCCCTATCAGTGTTGTTTTAGGCCCGGCAAATCAACCGTCGAACAAATGTTCACACTCTGATAGATTTAGGAAAAAACAGGAGTTTCAAATCGATACACACTATCTCTTAATCCATTTCAAAGTCGCATATGATAGCGTAGACAGAGAAGAGCTATACATGTCGCATCTCGTCATCCCTGCCAAACTTGTCCTCTTGTGCAGGATGACGATGGAGAAATCTCGCTGCTCCGTCAAAGTCGGCAAGAACACCACCAAACCCTTTGATGTCGAGAAAGGTTTCAGGCGAGGCGACGAGTTATCATGCAACCTGTTTAACATCGTACTTGAAGCAATTGTACGCAACTCGCAAGTCAACAACAGAGGCACAATTTCTCAAAAGTTCGTTCAACTACTTGCTTATGCAGATGATATTGAAATCATTGGGAGAACGAAGCGAGCTGTTGCCGGCGCGTTTGCAAGTATTGAATCGGAGGTGGCGAAAATGAGTTTGTCTGTTAATGAGGAAAAGACGCAGTTTATGCTATCATAGAGAAAGTAATCTCAACATCGTCGACTCGGGCACAATGTCACGATGGATAGGTACAACTTCGAAGTCGTAAAAGACTTTGTCTACGTGGGTTCCACTATTACATCGCAAAATGACATCAGTGCAGAAATCAAACGAACTCTTGCCAGCCGATGTTTCTTCGGGCTAAGGAAGCATTTGAGTAGTAAAGCCCCTTCTCAAAGAACCAAGGAAACCTTATATAAGACGCTAATCGACGGTCCTGCTGTATGGGGCAGAAGCATGGATCCTGTCAAAAACGAATGAGAATCTGCTTGGGTGTTCTGAAAGGAAAATTCTTCAGGTGGTCTTCGGTCCAGTATGTATCGATGGAGTATGAATGACAAGATTTAACAACGAGCTTCACGGGCTGTACAGCGATGTCGACCTGAGCAAAAAGCTGAAAATGCAACTGCTGAGATGGCTGGGACACGTGGAGCGTATTGACACCGACGCACCAGTCCGACGAGTCTTCGAGTCTACCCCTGATGGTCTACTCAGCAGAGGAAGACTCCACCTTAGGTGGCGCACACAAGTGGAGAACGACTTCAACCAACTTGGAGTGCGTAACTGGAGGCAGCTAGCTAGTGACCGAGCTGGCTGGAGGAAGTAGTTTTTCAATTAAAACGAGGATAACCAGACTAAGCACCACTAAAGGAGTCTGATGATCGAGGTGGCTCTCGTAAAATAGCTATAACTCCAGCCTATAAACTTGGTGGTAACACACACAGGTTGTTGTTGTTCATTCAAAATTATTCAATATAAATTGATGTATAATGCGCAGCAAGCACTGCACTTGTGTGTGAATTTCCATTTTACACACAAGACCCAACTTAAATTGAGTGTTATTCTCGTTAGACGCAACATAAAAAATTATATTGTGCGAAAGAGATGTCAAATTAACTATGATTAGTAAATCACATCTTTAACGATATTTTTGTATTCTTCAAATTCTTAGCGTTCATGCTGATCCTAGGTATCTTTCACGAAAAATTACAAATTATTTCTTATTAATTTTTGAGTCACAATTTTGAAGAATTTTGCATTTTAGTTAAAATAATTCTGCAAATATTTGTTCAGTTTATATATCATTGAGCAGACGAATCCAAAATTTTTGTACTTAGTGTTTGACAGCAAAACTGGAGAAATTCTCTGAGCCCTCAGAAATATAAACTGGACAATTAATTTGAGAAGGGCGGAAGAAATTTAATGCAAAGGTGTCAAACATTTTTAACTTACCCATTTGGGGTTATTGCGAATAAAATTTCCCTGGCAATGTTTCCCTCCGGAAATGGGAACGAGAAGAATGCTAAATTTTCCTCAGAATTTATTTGTATCAGTCATGAACGGATACCTCGACAAAGTTGAATTTCTAAACCAATCAAGGGCTTTGTGTTTTTCAAGCAGATAGTTTCACTTTGTGCGAAAATTGTGTTTACCTTAAATTTTCATTTAATGAGTTGTATTATTTTTGTTTTTTTTTTTAACTGATTAGACCATTATGTAGTCAATAGAAAATCTCCACACAAGAAATGCATTAAACATAAAAAAAGAATTAATTAATTTTCGCAATTTGCCCCAGAAAACTTTTGTTTTAATTTTAAACACAATTGTTTTCAACATGATTTTTATTGTTGTTATATGATTTTAATAGTTGTAGTTTTATATTAAAAGATTAAGGTTTTTCACAATCTAACATAATTTTAAAGGGTTAAGATCCTGTATAGTAAAAAAAAAAAAATAGGATAATCAAACTTAAAACCAACTTTTTTACAATAATTTAAATTAATTTACATTCGAAAATAAAATATGGCGCAAAATGTCGAATATTGTATACCACTTCTAATTAGATCTTATAACGAAACTCGATTTTGGTTTTGTATTCAAAATTATACAACAAAAAAAAAGAGTCGATAAATACATTTAGTTGTTGTAGAGTTGGCATCAAATACTTGACATATGTGGTATTAAGGATTTTCTCGTTTTTAATTAAACTGAACTGGTATTCAATCACCAAACTAATCAAATTCATAATTTATAAGTAGGTATGAGTATATTTCTTAAATCTACAAATCAATTAATTGAAATAAATTACTAAAAAGATTATTCCGCAGTGTTCTTGTTTCATTCTTCTTCGATACTTTAACACTAGCACCGGTTATTCCATAAAAAAGAACTGGACTTAAGTTTTCTTCATTGGCACGGAACTGCCATCCAATGTGACGATTGCACATTTTACAAACAATAATATGCCATTCGTATCTGAAAATACCATTTTTTTTTTGTTAGATACTAAATTTAACTTGATGTCGAGTTTTTAGATGACTTACCCAGGAAACCAGCTGAATTCACTTGAAGGCTCACCACTAAATGTGATAGCATTTGGAAAAACTTTATACACAGTATTTGTTTCATGTATATAGCCAGCTGAAAGGATGTAACGAAATCCGTTTTTTAAGTTCAAAAATATTTAAAAAAAAAACTTACATGAATTACAATACTGTGATTGCACGCCATGCTTTGACATTGCAAATAATTCCCGACAATGTGCAATGGGATTGCGACAAACTCGACAAACAAATACGGACCCCTAGAAAGAAATATTTTGTTTAATCTTAAATCTGTGATTATTTTTGTGCCCATTAAGATTCTCTTACATCACTAAATGAATCTGCAATCATTCTCATTCGAATATTTACACAATCAGTCATGAAAATCTTGCTCAGTTGATCTTCGGATATGTGACCATTACGGCTCAACCAGAAGGAAAGTCTTGTAGGATCAGTTGGCATGGATTGCGCTTTGTTTGTTTCAAGAGATTTCAGTACTTTTTCTATAATTGTACTTATTGTAAACTGATTAAAGACATGCTTTGGCCAGACAGTTGATGTAGCTCGAAAATCAGTCAAATAACCAGCAAGTCCAGGTATATCACGAAATCTATTCATGCTTCCTATATTGATCGATGCTAGGGGATCTGGCAAACTGATTTCAGGTAAAATTTTGACATGACCAAAGGTTTTAAGCTGAGGTCCTGATGTGATGTATTCCAAATGCCTGGATTATAAAAGGAAATGTTTATTTAAAATTTTATTTAGTTTAATTTCAAATTATTGAACATGCCCAATTCTTTGAACTTACTCTCTTCTAGTATCGTTGGCTGTGACAAATCTCTGCAGAGCTCTCGACTTTATTAAGGTATTGCCACGTTCATCTGTTCCTTTCTCATAAATCTGACACGTCACCCCGAACATTGCTTGCGTTTTAGGACATCGGACATGACCAAAGGCAACTCCAAACAACAAACCATTGTCCGAATCTATATCGGAGTCAATTATAAATCCGGGAATCATAAATGGCAGCACCTCGCCAGGGAATACAATGTGTTGATGCATGAATAACATTATTCGGTGTATTCGCCCTGTTTCCAAATACTCAACTCCTGACACACGATTCATGTTATTTCCAAGATACGAGTGCTCGGCGGGTAGATTTGTATCAAACCGAATTTCATTCGATCGGGCCCGTTCTTCGGCGTCAGCATCGGAGATATCTTCGTCCAAGTTAGAATAACGTTCTAATGTCACAAGCTCGGTAAGATCTCGCTCGTTAGGTTCTAGGTAAAGAATACAAATCAATTCAAGCACACAACTTATATTTAATTGCGGCAAGACAAACCTATTTCGATTTCAAATTCTGAATCGGAAATGTGGACTGCTTCGTCGGGCTCCCAAGGTGCTATGATGTAAGCACTTACTGTAGACATTTTAATTTATAAATAATAAAAATTCAGAATGATTTCTTACTTGGTTCTCCATCGTCTTCAGAGCTTGCATCATTTGGATTGGATTCACCATTTCCGCTTGAAGCTCTTCGTGCAGAGCCTTGTGTCGATACTGTGGGCTCTTCAAAATCAATTAAATCGTGCGAACCAGTGGCAATAACATCTGGAGAATCTGCGACTTCAATATTTTCATCTCCTAAATTATTGATGTCCCCTTTAATTTGGATTTGATTAGTTTTGGTTGGTATACATAAATTTATATTATTTGATTGTTAATAGTTAATTATAACTTTGTTTACCTTCGGTATCGAAATCCATTTTATTTGTTAATTAGTTTTAATTCTTTTAGTTTTCTCTTAAACTTGTTTGGGTGTTTAAAATGAAATTCTTAAGGAAGATAGGTACGAAATTCTTTAGTTTATTTTTGTTTTTCTGGCCATCGAAGATCTAATGTCGATGTCGAAAAACCTTTTCTAATATATTTGTCCTCTTTTAAAGAGCATATGTTTATCCTTGTTTATATTTCACTTTTCACCACACCCGTAAAAGTAGTTCTAAAAGAATAGTGTGACCATTTTTAAGATGCTGATTTCCAAAACTTTTTTCTTACCACGTTTCTTCATGTTGCAAGGCCGACGCTCACATTACATGCCGGCTCCAGTGGGCATGAGCCATGCTTTGACTATGAACATATCTTAAAAAAAAACAATGGAGCCTCAAAAATCCATGTCTGAGCAGTGCCATATCCATACAAATCAGACTGCTGATTGCATTGTGGATGTTGGGCTTCGCTTATGTATAGTGGAGCCTGCATGTTACATGCTTGCTCCACTTGCCATTAACGATGCCAAGACTATAGAACATGTCTAATAAAAATCCAATGGAGCCCGAAAAATCCAGCATTATCGACGACATGTCGAAAAAAACCTACTTTTGAACACGATATGAACGCTGTTCAAAGCTTGGCCATGAGATCTGACGATTCAAGTGTATGTGAGCTTTTTCTGGTTTTCGTTGTATCTCGAGGTAGCTGGATATTAAAAACAAAAAGTCTCTTTACTGTTATCTGAAGTATAAAGGGCGTGTATTATTGCAAAAGATAGAAGTAGTGCTGAGAGAGAAATGCCCAGCGAAAAAAAATCTGTTGATTGTTGATTGGATTGTGGTTGTGATGATGGACATCTGTATGCACAACGTCACGCGACTTACTACGTTTTCTCTAGGCCAAATGAGGTAATTTCGTCGAAAATTTCCAAAATCGATACGAAATCATCTCATTTCCCATATAATTTCAAAATGAGATAGTTTCAACCAAATTTGTACGAAATTAGGATGGAAAATCAAAACCACACGAACGCACAAGATTTGTATACAAATGTCAAAGCGCAATGAAAGGAGACAAAAGAAAACAAATAACAAAGAGTGATTAACAGCCAGTTGAAATTCAAAAACTAAATGAGGTGTCAAACGAAATTACCAAATACAAATAAAAACACTTTTACTGTGATTTGCGAAATTACCTCATTTCGGCTCTAACCCGGAGGCCACACGAGCGAGTACTCGCTAGCGAGTTGGGTACATACATTAATTGTGAAATCACTCGCCGCTCTACTCGCTTCTCAACTGAAAAAGGCAAGCAAGTTGGCTAACCCTGAGGCCACACGAGCAAGTACTTGCAAGCAAGTTGGCTACATACACTGCCTGTCAAATTCGTAATTTGCATTCCACTTGCCTCCCACTTGCATTCCACTTGCATTCCACTTTGCTTGTCTCCCAACTTGCTTCACTACTGGCTTCAAAACTTGCATGCCAGTTAATAAGCAAGTTGCTTGTGTTTGTTTGTGTTAGTAAACAAATGTGTATGTATTGCAATTTGCTTGCAAGTACTTGCTCGTGTGGCCTCGGGGTAACGAGTAGGAAAAGCTTCGATGTATAAGTAACTCGCTAGCGATTATTCGCTCACGTGGCCTCAGGGTAATGAAAACGTAGTATTAGCGATTTTGTTTAACTTGGCCATGTCACATTACACGATGATTATTTGCTTCTCACTCTTTTCGAATTTCCATGAGTGGTACTACGTTTTCATTAGAGCAAATGAGGTAATTTCGTTGAAAATTCCCAAATTAGATACGAAATTATCTCATTTCCCATACAAAATCACATTTCGAAATGAGATAATTTCAACCAAATTTGCACGAAATTAGGTTGGAAATTTGCTAAAACTAAATCGAACACATCTAAATTCAATGCTATTGTGAATCACAATTATTCACAATGGTAAAGTTTCTGCCTTGAAATGTCAAATCTGAAATTTTAAACGCCAATTACAATTTCGTACAAAATGAGGCGCAAAACAATAGTTATATTTATTCAGGTAAATATATTAATCATTTTTATGATAAATATTATATGGTTTGATCTTTTTCATTAATATTGTAGCAATGGAACTTGATGCTTACAATGTTGAAAAAAACCGAATGCATTGCCTGGTTTAAGCATTGAATTTAAGATCGGCTGCCGCAGACAAAAAGAAAATAGTGCACCAGCTTAAAAGCATCATCAGACGTATGCCTGATGCCTCACTAAAAGTTCTAAACCGCTGCTTTGTCATGACCATTAGGATTTGCTAAAATCTCATACGAGCCTAGAAATTCTGGCACGAATATGCGTAGACCAAGCGCAGAGAAATTAAGATGAATCACCCTGCCAAGTTCAAGGGAAATGCTTAGTTCCTGGCGGAAGAATATTGGCTTTTTCTTTTTTATTCGTGGTAAGTTTTGTGCACTGCAACCAGTAAGTTTTGGTCGCTTTAGTTTGCCCATTATAAAACTGTTCAGTTTTTCTTAAGATGTTTTTTCTTTTCAGAATCAATAACTCCAAGATTATGCATTGACAACTCCACCATTAACATGCGCATCGCTAGGCTCTTTATCACCTAAGGGTAATCAAAATACAAGTCAACCGAAGAGCTGATCTACCAACCCAACATGTAATTGTGGAGCACAACAAGCAGTCCGAACAAACCGAACGCCCAGTGGAAGAAGAACAGGGGCCTTACTATGTATAACTTTATTCTACTTTCGACCATTCGAAACTCGTTTTCAATGCTTAATTATTATTATAATGTGGTACCTGATATGTATGAAAGTGGGATACAATTTTAGTGCTTCCGACTTTGTGCCAGAGAATCTTGAATAAGCGCTGTTCTAATTCCGTTTATAAGCGCTGGCTTAAGAATTAGTAAGCTAAGATTTTGCGAAGTCGAACGTTTTTATTGTAGAATCGAGTTACATAGTTGGGCCCCAAACCAACGCGAAACATTCGCCGACGATGCGAAATCATTCACAATAATACAAAATATAAAAGATACACAATGCTACACAACAACAAAAAATCGCCTTTGCGAATGATTCGCTACGAATTCGCGTTGGTTTGGGAGAGCCTTTAATGCTCGGAGGGGCACTTAAGTGGTCGGAAGAAAACAAGCGAGTAAAGGTAGAACTAGAATAGTCGGAAGCCAACTTAAGTGGTCGTACGAAACCGAGCGAAAACAAGAAATTTATATGAAGCGCACATAATTGCGAAGTGGAACTTTTCGTTTAGTTTTCGTTAACTTTTGCCGTCGGAAGTGAGAGCCCTCATCGACCGCTCTTTCGTAAGTGGGCGAATGCAAAATCAAAATGGTGGAAGCAAACTAACAGGAACTTGGCCCTTGGTGCAAGGTTTTCAACTTTTTTTTTCTGTTTGATGAATGAATGAGAGAAGCCAAAACAATTTTCTTTTAATTAATTTATATCACATAGAATTTTAGTGGTTTTGCAAAATAAATAATTAAAAGCTATCACCCTGCGCTGTGAATAAGTATAATGAGAAAATAAACAATTATTTATTTTTTATTCACTTCCAACCACTTAAGTGCATTATGGGCCACTTGTGAAATTGACGTTTCGGGAAGCTACTTTTCGGTCGGTTTTGACATAAGCTTCCGACAGCTTCCGCCTATTCTAGTTCTACCTTAAACGGAAAGCATTTGACGCGACTATAATTGCGGAGTGGAGCGCTTCGTCAAGTTTCGTTCAACTTTGGTTACGGAAGTTAAGTAAAACTGATATTGGGTGAAATAGGAAGGCGAAAAAGAGAAAGATGATAGTTACGTTATGGGTGTGTTCCCCTTTTCTCAGTACGGAAAGCTACTTTTCGTTGGTTTTAGACATTAGCTTCAGTGCCCTTCCGACTATTATAGTTCTACACCTTTAGGAACGATAATGGCGATAAATGTATTTTATAGTGAAGTTCGTGTGATGTTTTGTGGAGTGATGATGTGCCCAAATCCTTCCCGTTTCAATTGCACCATAAGGGACAGATACAAAATCTATCATTTGTGGGGTGGATTCGTCTCCAATCCATCATCCTTTTTAGCCAATCTTAAATCAAATGGATACAAAATGGATCGGCGTGGCTTTGGTCATGCATGTCTCGTGTATGGTCAGCTTTAAAGGCTCTCCCAAACCAAGGCGAAATCATAGCGAATCATTCGTAAAGATAGTTTTTTGTTGTTGTTTAGCATTGTGTATCTTTAATTTTTTTTGCGAATGAATTCGCATCGTCGGCGAATGTTTCGTGTTGGTTTGGGAGATCCTTAAGACGCTGTTTAGATTGGGAAGGCTGAGACCGGTCTCACGGCGGTTTCTGGACAAGAGAAGTGGGGGGTCAGGGATGTCGTGAGGCATGAAGAAAACATAAACATCCGACTCATGAGTATCATTTTGTTGTTGTTTCAATGCGCAAAACATTGAAGTTGTTGTTGTTTCTATGTGTTTTGAGGCGCCTCAAATTTGCTAATGTAGACACGATGAGACTCACGAGTCCGGACTCAATTTTCATAATCTAAACAGGCTCTCCCAAACCAACGCGAAATAATAGCGAATCATTCGCAAATACAGTTTGTTTTTGTTGTTAGCATCGTGTATCTTTCATATTTTGTATCGTTGCGAATAATTCGCTATGATTTCGCCTTGGTTTGGGAGAGCCTTAAGGCTTTTAAAAACCAAAGCGAAATATTCGGATCGAAACGAAAATTTAGATTATGTTGATGTCAGTGTGGTAGCTTTGTTTAGCACTGTGCATATCCAATATTGTGTATTGTTGCGATAATGATTCGCTACGGTTTCACCTTGATTTGGGAAAGCCTTACATGCTGTTTTCACTGGAAATGAACTATGTCCAACATTCATAACCTTTTCCAATCAGCGATCTGATTTCTATGGTGGATATGTCACTGCATAGACATGAACTTTATGCCTCCTTTGGTTTTTTGCACACCCAGTGGAGTCTTCATATATTAGGGTTAGTTTATTCATGGTAGTAGCAAGCAAGCACATAGAAAGAAGAGAAAATGATTCCCGGATTTGATTTCAGAATCGAAACCAAACTATATACTCAAACACTCAAAAGCATAGTTGTCGATTATTGCTGAGAGTAAATTAAATTGCATGTGCTTTTTAGTTTTACTGGCGTTCCTGATCGGAGAGTACTTCCAAATTGCCAATCGAAAAAGGCCATAATATATTCTCCTTATCTCATACTGCGTTTTCATTAGAGCCGAAATGAGGTAATTTCAAAAATTACATAAAAAGTGTTTTCATCTAGTTATCTCATTTCGATTGACAACCCTGTTGAATTTGATTATTGATTTGACAGTTCAAAATTTTTAAGCAATTAAAAATTATTATAAAAATATTTAAGTACGATTTATTTTTCTACGGATCTAATTTGAGATACCTAACTTTCAAGTGGTAAGAAAATTAAATGAAATGATGATTTGAAATATTTAAAATTATTTTTTAGCTTCTTCACCTCCGAGAATGTCTCAGAAAATGCAAGGATCCATTGTCAGCAGTTTGCAGTTTAAAAAATAATCTCCCGGTTCTTCCTCGATTCTATGCAATCTTTCTATTAAATTTGTACACGGAAAAATCTTGCGGGCTTACTTAATTATCTACATATGTAAATATTGCAGTCAAAGATTTTGAAAGCTTAAAAATCACCTTTCCGAACGCATCACCACAAACATTTGGATCTATTTGACGGTTCTGATTCTGAAAAAAATTACTGGAAGCATCAATTAAAACAAATATACAGAAAATATAAGCCCAGTGAATGATAAAAACCAAAGAACATACAGAGCGGCCACAGACCTGATGGATGTTACTAGATTTAAAAAAAGTGTAAAATTACGTATACCTACGTATTGAATAAAAGAAAATTGAACCAAACGTTTCTATATTTTTGCTTTTAAATAATTAATCATGACAAATTTTAATTGATAAGCAAAATTTAAATTCTTAGAAGTAGGTATTCTTGGCCTTATTGTCCTTGCAGTTATCGTAGTCACAATCCTGGGCGCAATGACTGGGGCCCAACTATGTAACTCGATTCTACAATAAAAACGTTCGACTTCGCAAAATCTTAGCTTACTAATTCTTAAGCCAGCGCTTATAAACGGAATTAGAACAGCGCTTATTCAAGATTCTCTGGCACAAAGTCGGAAGCACTAAAATTGTATCCCACTTTCATACATATCAGGTACCACATTATAATAATAATTAAGCATTGAAAACGAGTTTCGAATGGTCGAAAGTAGAATAAAGTTACATAGTAAGGCCCCTGTTCTTCTTCCACTGGGCGTTCGGTTTGTTCGGACTGCTTGTTGTGCTCCACAATTACATGTTGGGTTGGTAGATCAGCTCTTCGGTTGACTTGTATTTTGATTACCCTTAGGTGATAAAGAGCCTAGCGATGCGCATGTTAATGGTGGAGTTGTCAATGCATAATCTTGGAGTTATTGATTCTGAAAAGAAAAAACATCTTAAGAAAAACTGAACAGTTTTATAATGGGCAAACTAAAGCGACCAAAACTTACTGGTTGCAGTGCACAAAACTTACCACGAATAAAAAAGAAAAAGCCAATATTCTTCCGCCAGGAACTAAGCATTTCCCTTGAACTTGGCAGGGTGATTCATCTTAATTTCTCTGCGCTTGGTCTACGCATATTCGTGCCAGAATTTCTAGGCTCGTATGAGATTTTAGCAAATCCTAATGGTCATGACAAAGCAGCGGTTTAGAACTTTTAGTGAGGCAGGCATACGTCTGATGATGCTTTTAAGCTGGTGCACTATTTTCTTTTTGTCTGCGGCAGCCGATCTTAAATTCAATGCTTAAACCAGGCAATGCATTCGGTTTTTTTCAACATTGTAAGCATCAAGTTCCATTGCTACAATATTAATGAATAAGATCAAACCATATAATATTTATCATAAAAATGATTAATATATTTACCTGAATAAATATAACTATTGTTTTGCGCCTCATTTTGTACGAAATTGTAATTGGCGTTTAAAATTTCAGATTTGACATTTCAAGGCAGAAACTTTACCATTGTGAATTGTGATTCACAATAGCATTGAATTTAGATGTGTTCGATTTAGTTTTAGCAAATTTCCAACCTAATTTCGTGCAAATTTGGTTGAAATTATCTCATTTCGAAATGTGATTTTGTATGGGAAATGAGATAATTTCGTATCTAATTTGGGAATTTTCAACGAAATTACCTCATTTGCTCTAATGAAAACGTAGTACCATACTGCGTTTTCATTAGAGGCGAAATGAGGTAATTTCGCTAATTTCAGAAAAAGTGTTTTCATCTAATTACCTCATTTCGTTTGACAACCCTGTTGATTTTTTTTTTTAATTTCATTGTTGACTGTCACTGGTAATAAATTTAAAATAAAAATCAATTAAAATTGAAAGCAATGCTGAAGAATCTGTTGAATTTTACTGCCCAGCCCAAGAATATGCTCTGCTAGTAACAGGATAACAGAATCATCCACGCCCACGTCAAACATCATGCCTCCGAGAAATTGAACATCGTCGATGATTGCACCTACTATTTATTCACTGATGGTCGCATATAGTTAAAATTATTATTATTATTATTACTACTATTACTATTACTGATGGTCGTATCACTAAAGCTATAGTCATACACAACTAGCCCGAATGGTCCCGCCCTGTGTTGATCCAAAATCCATCGTGGGTGGGGGAAACAGCTACCGAACCATTTGGATTTTCAGCAATCTTAAATGCAACCAAGCCAAATAGAATTCGTGGCTTGACCGTGTATTGCCAGTTTAAGAGCTATTAGGGCAAGAAACTTGTCACTTTTGCTCCGGTAATTCTAGCTGCAAACAATCCAATTATTCTGATCCATCAATTTACATATGTATGTATGTTTATTCGGATAGTCGAAGAAAACAAGAAAACAAATTTTTCTAAAGATTTATTTCTATTTTTAAGTTCATGGCAACTTTCTTTGGCTGCTAGTTTGACATTGAACCCTCATTAAGCGGGAGAACTCTATTATAGCTCCTACATAGCTTATAGTCTCGGGTTGTTGCATTGAGAACCTCACTAAAAGCTGCGAACACCCATTTGGGCAAAGAAGTATTTGATTCACAACATAGAAGAATCTCTTCGTCTTCGTAGAGTGGATAGTGTGCACGGGCTTGGGTCATCCAGTCGTGGACGTTCTCTTCAATGACGAGGTTACCAATCTTGTGCTCCAATAGCCTTCAAGTCGAGTAAACCATATATATAGTATTTGAGTTAGCCATATACAAATATCCATTCAAGTGGACAGTAGCTTTGAGCATAGCACAACCAGTAAGCGACTTTAGTTGGAACGGGAATGAAGTGATGCTTCTCTGTCGAATGAAACAGACCATGATTGTTATATTACGTTAGGTAATTGACTTAAATTTAAATTAGTAACAACAGATGAAAATATGATTTTATTACTAAATAACAAAAACCATACCATATTTGTTTGTGTGATTATGCGAAATAGACTTTATTCTGTAGAGCAACTGGGTCAACTGTTGGTTCTTCCCATGGCGACGTATGATTCTTGCAAACTAACTTTCAAAGGCAGTTGTTTTCCATTTTGCCCCTCTTCTAATCCTCAAATAATTGCAAGTTCTCGCCAATAGGCCCTTCTCACTTCTCATTCCTTCAGCTGTTTGGGCAAACTATCTCCCTTTCTGCTATATTTTGATTGTCTGGACATGGCCAATGTGAAGGATTCCTTTTGGATTCTGCAACAATTTCTTTCCTTTTTTCCTTTTTCATTCATCCACAGTGTTTTTGTTATGGGTGAATATCAAAAATAGCAAAAGTTGCATTGGCTAAAAATAACATAATCGAACCATCAAAAAAATTTGTTTTTTGGTGTATGTACCTGATTGTTTCGTGCAGCAATTTTCTTCAAAAATTTTCTTCTTCTCAAATCTCAATTGTACTTGGCTTGGCATTTTTTATATCAAATTTGACATTTCCAGTCAGAGCTTATTCGATTGTGAATTTTTATTCACAATAGCTTTGAATTTAGATGTGTTCGATTTGGTTTTATCTCATTTGCCACCTAATTTCGTGCAAATTTGGTTGAAATTACCTCATTTCGAAATGTGAATTTGTATGGGAAATGAGGTAATTTCGGATCTAATTTGGAAAATTTCAACGAAATTACCTCATTTGGCCTAATGAAAACGTAATATTAAGCCTAGTACGCAGATCGAGCAAAGATAAATTTTATCTGTAAATTTTTTTTCTCGAGACAAATTCTGAAGGTGTAGAGATAAAAACAAAAGTCAAATGAGAACAGTAGCGTAGTTAGAAATTTTAAAAATTATAAAATATCCTTCATTTGACATAAATTTGAAACTTTTACCAGAAATCAGATTACTTTAAAGCATTTGCAGAGCAAGAAAAGTTGATCGCATGCGCTTGAAGGGGAACAATATAATGTGGATGGATGAAAATACATTTAAAAGGTTTAAAGTTTTCAGTTTTTTTACTTCTCTGGAAAAATGCGATTCTAGGGCAGTTTGGTAACATTTGGATCAAAATACACTTTTTCCGTCAAAATATAGTTTGTCTGTCAAGCCATCAAATGTCAAATTATATTGAAGGATCACTGCGATGTAAATGGATTAAAAAACTTCTAAAATTTCCGAAATTTTTGAAGGTTTTTACTTCTCCGGGAAAAATGATTTAAGGCACTTGTTTGACATTTGGATTAAATTAATTTTTCGTTCAAAATATAGTTTATTCTTCATCTTTCAAGCCATCAACTTTCAAATTCCACTGAGGGATGGATTTGCTGTAGATGGCTTAAAAAAAACCCTGACAAAATCATAAATGTTCACAATTATATTACTGCTCCCAAAATCCAATTAAATTGCCAACTCTGTTTGCTGATTCCAACCATATCGATTTAACTCGATTTGGGAATCAATTTAATTTTTGTATTGAAAAAATATTTTCCGTATCTGAATGTGGCCCTTTTGTACCCTTTCCCATTGGCTACGCCACTGACTGGTTGAAAACAGCTGTTCTATTTATTCTATTCTCATTCCATGTCATCATTTTCTGTACGTATTTTATATTTTATTTCCGTCGTGCATCCTCACAACGTCTTAATAATGGAAAGAATGAAACAGGGAGATGATTTTAGTTTATAAAAAGCGAAATATATATAAAACGTCACAATTTGTCCGGAAAAATAATGCTTCGAACATTCTTTTTCCGCGCAAAATTAAGTGGAGACTTTCTTTTACCTTTTCACGTACAGCGGTTACAACTGTCAAATTTTGCGTTGGAGCTGCGTACCGCTTGGAAAAAAATCCGAGATAAAATTTGTCCTGGGAAAAATTTTATATGGGGGATAAATTTTGTCTCGATCTGCGTACTAGGCTTTAAGGCTTTCCCAAACCAACGCGAATTCATGGCGAATCATTCCCAAAGACAGATTTTTATATAAAATGCTAAACAACAACAAAAAACTATATTTGCGAATGATTCGCTATGATTTCGCCTTGGTTTGGGAAAGCCTTAATGCTCGGAGGGGCACTTAAAGGCTCTCCCAAACCGACGCGAAATCATAGCGAATCATTCGCAAAGGCGGTTTTTTGTTGTTGTTTAGCATTGTGTATCTTTCATATTTTGTATTATTGTGAATGATTTCGCGTCGTCGGCGAATATTTCGCGTTGGTTTGGGAGAGCCTTAAGTGGTCGCAAGAAAACAAAAAAATATTAAGGGTATTCATGCAACAGCGTAAACTCGTCGTAAACATCGTAAAGTTGTAAACTTCGTAAGTCTGTCAAATTTTCCATACAAATTGTGACAGAATTACGAAGTTTAAAAGTTTACAACGATTACGACGACTTTACGATGTTGTATGAATACCCTTATTAAATCAAAATTGCACCGGTCAAAGAATTTTGCTGTATTGTGTTAAACTGAAGCAGCACCCTACAAAATCGTGGTGAATAAAATAGAACTGAAACATGTCATCGAACTGTCATCTGATTGTCAAAAATATTTAAAACAAAAAAATCCAAACAAAAATTGATTTCTTGTTGTTTTCTTTCTATTTTCTAAAAAGAAAACTGTTTTATTTTCAAGATGAGTTCATAAATTAAAAATTATTAGTTTATTTAAAATTTGTTTATTCATGTATAGAAAAACATAACATTAGTGTAGCAAACATGGGAAGAATACAGTGGCGGTTTCGAGGATTTCCAAAATTCTTAATGTAAATATTCATCGTCAAGAAGAACTCTATTTCTTTCTCGTGTATTCTTATATATTTTATAATTTTTTTTTTAATTCTTGAAGATCTAGCCTTAGGAATCGATGGAGCTACATGAAAACATGTCTTAATTCCTTGACTTATAATCATCATATGAATGCCAGCTATGCCAGCGATGTATTGATGGAACCAGTATTTTGGTTCGTGGACAACTACACCTACTTATTAGGACCAGTAAGACGAAACTCTGAAAGAAATTATTGCTTTTTTTACTTTACTATGCCCTTTGGTATTAATTTAGTTCTTTGTCGTTGGAGTGGCACTTCTCACTTCTGCCGTTGTTTATATTTCCTATTGGATTGGTCTTCCATTCTGGTGGGAAAGGAGTCAGAATTTTTCCATTATAGTTGTCATCGTTGGAAATTGGCTTTTGATTAATGTTATTTTTCACTATGTTATGGCTGTTATTACGCCAGCAGGAAATCCTCCAGAGGTAAGGCTTATAAGTTACAGTTAAAGTTTTTATTCAAATTATTAAGTTATTTGTTTGTTTTTCTCAGGATTCCGTTTTAGTTGAATCGGTGAGCATGTGTAAGAAGTGTATTGCACCGAAACCGCCTAGAGCTCATCATTGTTCAGTATGTAAAAAATGTGTTTTAAAAATGGATCATCACTGTCGTAAGTATTCTTTTTTTAGGTGGGTTTTATTGGGAAATGCAAAGCTAGCGTTGTAAAATATGTTTCTCAGTAATGTTTAAATATTTACTTATAAAACACGAAAATAGGAAAAATATAGAAGAAATAATGGCATTTTGTCACTCATTTAGTACCTACAAACAAACTAAGTTTTAACACCACAATCATTTGTAACTGGCTGAGCTTTGCATACTATTGTTCCTCAAAGTCTAAGGCATAATGTCCTGGTGCTCTACTATGTAACTTTATTCTGCTTTCGAATCCATTCGAAAGTTGTTTTCAATGCTTATTATAAGTGGTAATATGTATGATAGGGGGATCAAATTTAAGTGCTTCTGACTTTTTGCATCTGCAATTAGCGCTATTCTATTTCTGTTTATAAGCGCTTGCCTAAGAATTAGCGAGCTGAGATTTTGAGAATTCAAAAGTTTTTATTGTAAAATCGAGTTGCATTCAAGCAAAATGTGGCGTATTTTTCCTATTGGTCGGAAGGAAAAAGGTGTATGCGAATAAATACAAGTGTATTCGAATGCTATTTTCAACTATTTTTGTCATAGGTCCGGCATTCTGTAATAAGTTTGGCTGAGTGGTTTCTGGAAACTTTAACATATATCTAACATTCCATTAAAATGATTAACTTCACTTTACACGTCGGTTGTTTTTAATAAGATGAGTCTCAAAGCTTGAGTTTGTAGGTTGGTTTTTACGTGATTGTATTCTTAGGTAAATTAATTAAACTCTATAAGACTCTTATTTTGCCACCAAAGACGTCTTCTCTTCCTAGTTTGGCATTAAAATCACCCAAAACAATTTTAATTTCATAGCTAGGGCATTGCTCATATGTCTTGTTCAGGAGCTCGTAGAACTCGTCCTTGGTGTCGTCATCTTTCTCCTCTGTAGGAGCATGCGCGCATATGAGGCTGATGTTGGCGAACTTAGCCTAGATGCGAATTGTCGTGAGGCGTTCGTTCACATAGTTGAAACTCAAGACTTCTTGCCTAAGTCTGCCTCTAACAACAAATAAACACCCAAAAGGACGCTGCCCTTGTGGTCGGTAACAGTCACCGGTAGTAGATATCGCAATCGTTCAGTTTTCTTTTGCCTGGCCCATCCCATCGCAGTTCTTGGATGGCGGTGAAGTCTGCTTTGTAGCAGTCTAGGGCCTCCGCTGAATGTTCGGCTGCACGTGGTCTATAGATACGGTGACCATTTTTTCAGGGGCAAAAAAGAGGACAACTTTTTAAAAACGTTCTAAAATTTAAGAACGAATTATACTTATAAAAGGAAACAGACCGTGGTGACAAAAACTATATTTACAACCCCAAATATGTGCACTTTAATAAATACTCTTTGGTAACATCAGAATTCTTGTTGTTTGTACTAGATTCTAGATGTTCGGTAAGATATAGAACTTAACGTAGACTAGCAGTTTGTATCTTTATTGTTACAAAATTTATATTAGTAAAATTCTAAAATTCTGATCAGAAGTTAGGTAGTTAACTTTTGATCAGAATTTTAGTTGAATTGTGAATTAGAAGATATCCGAGCACGTTTTATAAATAGGGCTGAAACAGTGTTTAATTCTTTTCTTTGATATTTTTTTTATTAAGAAAATTTAAAAACCAGCACAGCCAAAGTTTTAATTTGTCGCACTTTGCTATTGACATTGCCTCTAGTTTATCAACTTTAAATTGCGATGTCTCGGGTGCTTAAATATGTTTTGAGTTTGAAAACACTCTTTCGGTCAGGGCATTTCAAGTTAGAAATAATAGCGACAACTGTACTGGCTAGAATAGATTTTCACATGTTCCTTATAAAATGTTCTTATCTGGTAACCAATTGTCCATTTTTTAATTTGTTCTTCATTGACGTATCGTTTGACTAAACAAATCTAGCCAAATAATTCGTCACTATTTATTTCTAGATCTTTTCCAAATTATAGTACATGGAAAAGGCGTTTAGATTCAAACTAGTGCTGTCATAAAGTAATGTATTCAATTAGTTAAGGAATGAAAAAAGTAGATACTTGATATGGTTTCAATCTTAGAAAAATGGTTTGAAAGATAAAAGGAGGAAATTTGGAGGACAATTCAGTAAAAATAGGACAATTTTCTGTCCTCTTTAATAAAATAAAATATAGAGGACAGGACTCCGAAAAAGAGGACCGTCCTCTAAAAAAGAGGACCGTCCTCTAAAAAAGAGGACGGATGGTCACCGTATCTATAGAGATACAGAACATTCCACGTGCACATCCGAAGTTCGTTGTCCTCATTTCGTTTGCTAGGTTCGTCAACAGTAAATCCGTCCGTATCCGAGGCTTGTTGTTGCTTCGCAACTAAATTGTATTGAACTGCATGAGCCTGGCAACTCTGCAGTCGATGTTTTCCTACATTTTACTATATTTCTACATTTATTTTATTGTCTATGTATTGTTATGTATAGCTTTTAACCAGAGAAAAGAGCCTATGTGAAAGACACTTTGATTTTGTGCGAAGATCTTGTGATAGACGGTCATGTTGGCCTAGAGCGATTATTATTTTTAATAAAATGGAAAGAAGTGCTTTTTGATAATTTTCCACTATAAAAATCTCGTTGTTTTTATTTCTTATTTAGTGAAGTGTTTTTATTCGCATGAATTCCTGAGCTATCGATACATAAATAACTTTATGTGGCCGGGAAGTCACCCCGATGGCACGACCCCCAACCTGGAGGACCAGACGCTTACAATATAACTCCAAGGGCGGGGAGCCGGATTTACCGCTCCGTATATGTCTTAGTAGCCCGTATGAGGTATTCACTAAGTAATTCAGCCTAACTGGAACTGCAGACGCCATCGTTGATTCCATCTTGAGAATTATTTCGCTGCCGCCTAGATAAAGGAGAAGTGCCTTAATGGGAACACTCCTCCCCCCTCTCTCGTTTGCTGCCGCCTTAAACCGTCCACAGGGATTGGAACCCCATCTTCAGTTAAAGCTACTAGGCATCCGATGTTCACCACTTGGAGGTGAGAGTAGGAGTTGATAGACAGAGGTTCGCTTTGAAAAAAAAACTTGCGGACGCTTGTGTCTTCTTGAATGCACCGTGTCTACCTTTTGAGCACTAAATATCTTCTAAATAGTAACTTCTATCCATTAGTTGGCTAAGACCTTTTTTTCAACATTAAATTTTCTATTCGAAAATTTCAATGAATTTCTTCCAAGTTCAAGGGTTAGAACTTAAAAAATTTGCAAAATCATCCTTTTTAGTTTCCTGTGCAGACTAAATACAAAATATCAAAATACAGTTTGCGTTTTTGAAAAAGATATTCAGACAGCCGGAAGCGGTTATGACTTCTGGGAACATTTTGGGATTTCCGGTGACAAATCGAAACAAATACTTAGTCATTGCAAAGTTACCAAATCGTTTGCAGTTAACCAGATTTAAATCTTTTGAGTTTGATTTGAGCGGATTCACGAAATGGAAAAAGGATCTTTAGAACAGCTGAAGTCGGTGCAGTCAAATTACAGTTTTAATAAGTTTTTGTCAACTTCATTGCTAAATAGCAAAACAAAATATAACATCAACATCAAATAAATGTCATCTTGTAGAGAACTTTATTATAAACAAATTTGTATCGAAATGTTTCATCCTAAATTGCATATTTCCAAAGTTAGGGACATAATAAATTGTCAAAAATGGAGAGTAGGGTGATTTTAGCGTTTTTTTTTCATTTTCATTATACCTTCTTTATGAATGTATTATTATTTGTGATCGATTCCAAAAAAAAAATTCATCTCCTATACTTTAAATCCAAATCTGACGCATTTGGATCCTTATCCTCCTGACACCAATTTATGTGAGAAACATAATTAGTTTTATTGATTAGTTTCTTAAACATTAAATTCTAACATTCTGTGAATTATTAATTATTGAGTAGGTACCAATATAACAATAGAAGCATTCATATTCAGCCAAAATAAATAATAGATTAAAGTGCCGCTTAAAGTACTCTAATGTTCCCGAGGGTTAATAATTATTACAATATTACAGGTATCATTTTTGTTAATTTAACAAGACATGGTCATAACGAAAGAAAGTGACGCCATTAATTTGACATTCAACTTAAGAAGGTTGTACATATTACGTGGCAATGACCGACAAAATAATCAAACAACTGTTTAAACAAGTCAACAAGTCTTAGTCAATCTTTTTCCCTTACATAATTTTCAGCCGCTGTGTCAATAAACTTTACTACTAACCTGTTTAATTAATCCGATGCCACTTGTATGTATAATGTTAAACCTTTAGAGGAAGCACGTCCATTTAATTTTTTTTAAAGCTTCGACTCAAAACCTATTAGTAATTAAATAATTTACTGACTTTTTATCTGTAGCATGTGCTTTTAAACAAATATTTAATTTGCAATGCTCCTCGATTTACTACTGCAATGATTTTCTTATGTTAAATCTGCAGTTATTGCAAAACAACTCGTTAAAAGAGATTAATCTCCTAAAGAATATGTATGCATTTATTGTGATTGTAATTCTTTCAAAATATGTATTTATTGAATAAAAAAAGAATAATATACATTTTGAAATCCTTAATTCCGTTCATAATTATTTCCCAAAACTCAATTTCAGCCTGGTTAAACAATTGTGTTGGATATGCAAACCATCGATATTTCTTCTTATACATGGTCTATACAACAATCGGTTGTTTGTTCATTATCATACTCGGTCTAGAGATTGGATACAAGTACTTGTGGCTGGAACAAGAGGAAAGTTGGTCCGAAAGCGAGCCCCTACTGGGTCAGCCAGTAAAATTCAACTTAAGTGGTCATATTATTCCAGTCGTAAGTATTTATCTATAATTGCTTTCGATTAAATCAATTTTACATAATATTTTATCTAAATCCAACCAGACACACATAAGTGAATATGATGATAGCATTGATGGATTGCGGCCTGCGCAACATATTCTGCCCACACCGCCACCAAGCTCCGCCAATAGTTTGAGTAAAAGACGTGCGGTAATTTTTATGGCATTCATCAATGTAGCAGTGGTAATCGCATTGGGATCTCTTACCATTTGGCACGCAAAGTTGGTGACGAATGGAGAAACAAGCATTGAATCGCACATAAATCAGTCAGAAAGAAAACGTTTCTTGAAAGAAAACAAAATTTATGTGAATCCCTATGATTTTGGAACCAAAAAGAATTGGAAACTTTTTCTTGGTCTTGTTAGAGGAAGGTTTGTAGCATTTTATTTTTTTCTTATAATGAGTTTGTTTTCAATGTTTATTTTATGTTCAGGTCTTTCTGGAAAAATGTGCTTCTTCCATCAGTACATAAGCCTGAGGGCAATGGTCTAGCATTTCACACTGTAAAAGATGAGTTTCTATTGCACGATGAATGGCCATAAATCTTTGCACTTCAACTAGTCAATTTTAATTCCTTTACTTTTTACATTTCGACTTAGAATTAATTTATATTAAAAGTACCAAAACTTAAAATAAGAAAATAAACTTAAAAACAAAAGAAATATTGTTAGTTTTTGACTTGCTTTCTAGTGTAATATATTCATATCTTGCATTATAATTATGGAGAAGTCCACACACTGTGGTTTTCGTCATAACGCCTTATGTTTTTTTGTCGGTGTACATAAAGCTAAGGTCTAAAAGCATTTGCTTCAAATTTGGTATTGAGCATTTTCGAATTATGGTATAACTCATCATCATTAAATTTTCTCAAAGCGGCTTCAACGATTTTGGTTAAATTTATTTCCTGTGATGTCCAAAGTGATTGTATTGAAACTGTATTTCAGAGTTTTGTGGAAAAATTCACAAGACGGATGAAAGATTTTATATTTTCGTTAATGGTCCAACAAATTGTGTTTCAATTTTGCGCACAGTTATTTCGATTTGCATTCTCTAATTTCACAAACAAAAAATTATTTATAATATAAAAAGTTATAAGTAGAAATTAATTTTTTTCTCAAATTTTTCCTTCAATAATGTAATTTTATTAACAAACTAATACCTTATATCTTCAATGCCTAACCCCATTTAGTATAGCCTTGAACTACAAGAGCAAATTGGCGCGATACAGTCGTGCATCATTTCAATTTGAAAATATTAATTTATTGATTTTCCCTTGGACTATTTTCTTCAGTTATTTTAAACTGTTAAAATATTTTTGTACCCAATTGGAAAACAACAATAAAAATTAGCTCAAATCAATTTTCAATTAGCATTGCAGAAATTAACCTTGTGCAAAGGGCTCTAAAAATTTAAAATTCGTTCGAAGTTTGTGTTTCTCTTTGACTTATTCTTAAATTAGTTCATATTGCTGGGTTTGGGTTATGATATACTGCAATTAAGTTTAATAAGAGACTTTTATTTTTAATACTATACAAAACTACTGTCTTTGACAGCTTATTTTTTTGAGACTTTGCAAGGATCTTCTTACAAGACGTTACATTTCGAATTTGTTTTTTTTTTTCGTGGGTTATAGGTCAAAGAAAAAGTCTACTCCAATGCTCCATCAACAGTGTATGTATTTAAATAAAATAACAGAGCTGCTATAAGCGAAACACAGCCACAAACTTGAAAAAGAATTACCATTTGCAAAGTTTTGTCTTTAGGTAGGTATAGGTATATGTACATAAATAATGAACTGCACGAATAGGTCGCACGTACTTGATCTTATGAAATATAAAAAATAAAAAAAAAACATTCTATGAGAGATACTACTAATAGTTGCTAAGTGTCAAATTTTATATTTTCTTGTAGTAGATCGCACTAATTTTGGCCTGCGAAAAAAGTTTAATCAAAATCGTAGAAGTTTTTGAGAAAAAAATATTTTCATTAACGGTTTTTTAGCTTTTGTATGGAAGGTACCGTTAGTTTTGTATTTAAGCACATTTTTTTCATAAAATATTTTAAAAAGTATTAAAAACTCTTCAGTATCGAATTTCCAAATATATCAACCCCTATTACGATTGTCAATTATCAATTTGATGGTTGATAAACCTTGATAATTACTTTTTAAAACTCAATTTATTAAAAAACCGATCAACCATTCTATTACTATCAAATTGATAATTGACAATCATAATAGGGGTGCATGTTGTTTTTGAAATATTTGATTTTCAAAAAAAAAATTAAACATTTTTTAAAAATCCAAAAAATATTTTTTTGAAAATATTGGTAGTAAAAACTGTGTTTTAGATTTTAGAAGCTTCTGTACAAGAAATATTGTTGGAATATTAAGTACCATTTTTATCCAAAATTAAAAAAATGGTTCTTTGGGAGGTACTATTAATAACCATTTTTTGAAAAATAGTTTCCTATCCAAAGGTATCCTTTGCTCAAAGAAATTTATTGATTTTTGTTTATGAAAAGTTGTGTAGCCGTTTTTGAGAAAAATCGATCTTACCGTTTAGACTGTGCCGAACAGACAGACAGAATTGTGCCACCCACTTTTTCGATTTCTCTATTATCGTTCGTAATGCTTGATTGTGTTCTCCAATTTTTTTTTTTTGCACGAATCGAACACTTGCCCTAAGTATATCGCAAGTAAAAGCAAGGAAATTCATTTTTGTGTAACGTTTTACTCTTAATTAATTTTTGTTCTATTTTTTGTATCTTTCTAACTCTTTATTCTTTTTCTGTTCAAATAAATGTGTGAAAGCTTTAAGAGAATAAATGAAGCTTTCATAAAAGAAAACAAACATTTAGGTGCCGTCAAACCGGGCTCTGGACCTTTGGCACCTCATATGAGGTAAATTTGATAAAAAAAGATGCCATCTAATTGGTCAGTAATGGGTCAGAAAAGGTCAAGCGGTCCCAGAAATTGCTCAGCCCTAGATAACTTGTAATAAAGGCTTAAACTTTCTCAAGGTCACTCAAGGTCACGCGTGATTTTTGGCACTTCATTCATGGGAAATTTGCAAAAAATGTATACCACCCGAAAGATTTCTAGATCATGATAAAAGGTCAACTTTTTTCAGTAATTGGTCAGCCATAGATTTTTTTAATGATTTAACGATTTTTGGCACCTCATTTTAGGGAAATTTGCAAAAACTATGTACCATCTGAAAGATCTCTTGATCTATATAAAAGGTCAGGCCAGCTAGTTTCAGTAATTGGTCAGGTATAGATTTTTTTTAGTGAATTTAAAAAAATTTCAAGGTCATAGCGATTTTTGGCATCTCATTTATGGGAAATTTGCAAAAATTTAATACCATCGGAAAGGTCCTAAGATCTGTATAAAAGGTCAGCTAGTTTCAGTAATTGGTCAGCTATAGTTTCATTTTTACGATTTTTTCTAGGTCACGAATCGTTCATGACCTTGAAAAAAAACTTTAAGAAAATCGTATAAAAGAATCTAAAGCTGACCAATTACTGAAACTAGCTGACCTTTTATATAGATTAAGAGATCTTTCAGATGATATACATTTTTTGCAAATTTCACTAAAATGAGGTGCCAAAAATCGTTTTGACCTTGAATTTTTTTTTTAAAATTCATTAAAAATTCATAAAAAAAGTTTATGGCTGACCAATTACTGAAAATAGCTGACCTTTTACAACCGTGTGTTAAATGTCCCAAATGAGGTGCCAAAAGTTTTTTTTGTAACCTTGAAACGAACTTAAAAAATTCATAGAAAAAAATCTATGGCTGACCAATTACTGAAAATAGTTAACCTTTTATCACGATCTAGAAATCTTTCGGATGGTATACATTTTTTGCAAATTTCCCATAAATGAGGTGTCAAAAATCACGCGTGACTTCTATTGACCTTGAGAAAGTTTTAGCCTTTATTACAAGTTATCTAGGGCTGACCAATTTCTGGGACCACTTGACCTTTTTTGACCAATTAGATGGCATTTTTTTTAATCAAATTTCCCTCATATGAGGTGCCAAACGTCCAGTCCAGAGCCGTCAAATCGTGAAAGTAAAGTACTTGCATCAAGCGAAATGATTGCTGCAACTAAAACTTGCCTGGTGTGATGACCCGAAAAGTACTTGCAAGAAATTAATTGCTGCAAGTGATATACTTGCTTACAAGAACTTGCGCCAGAAACACTTGCAGCTTGCAGGGTGTGACCGGAAGCAATTACTTTCTTGCATGTTGTGACGACCTAAAAAGTACTTGGACCAAGTTAGCTTTGCAAGCAAGTAAAAGTAGTTTTAGCAAGTAATTTACTTGCCTGGTGTGACTGCTCTATGCAAGTACTTGCACGAATATTTCAAAATCAATTTTTTTTTAAATAATTGCTGCAAGTAGGTACTTTACTTGTACGGTGTGATGGCACCTTTAATCTCAATAACTTATTTTTTTTTGAATAAAATGATATCAAAGTACAAATATGTAATGAGAAACAGATCAAAAAATTACCGAAGGGTTGTTATGTTGTAAGATATTGAATCCGACAGTTTTGACTTCTTTTATTTTAGTTTTCGTGTTATTTTTAATTATTTTTGATTTTGTTCTGTCAACAAACTAGTTCTGGCAATTTTTGAATTCCATAGGACAAAAAATATTTGGTTTGTTTTGATTTAAAATCAATTTTGAAGATCTACGTGTTTAAAAAGCATGTGACCTGCCAAATGGAAAAATTGTTTTTCTTATTAATTTAAGGTATTTTTAGTAGTTTTGAGCAAATAAATGAACTTAAAATTTTGATCATTTTGAAGATTTCTATTAAAGACTGTTTCGTGAAAAAAAATCCACTGTATTTTTTTTTGTAGTGAAATATTTAATCAGCCTAATTCTAAATAACAATTCCCGGGGAAATATTTCTCTATTCCCTTCTCTTTTATTGAATTTACAATTAGAGAGAAGGGAAAAGAGAAATATTTCCCTGGGAATTTACATTTAGAATTGGGCTGAATATATGTACCATTTATTCTTGATTAAGTACATAGATACCTTTGTTTATATTTTCTGGTTGGCAACCATATAGTTGTTGTTAAACAGTCCACCTTCACAGTAAGGAACGATAAAGCCATGCAAAATCCATTTACGTTATATGTGTATACGTACCACTACTACATACATACATTATAGATACCTAATTGAATGTCGAAAGTATGAAGATATGTACCTATATATGTTGTACATAGCTAGATATGTAAATATTCAGTCATTCTAATGTTGCAGTGAAGTCGTCATTTTTAAGAGTGATAAAAAACCAGTGGTTTATTTGAAAAATTGCCTTTATATAGTGTTTCCTTTTTATCTTTAATAAAATCATTAATCAAATGGATTTAAATAAGAAAACTGTTTTTATAATAACTGGAGCCTCAAAAGGCATCGGAAAAACTATGGCAGTGGAATGTTGCCGCTTGTTTAAGTCAAATAGTTTGGCAATTTTGTTTGCGCGTTCAAAAGAGAGTTTGGAACAAACTAGCAATGATATAAAAACAATAAATAATAATATAACAGTAAAAATATATCCAACTGATCTGGAAGAAGCTTCATTTAAAGACTATCATAATACTCTTTCGGACGCCTTGACTGGCTTTGAAGTGAACGATTTTGAGCATGCATTCATAATCCATAATGTGGGCTCAGTGGGTGATGTAGCAAAATCTGCTAAGGAACTTTCTGACATCGATGACTGGAAGAAGTACTATCACTTGAATGTGTTCGGTTTATGTGCATTAAATTCTGAATTCATGACACGCTTTAGTGACATCCCAAAGCTGGTTGTTAACATCACATCAGGTGTCGCCATTAAACCATATCCCGCAATGGCGCAATATTGTTCTGGCAAAGCATCTCGAGAAATGTTATTTAAGGTGTTAGCTGCAGAAGAGAAGGACACAATTGTTCTGAATTATTCACCGGGTTCTGTTGATACCGATTTCATATCTAATTTTCAAAAGATTTCAAAAAACGAAGAGTTAAATAAACATTTTGCTAAAATAAAAGAAGAGAAAACTATTCTGACAACGGAGCTTACAACAGAAAAGTTTATAAAAGTATTGAAAGAATTTAAATTCCAATCCGGGGATCAAGTCCGTTATTATGATTAAATATCAAAATCGATTAAACTCACAAAAATCGAAAAACAAAAACATGTAAATTTAATTTTGTTGTATTTTTCGTTAAATTGTATGCTGTTATAAAGTACCTAATAAAAACCTTATTGTTATTGTTTATTGTGAACTTTTTTATTGTTTTTTTAGGTTGACAAAAAATATAACAAAAATAAAATTAAAATATAAATATATAAAAGAATCAATATAAATGTACTTATGTACATTTAAAATGTGCAATAAAACTTTGAATTTGTATTAAAAACTAATTTAAAAACGTTATTTCCTTACTTAAAAGAGCATTTATTACGAGTAGTACCTACATACCTACATATTTGTTTTTTGAATTGTCCGCTATTGGTTTAAAATTGATGAAATATTAGTATTCGATTAACATGACTTTTGTACTGAATCTCAGGTGCAGCTATATAAAAATTAATTTTACAAAAACTTAAATTTCTTTATCCAAGGCCGTAGCCAAACAATAATTTCGGGGGGATATAATTTTTCAAAGAAAAATTTCACCATTTAAGCTAAGTATGTGTACAGTAAAAAAAGCTTGGTAGTGAGAAAAATAAAATGCACGACTGGGTCGCACGTACTTACACTTATGTTCAAGAGAGGGTTTAAGAAAATTGTATAGATATAAAGACATGGAAGCAATGAGAGAACAATGTTGAAAAGCATCAAATACGACATTTTAACTAGCTAAAGCCACTCTTTTGATAGTTTGAGGTGGAAAAAGAACGTCATTTTAATTCTTAATTGAATATGATTATAAGGAAAAAAAATTAAAATTCGTTGGAGCGGTGTTTTGGAAAAATAATTTTTTTATATATCAAATTCTTCAAAAATTTTTAAGGAAAAATGTTGGTATGCAAATCTTAAGTATATTTTTATGTTCATATAAAAAAAATTGTCAACCTGTTTTTGAGATATGGAATTTTCAAAAAATAATTTGAAATTTTTTTTAAAGATCAATCAAGAAATAATTTTTTGATCTAAATCCGTGAGAGAGAGGTACTACTAATAGTTGCTAAGTGTCAAATTTTATATTTTACTGTAGTAGATTGCACTAAATTTTGGCCTACGAAAAAAGTTTAATCAAAATCGTAGCAGCCGTTTTTGAGGAAAGAAAAAATATTTTACAAAACGGTTTTTTAACTTTTTTTATGGAAGCGGAAGGTACCGTTAGGTTAGTATAAAAGTAAAATTTTTTTTCTTAAAATATTTTATAAATATTTTATAAAGTAGCTTCAAAAAATATATCATGTCGTTTTCGAAAAATTTGGTTTTCAAAACAAAATATTTGAAACATTTTTTAAAAATCCAAAAAATCACCAAATACCATACTGTGAACTAAAGTTTACGAAAATCGATCCAGCCGTTTAGGCTGCAGCCGAACAGACAGAATTGTACCACCCACTTTTTTCGTGTTCTCTATATCATCGTTAAGTCATGTTTAATTGTTATCTCGATTTTTTTTTTTAACGAATCCAGAACTTGCCCTATAGCAAATAAAAAATGATTTTATCAAAGAAAAAATGTCCGTGCTATAAACGAAATTTTTATATTTCTCTTCAGTTACAGTTTGCAGAAAAATTTTTATATGACAAAAAAAAATATATATTCTCCCACATGTGGGTGTCATGGTTAACATTCTACACTTGCCCCTCCCCCTTAAAAAAACACCCTTTCACCAGGGATATTTTTAGGGAATGTCTTGATTCTTAGTTCGTATGACAAATGGAACATTCGCTCCAAGTTTCATTAACATACCTTTATTTTCAAAGGGTTTTCGATAATATTTTACCTGTTGTACCTGAAAAAAAGTCATCATTACATAAAAATGGCTATTAAATTTTTTTACGGGTGGCTGTATCATTTTATATTTGATTTCATTAGATTCAGCATTAAAAAGTACCCTTAAAGCATGTATCGTATGGTTAGGTTGTACCAAAACAAATATTTTAGTTAGATACCTCCAAGTTCTCCCCATCTGCACCTCTTAAAATGCATCTACACAAAAAGCCAATAAGGGGATTTCGGGGGACTTTGGATATGTTATAGAGGTTGAAACTCTGCGTCGATTCCAGTTTTAATATTTCATGAATTAATTTTTTCAAGGTTCCCCATACGATTTGTGCTATTTTTCCTGGTCTAAATTTGGAAATCCAGTCAAATCTCCTTACGCACTAATATAAGTTGAGATTCTTCGAATCCAATGTCAAATCCGTGCTGTTATATGCTTGTGAAACCTGGAAAGTCACATCTACCATTTCAAAGAAATTTCAGGAATCGCTGTCTGTGCCACATCCTAAAGATTCGCTGGCCACAAATAATATCAAATGAGGAATTGTGGCGCAGGACGATAGTCAAGAACGGACGTCAAGCTGGACGTACGTCGACATAAGAAAGCGTAAATGGAGTTGGATTGGTCACACACTGAGGAAACCAAACGATGAAATTGCAAAGCAGTCCTTTTAATGGAATCCTCACAGTGCACGGTGGGTTAGAAGACCAAGAACAACATGGAAATCAACTGTCTTAGCGGAAGCAGAATCTCAGAGAAAGACGTGGCCACAGCTAAAGTACCTTGTAGCAGACCGTGAAGGATGGAGACGTTTTGTTGACGCCCTATACCTCAGCCGGGGTAACAGGACACGATGATGATGAATCATTTAACTGGAAGTTTGAGCATGACAATAAAGGCCCTCACTATTTCACTGATATGAGTCCAAGTGAGTAAGCCGGACAAAACGCCATTCTGTAGGACTAAAAGCCATACAAATCTTATTTGAATACAAGTCCAATCCTTAATTGTAAGTTTTCTACTTGGCTGATTTATTTCAGTAGTAGATATATAGAATTTGTATTATAAAAACCTTCTTATATATAATTATAATTATAACTATTGTTGGCAAATCGTTTGTCGCAAAATGTCCCTTGCTCCCTTATGCTAAGCTCTGTTCGGCAAAGATCTGATGCTGCAAGCAAAAAATAATTTCTAGTTATTTTACTTATTTTAGTTCCACATACGCCATAGTGTACATTCTCATATAATACATTCATACATTTATTAATAATCTGAATAGTACACAAACATGTATTTTTACAGAACACTGAAATTTATTCAAACTGTCTAGGTTAAACTTAGCTGCATTGAAAAGTTAAGCTTTATAGTATTTCTTTTACAAACAACAAAAAATTACCATATAATGTCAACAAACTGATGGCATAAAATAAAATTTATATTAAAATTTTTATTTTATTTTGAAGTTATTTATTATTCAGCAAGGTTGTCCTTACCTATGTCTTATTTGCAAAAATAATATGCGGAAGTGATTGAAACAACAAACTAGTACGAATATTTATGCCCTTATTCGAACATCAGCACCTTGACACTCATTTTCGCATATTAATTTTGCCAAATAATATTAATGTCATGACTTCTTACAACTTGACCATAAACATATCTCTTGATTGATCTCTTTATTTATATATTTATTTACAAATTTAATTATATTACTCAAAATGTTAAAAAAAAGAGATCAATCGCAAAATATTGCATAAAGATACAATTTGACGTAACACAAATGCTTACCAAAACAAACACACTACCCAACTTCACGAGAAATTATCACTTACTAAATACATCGATCTATCATCTGAAGAAAAAAATAAACACAAATAGAAATAACATAATAAACCGGCTCTTTGGACCAAAGTTATCAGAGACATCCAGGTTCATAAACCTATTGTAAACTCACTTTGTGGTAATGACTTTGAATTGAAACACCACCAACCACCAAGAACTGCATAATGCATAGTGTGGCGTCTACCACAGTGCATCAGAGCCTTCGCCAATTGTATACATAAAAAAGCTTCCAAACATTTTTTTTCTTCATAATAGTTAGACAGATGTGCATGCTCTGTCTGTGAACCGGCCAGCATGGGCTTAACATCGAGACCAGAATCCATACAGCCGAAAATCCTTGATCTAAAACTTTTCCACAAGTAAACGATGTAGCCAGAACTGCATAGTCAACTCTAACATAACATACGAAGTCGTTAAATCACGACTTTGCAAGCTTCGAATGCAGAAAGCCCACACTTGCGTCGCGCGCGCTCTTAACATCAATGACATAACGCTTGGTGGTGGGAATGACCTGCAAGCAGTAAGATCAAAACCATGATCAGCATAGTTGGATTCCCATACAAATTATATCTCCAGTCAATCGATAACTGCCAAGCGAAAAAGACTGCTTAAGTGTGTTAGCTTGACATAATATACCATTGTAAGTTTGACTTAACGTGAATTCGAATTCGAACGTCAAACTTAAATAAAAATAAATAATTTTCGGCTTCACTTTATTTTAAATTATGACTTCTTAATGCTTTTCTGTGAAATTACAAATATTTTCATATTTTTCGTTTTATTTTTGTTTACATAACATAACGTACGGTAAAAATAGACTTAAGGGTTATAATTGATGTACCTAATTGTGTTTCCGGGTGGTATATTCAAATTACAATAATTCACTATTTTTTGTTATAGTAGGTTTAGTAGTTGTCTGTTGCAAAGTGTTATTGTTTTTTCGTGTCATTTTTGTTTACAAAGCGATTTTCATTCAATCGTAGTAATTATTACCATAAAAAGTGTCAGTGGTACCTTAATTGCTGTGACACATTAAAACTACAATTTTTTAATAAGTTGGTGTTGCTGTAGAAAAGTGTCAACATAGCTCTAATTGCGTGGGCACGCATGCCGGTTGTATATTTTTTGTAGATTTAATGTGAAGATGGTAATTTAACATTACATTACCAGTTACAGTTATTCATCTTCAATGACCTATTGATTTATCGATAAATATTAACGATGGCTCTACAACTACTGACGGATCGTTTACATAATGATCTACTACTTTCTTTTTCATCTTGATGTTTTATTAAGTGGGGCTACTGTTGAGTGTTGTTATATGGACATTGGGGAAGTGATGCGAACAACAGGTTTAATTTGGAGGAGATTCGAAAGGAATGCATAATAATATCTGCTTTGGTCAGAAAAAAAGCAAAAAAATAAAAAAAAAAAAATATTGAATACGGTGGCGTTTATTTATGACTGGGTCAAGCAAATTTGCTTTTGAAGTGCTCTTCTGATTGAATAATTATTCAAATTAAAAAATAAAATTGTTAAAAAATCAATATGAATGCAAAAAAAATAATTAATAGTTATTCGTTTGCAAAAAGCTAATCACCCCATTTTTAATATAAAGTAAATGTTTTTTTTATTACTATCTTTGCATTTTTCAAATATTTAAAATCCAGATTTAAATTTGGAAGAATTAATCGCGGTCTAACATGAACAATACTTCAAATCCTGTTGAAGGATTCTCCGTATTGGGTGACGATAATAATTCCAAAGGAAATAAAGTCAAACACCCATCATTCGGCCTCATTTCTTATATGGAAATCAGTTCAAATTCAAAAATAAACCAATTTTGCATTATTCTGTTATCATTTTTCTGCTGCTAAACGGTGATATTAACTTTGCTTTAATATGCACGTCAGGTTTCTTCGATTAAACAATTTCGGCAGTATTTTAATGTTGTTCTTACTTAAATTACATGCTTACTAGAAGTATTTCCACACCGTCGTAATGTTATGAACGTGTGTTGTAAAATCGAAAAGTTTACGACACACGTTTCACAATGGCCCCTTAAGCCACCTGTGTAGTAATTAATGGTTACGTTCCGATTTATACCTAAAGCTATCTGCATAGCTTTGTGCTGATGAATTCATTTGTGAAAAAAACAGCTGATAGATGACAGTTGATGCAAAATCAAATCATGGTATGTTGAAATTTTTGGGATGGCTAGATAGCCTTTCTAATGGGGTGGTAATCCAATCAGCAGGTTTAACCGATGATAGCGTTGATTTTGTTTACATTGATCAATGTTATTTTCAGGAAATTTCTTAAAATAATGGAGGCTATCGTGGATAAAATTCCTCGCATTTATATTGGAAATGCTAACAGTTTTCGACTGTTCCTTGCAGACCCGAATTTGGTCGATGAAAATATTAGCCCATTGGCCATGGAATGTTCATTTTCGATGCCAATGAATTCCGAGATAAACTGCGACCACTATTCATGTTCCCGGTTTTTGACGATGGGAAAAATGCCGTGGGAAACTTTATTCACGATAGCCCCCCAATAGGGGTATTCATAAAATAGCGTAAGGTCGTCGTAAACGTAGTAAAGTTTAAACTTCGTAAATCTGTCACGATATATATGGAACATTTGACAGATTTACCCTGTTTAGAATTTTACTACGTTTACGACGGCTTTACGCCATTGCTTGAATACTCTTATTGTGTTTTCTTCAATTTTTTTTCAGTTTTCTTTTAATATTGTAGATTAATTCAGTCATTTTAAATACAAAAACTTGTGGTTAAGATTTCTCTCTCAATTTATTTTTTTTTTTTAAATGGTTTTCGTGGCTATTGACATTTATACTACGTGTTCACCGAACGCTAAATATAATTTACCTCAAAAATAAATAAATAATATTAACCTCAAATCTTCTTTAAATCTCCATGATTTACCATACGAATTGTTTTCGTTAATCAACAAGATTAAAAATGAATCTAGTTAATGTCGTTTTCGATTGGATTTTCTGACTGTTCTACTCCTTTTTGATTCCAATAGAATATGAAAACATCATGTTGTCAAATTTACACACACACTACTAAATGACGCCATATTATAAAATGTCTTCTTCAAGCATTCATCACTTTTGACAAGTAGTGCGACGAAAAACTGTATGTGTATGCGTGTGTTCCAAATCTACACATTCTTCAAATCGGGAACAGAAAAATACTCCGAAAACAGTACTCCGAACAGCCAATCGAAGGCTTTTGGAGTAGATGGAGTGAAAATGGAGTAAAAAAGGCGTACTCCGAACGTCCAGCCGAAAACGACATAAATCTCCCTAGAACAATAATAGTTTAACAAATCAAACAAACCTATTCGTTATATAGCGCTGAAGGGTTTATTCGTGGCTGGATTCAGTTCTCCATTGTTTGACACAAAAGAAACAATGGCTGAATGACTCCGTCATGCGTTCGATTTCAGCGGCCACAACTGACAGCTCGATTTAAACACACGTATTCTTATGGGGAATGGCTCATAAGCAACGTGCGTGACATCCATGGGGGCGTTAAGATTAAAACATTCTTAATATTTTTTTTTCTATGAAATTTAAAACAAAAATGGATAATAATGAAGGTACATAATTAATTATTGATAAAGATTTGAAGATATTTGTGATTACCGCTGACAAAAAAAATATTTTAATTTGGATATATATCCATGTAAATGCCTATGTCCAATAAAATAAAACCTTTCAATTTCCTTCTCTTATACATTTATGTAAACATATATACTATAGGACATAGCTACAGAAATAAGAAACTTCCTTGCCGTCGACAACCAAAAACGCATAACGCATGGTGGATTCATTGGGCCATCGAACAATGACGAGTATGTCAAAGTCGAAGTTGTCAGGTTTAACGCATTAAAGTCAAACGCATGACGGAGTCATTGGGCCATAGCCTTTCTCACTTCTACTTAAGAAGAAAAAATTAAACCCCTTTTGCTTTTGAAGTGTGCTGTCAGAGCTAATCTTCTTTTTAATCTTTTCATCCTGCGGAAACACCACATAAGTCTTTTTCCTTAAATTTCGGATTATCTTTTGGTGAAAACGTTGTATTTAAATGTCATAGCTCCATAAAAAAGAGTTTTATTCGTTTACCATTTTCATTTATGATGCTTAAAAAAAAAATTCTGAAAGGGAAGTTTATGATTTTCATTTAAATGTATAGGTACACTTTATACACAATATCATAAACTTTATGATATGTATACAACCTTTACGAAGGTTTTACAACGTTGCATGAATATCCTTAAGAGTATAAAAGATTTCCCATACACATTTTGACAGTTCATAATTATCTACATCGTAAACTTACCTACGTTTATGTCAAAAATTATATGGGACACCTAACATCACAAATCGTTAACTCTCCAAAGAAAAGTTGTGTCGTAAATGAAGATGGTAAAGATATGTAGATATTTTTTTAATGTTATTATGACAGGGGCTGATGCACCTGATGGTTTAACATATCACCCAAGCCTGAATTATTTCTCTTTTCACTATCAGAAATTAAACTTTACTTCCCCGACTATTAAGATAGTCAAAACATTAAACTATCATTACCTTCTTATATAAATTGTTTGTAAGCTAACAATAATTTACCGGCATTTTTGGACGCAAGGGCACTTAATATTAACAGCTGTTAATGCAGTAGCAGAAATGTTGTCACTTGGGTGTTTTCTGTTTTATGCTTGGTTACATAATCAATCAAAATAAATAGTATACTAATTAATCAAATATGTATAATTTGTGTCTATTTATTATTCAATGTTACGTTTTCGTTAGGTATTACATATGTACATATTTTATTTTCACAGAGAAGCTTAGGAAGACTTAAGAAAAATAAAAAAAAAATACTTATCTAATCTTAAATATTCATATTTATTTCAGACGCGTATGTAGATATTGACGCATAACTTAAACTGTGTTGACACATTACTCTTATTGTTTTGTCCATAGTATTTTTGTTTGTTTATTTTGACAATTCATCTCAAAATTTACTTTTTGTGGTAAAATAAAAAAAATAAAAAAAAAAGATGTGCAAACTGACTATGCTAGTGCTTAAAGTATTGTTAACAATTTTCGGAGTGTTAATTGCGAATAGTAATTGTTTTGCTATAGCACCATCAACATTGGGTGGGGCTGTTGCTAGAGCCGGAAAGATCTCAAACACTTTAAAAGTAAGTACCTACATTTCCGTATGTTATTTTTTATGTATTGTATTGTTTTATTATTGAAATGCAAATGGCAAACTTATTTGATTCTGTTGACATTGAACCAGTTTACTAACAAAAAGAAAAACAAATGTTTACATTTTTCTACCCAGAAGCCTAATTTAAGAGACAAATAGAAAAATAAAATGCGTGAATGGATCGCATGGACTTGCTCTTATGTGGTTCAAAGTCATTACGTGACGATAGTTTTAGATTTATTGTATGGTAATGGTTCCATAATAAAGGGTGATTTTTTAAGAGGTTTAGAACTTTAAAAAAAAAAAAACACAAAAAATTCGAAAAAATGAATGAAATATTTATTTGAATCGATAGTTTGAACCTTGCAATTTAATGTTTAAAGATAATTTCATGCAAATGTTGACCGCGGCTGCGTCTCAGGTAGCCCATCCGCTGAGTCCAATTTTGGCATACTCTTTCACACATATCGGCTGGTATCTCACGAATGAATGCATGGATGTTGGCTTCCAGTGCGTCAATCGAAGCGGGCTTGTCCCTATAGACATTAGCCTTGACATACCCCCACAAAAAATAATCTAATGGTGTCAAATTGCACGATCTAGGCGGCCAATTGACCGGCCCGAAACGTGAAATTAACTGTTCACCAAACTCGCCTCGCAATTGCGCCATTGTTTCGCGTGCTGTTTGGCATGTGGCACCGTCTTGTTGAAACCACATATCATGCAAGTCAAGAACTTCCATTTCGGGCAAAAAAAAGTTTGTTTTCATCGCTCGGTAGCGTTCACCATTGACAGTAACGCTGCGATTCGCATCATCTTTGAAGAAATATGGCCCAATAATGCCGCCGGCCCATAAACCGCACCAAACAGTGGCTTTTTCGGGATGCATTGGTAGCTGTTGCAATGCTTCTGGCTGATCTTCACTCCAAATGCGGCAATTATGCTTATTTACGTACCCATTCAACCAAAAATGAGCCTCATCGCTGAACACAATTTTTCGATAAAAAAGCATTTGAACATTTCGAACCGAGCACGAATTTTGATAGTAAAATTCAATAATTTGCAAGCGTTGTTCATTTGTAAGACGATCCATGGTTAAATTGCAAACCAAACTGAAGCTGTTTGACAGTGACGCAAGGTACTAAACACACGTCAGCTGTCAAAACCAGTTTTGCCAAAACCAAACCAGCTAAAAAATCACCCGTTATAATGATGTAAATGAGAAACTTAACGAAACCATAACATAACTAAATAATGAATTGCTTTCTTTTACATTTTATGACCTATATCATTCTAATGGTCTTAATGAGTGCTATTTGTTGTTGTAAGGGCATAAATCTGTGTCTTGTGCAGGGAAAGTGTAAAAGCCCATAATAACTGTTGTGCTGCACTATAACTCTTTCTCTACCCAAATTGCGTCCCAAGTATTATAACACCTTCTGACCAATATTATTGGAAAGATCTCATTGAGTAGTATTTTTGTTGCAAGGGCATAAGACGGTGTCCACATTGGGTATGAAAAAGTGGATTTTTAATGACTTTTCAGTATTCATATCTCGCTCCCACTCCTTCATTGAAGTGAGATGTGAATACTGAAAAGTCATTAAAAATCCACTTTTTCATACCCAATGTGGACACCGTCTAAGTCTGTATCTCAAAGTGTTACAGCCCAATAACTGTTGCATTGCACTATAGCTCTTTCACTGCGAAAGTTGCGTCCCTCCCAAGTGTTGTAACACCTTCTTACCTATATCACTGGAAAAGTCTCGATGAGTTCTATTTTTTGTTGCATGGGTATATGTCTGTGTCTCGTGCAGGGAAAGTGTAAATTCCCATTATAATCGTTGCACTGTACTATAATTATTTCCGTGTACAAGTTTTGTCACAAGTGTTGTAACACCTTCTGACCTAAATCAATTGAAAGGTCTCAATGAGTGCTTTTTTTCTTATGAAGGGAAAAGTCTGTATCTCATGCAGGGAAATTGTAGTTTCCCATAGTGAGTGTTGTACTGCACTATAACTATAACTCCTTCCCTGCAAGTTGCGTCCCAATGTGTTGTAACACCTCTTGACTAATATCATTGGAAATGTTTCAATGAGTGCTATGCAAAAGTTGCGTCCCAAGTGTTGTAGCACCTCTTGACTTATATCATTGGAAATGTCTCAATGAGTGATATTTTTTGCTTCGTCGAGTACATCAGAAATTTTACCATTTACGGATCGGTCAGATAATCTTGGTTTTGGTTGTTGCTCTGTAGATAGTGCTGATGTTGTTGAAGGTCTGCTGTCTGTTAAGTCAAACGCTGTTGGACTGGATTCTACTCACCCTAAATTTTTGTATATGATTTTGCCAATCGTGTTGCCATATCTTACGTTCGCGTTCAATACGATTTTAATGTCGGGAGTGTATCCTGACCTGTGGAAGGTAGCTAAAATCATATCACTCCCAAAAAACGCAAAAGGCGTTGAATTTAGGCCTATCTCAGTGCTTTCCTATTTGTCGAAAGTCTTTGAGAACATTTTTCAGGAAAAAATCAATATTTATCTTACGGCAAGTTCAATGCTTACACCTAAACAGTCTGGTTTTCGTAAAAAGCAAAGCTGCATCGCAGCACTTTTGAACGTCACTGAAGACATAAGGATGAGGTGACATTTTTGGTTTTACTTGATTTCTCAAAGGCTTCGACACAGTTAACCATCTCAGTTTATGTAAAAAGCTTATCCAGAAGTTTGATTTTTCACCATGTGCTACGAAGCTTATATATTCTTATTTGACTAATAGAACACAAGCAGTTCAAGTTGGTGACACCTTGTCTAATTTTTTGCCGATTGCTTCTGGTGTTCCTCAGGGGTCCATATTGGTTCCTCTATTGTTCTCTATTTACGTCAATGAACTTCCATCCTTGGTTGATAATTGTTCTTGTCAAATGTATGCTGATGACGTTCAGCTGTACCTAAGCTGCCCACTTGTACTCATTGAGCATGCAGCTTTCAGTGTCAATGAAGACCTTGAAAAAATTTTAAATTGGTCCCAATTAAATGGTCTTATTTTGAATCCAAACAAATCAAAATATGTAGGTAGTCATATCTATAAAGAGTCTAGATTATTTTCCACCGATTATGTTGAGCAATGCTCCAATCGAATATGTTGAAACTGCCAAAAATCTCGGAGTGACTTTTAACCGCTTTTTGACTTGGAACAATCATATAAATGGACTTGTCGGCAAAGTATATGGTGTACAACGTGTATTATGGGTAACCCAGTCTTTTACGTCGGTAAAAAGACGTTTACTTCTTGCCAAAACTTTAATATTACCGATTTTGACATATGGCTGCGAAATATACTACAACTGCAATTACGTAAGCAAACTCAATGTTGCCTTTAATAGTACTGTTCGTTACGTCTTTGGCCTACGAAGATACGATAGAATATCTGATTTTGCTACGCTGCTGCTGGATATGCCGTTTGAAAATTATCTTGAACTTCGCAGTTTGATCTTGCTCTCTGACATACTGCTTACACGCCAACCACAATTGTTTTGACAAAATTAGTTTTGCTACCTCGCATAGATCTCGTCAACTGATTCATCCTCGCTATTCGTTTTTAACATCCGAGCGCCAATTAAAAAAATAAACATAAGTCTGTATTTCGTGCAGGGAAAGTGTTATAGCCCAATAACTTTTATAGGGTTAAAGCGCATTGCAACAGCTATTTGGCTATAACATAATTTTCCAATGATATACATAGGTCAGAAAGTGTTACAACATATGGGACGAAATTTCCATTCTCCTGAGAGAAGCTGAAGCTGAGAGTCTTTCAGATCAAGCTATTTTGAATCAATAATCCAACAAGTCCAATCCTTAATGCTAAGTCTGCCACTTGGCTGATTTATTTCAGTAGTTTATAGAATTTGTGTTATAAAAAACCTTCTTATTTAGCCCCGGACAAACATTTGTAGGATGAAAGGCCATTAAAAGCTATATTGTGTTCAATTTTGTTGAGGTTTGCTTCATGAGTCTACAGAATCTTGATCTAGACACTTCTGATGTCAAATCGCAGTTTGAAGTCAGCCTACCCGAGTGCTCTTTGGCTCTCCTCTTACTGATCTTCAGAAGATATATGAAGCGCTGTTCTCCTGTGGTTTCTTAGTCATGATGATTGCTCATTTACGCAGCGGAACCAATGGACTTAGCCTCTGAAGATTACGGATCTTTCCATTTGCCTGGATGCTAAAGAGGGGCAATCAGGTGTGAACATTTGATTATGCTTAGGAATTTTTTTCTAGAATAAGTCTCTGCACTTGATTACTCTGTATCCCCCCGAGTATCTCCCCAAAGTCAAAACTTGAAAAAGGAGGGCTCTTTACCGGTGTAGTGTAAGATAACACCATCGGAGAGCTTGTCATCCATGGAGCTCCACATAGCTACATGCATCCACAACCGATACTCAGGGGTTATCTCCGAAAACTTCAATTAGAGTACGCAATTGCACAATTCTACTACTTTGGGAGATGACATCTTCTTTACCTTTTTCCGGCCGTCAAACTTGCTCAACAGCTATTTCACGTGGCAGCCTTAACTTGTGTAGCCGGAAAAAATGTACTCCTCAATAACCTTCTGGTACAATCTTATTAAGAATGAAGGGAGCATAAGTCAACTGTGCCTTGAGAAAAGCATCACCGATTTTTTTTATTATCACGTACCATGCTGCTTTGAAAAAGCTGCCGAGGATTCAGATTCGATATAAGTCGGCTTTCTGGCATAAGCTGTGCTCCCCGATTGCATAGGTTGCCCTACGATGATCTACAGATTGAAGGTCAAAAACTCGTCTTCGGTATTGGTAGATGGTAAAAAGTCTATAATATTAAATTTGATCACGACAAAAAGGATGAGAAAAGGATGCTCATCTTTCAACGTAGGTACAAGATTATAACTGTGGCGATCATTTCCACCTGCACCCATCATCCAGTGCAAAAAACATTAATTACATGGAAATCGTTAGGCCAGCTTGCAGGTAAAATAAAAAGAGAACACAAATATATGTATGACAACTACCTGTTCTTCAAGAGCATATGCAGGGCATGAGCAATAGCGGGCGGACGGTATATGACGCCATCATCGTATTTTTTTTTAATTTGAATTATACCTCTATCAAAGGGCACGGTAGTGCCCAGCCAAGCCCGCGACACTACACCCTTTCTACAGGAGCAAACTCAGGCGATTTTCAACCCCCCTCTAACTTCAGTACCAATAAAGTTAGAAACTTCAAATTCGCAGTATTTCTTAAGCTGATCAAACACAGGGGGCTCACCAAATTTAAACTCCTTAGCAGTAGTAATACCCGAGATAAAGAACTTCAAAAATCGCAAAAGCCGTAACTGACTCACTGGCAGATCATTAAAATTATGGAGCACTTCCTGACATCGTAGAAATTTGAAATTTCGCACAACTGTAGGCCTTGTGGTGCATACAAAGATAAAAATCGAAAATCTGCAATTTTCTATTCAGGGCCTTGGCATCCACCCACATTCTTAAAAATTCTTATAGATTATATGGAGCACTTCCGATTGTTGTAGAACAATAAAATTTCTTAAGTCGGTAGGGCTTGAAGTACTTTGAAAGAAAATAATTGAAAAATTGGAATTTTCCATTCAGGGGGCGTGGCATCCACCCACATTTTAAAAAATATTCTTATAAACTATATGAAGCACTTCTGATTGTTGTAGAACGATGAAAATTGGTAGCTCGGTAAGGCTTGAAGTACTTTGAAAGAAAAAAATCGAAAATTTGGAATTTTCCATTCAGGGGGCGTGCCATCCACCCACTTTATCAGAATTGCTATTATTTATATGGAGCACTTTCGGTTGTCGTAGAATTATGAAACTTTGGGGAGCGGTATAGGGTTTGATTTTTACCTGGAAAGATAAATCTTTGCAAAAGGAGTGAAATCACAACAAAAACATAAATGTTAAAAAAGAGCCAAGTTCTTATATGTACAAGAAACCTGTGCGTAAAAAGTCTGCAAAAAAAAAGGGATGAGATCTAAAATATATGCCAAGTTTTAAGCTCATGAAGTTTAATATCAAATATCTTAAGTAGAGCAATATCGAAACAATTCCAAATCATGACAGAGTTTTGGTTTTTTTTAATGATTATTGATTAAAATTTGAAGGATTAACTTGGCAAGTTTTCTATTAAATACTTACTTAATCACAAATTAAAAATGTATGAAAACTTGACCAGTGAACCCACGATATTTCAATCAGTAATCATTAAATACCAAATTTCTGTCATGATTTGGAATTGTTTCGATATTGCTCTACTTAAGATATTTGATATTAAACTTCATGACCTTAAAACTTGGCATATATCTTAGATCTCATTCCCTTTTTTTGGCAGACTTTTTACGCATAGGTTACTTGTACATATAAGAACTTGGCTCTTTTTTTAATATTTATTTTTTTGTTGTGATTTTTTCTACACGAAGCCAATACTTACCCTAAGAACAAAGCAAACCAATTGTAAAGAAAACAAGAAGGACAAATAGCTAAATTTGTTCCGCTACAAATGTGTTGTGTAAACTTACATAGTACCTACGGCAAATTAAATTACAATTAGTCCAATTTTATGGCCTTAACATTTTGTTTATATTCCATTAACGAAAGGTACATATATGCAGTCAAAGTATTGATTTTTCGAGTAACAAGAAAGAACATTATAAAATTTAATTGGTATCAAAATAATTACCGCTAACTTGTTATTTGGTAGTTTTCCTAGCAAAAAAAACTTATTTCATTTACAGGCTAGGTACATTAATATCTAATGAAAATTAAGATTGAATAACAATATAGTAGATACCTTTCTATAGATCTTATGTATTTTAATTCAGATTCGTTACGTATAGGAACACTAATTTGAATCTCAGATTTAACATTCATTATAACCTATTTTTGTTTTTCTTTTATTTCAAATCAATTTTAATATTTAAATCGTGTGATGATGTTTTAATCTTCTTTCCACTCGAGCTTCATCTGAAGTTGTTTTTTTTATCAATATAAACCTTCATTAATAGATGTTAAAAAATTATTTAGCAATAATTTACCAACAAGCCCTGTTTAATCGACTAGATTCTTTGACGTGTACTTGTTCCGGTAGTTGATCATTTAGTTCCTATGTTGTTTGTATATTTTTTTTAAAACCCTTCAATTATCTGTAAGTACAATAACTTACTTGTATATCAAATATCAGATTAATTACAAAAAAGAAAAAAAAAAAACAATTTCAAACATCAATTCACAAAATATTTCCGTGAATCAGAGTGGATTTTGCATTATAATCCAACACACGATAGATGTACTGTACATATATTCAGATTGACTATGTAAATTGGCCTAGAGCAATACATCAGCAACCATTACCTATATCTATGGGCAAATGGAACCTTTACATTTCCGGATTAGGCAAAACGAACTTTCAGTGTGCTTGCACAATTCCAATAAAAAGTAAATTGCTTAACAAAAGTCTCGCCGTATGAATTTTCACTCTAAAAGAAAAAACTGACCACCAACAAAAATTTAGTTTACTGACTTGAAATATCAGTTAAGAGATTCACTAGGGAAAACGCGTTTTTGTCGGTTTACAGTTACCGCGGTGATAGTTAACTTATTAAATTAATTTTTTTTAACAATAACTAATCATATCGTAATGAGACGCAATGTATGCACTTTTGCGTGCATTTTACTTATTGCAGTTATTGTTTTGACAATTTCACTGATAAATCATTTTCATCATTATTCAAATCAAGCTGAGGGAAAGTTGAATGCATCACAGGATTTGATAGAATCAATTATGGAATTTCCTGATTTGGAGGAGGTAATTCTCTGTTATGATGTTTAAATTATTGTTAAGTCATACATATAATATGAGAATTAAAATTCTTGAATCAAAAGTAATTGGAAGTATTAAATTGTTTTGACTACGAACAGCAATGCAAAGAGGGAAAAGATTAAAAAATGAGCCTTGGGTTGATTCTCTTTTTTTTTGTAAGTAATTGGTTGATTTAAGCATGTTAACCTTCTTGAATTAATTTTTTTTTGGTGTTGCCCTTCAAAGTACTAAAGGATTAAGTTTGGATAATACGCCCATAAAAATGGTTCGACGAGCTGTCACGCTACCAAATTTATTTATTTTAATTTACAAGAACAAATTTGAGATTTTAATAAAACATGTTTAAAAAAAAAAATACATATTAATACTTTGTAATGAAGTAAGTCTTGATTCTAGATTAATTAAGTTAATTTAATTAAGAGTTGAAATGAACTCTACTCTAAAATTCGTTTCACTTACCGTGAGCGTCAAAAAGAGTGTAGGTACAGCTGTGAATTGCATTTTTGTAACTCTGTTGAAAACAATAGATTCGATCTTTTAGGAACAGACTTAGTATCTATCTTATTTTTTAAAGCGGTTAATTTTCAATGAATTTGTATATAAAACTTAACAAAAAATATAATAGTAAAAATTCAATAAAAAATAACAAAAAATACTTCATTTTTATGGCGTCAAAAAAAAAGTGTACACTATTCAATTAAAGCGAAAAACTTAAAACCAATACTTCGTCTGCTTCCCTTTTGCCTTTTGGTCAGCTTCTATGCGCTTGGGGATTGACTCTACTAGTTTCCCTGTCAATTCGGCTGGGATTTTTTGCCACTCTTCAAATAAAATTGAATTTTGTGCCTTTTTGCTTAATATTTTCCTCTTTTGGATCTGTTTATACAGATAATATCACAAATGCTCGATGATGTCATAAATAAAAAATAAATTGGGTGGCGCAACAGCTCATGGAGAACCAGGGCCTAGTGACTTACAACTCACAACCATTCCTGTGTGCGTGTTTGTATGGCAGGAATGGAGGGGACCTACAGTTTTTTGCCGAGTCCGAACGGCTAAATGAGAAGCACTTTTTCATGACAAGTATACTCTTGGAGGATTTGTCAGTTCCTCGCAAGAGGCAGTACCTCGAATAAAACATTTCTGTTTTTAGGTGGCACGGCTGGGAATCGAACCCACACCTTCGGCATGACAGTCCTACGCACTAACCATCATGCCACGAGGTACTACCTCGATGATGTCAAGGCCTGTGGGGATCGCGGAAGGTCTTCTAGTTGCTTTGAAGTCAATGGAGTAACCATTCCTTGACCAATTTCGATGTATGCTTAAGGTCACTGTCTTGTTGGAAGACCTATGAATCAGTTAACCCCAGTTTTTCAACACTATGCGGCAAATTGTCTCTTAAAATATTAAGGTAATATTCAGTCCTATTCGTACTGTCAATAAAGACGAGGTTTCCAACTCAAGATGACGCCATACATCCCCAGACCATTACCGAACTGTTTCAGAAACATTGCCATATAGCCATAACATACCTTTCCAAAAAAAAAATCGAAAGTGAAAACTTCCTTATGCCAAGAAATATACAAATTAGGGATTTTTATGGAAGTGGGCAGAATCATTATGAATTAACTTGGCTCCCAACTAAGGCGTTGTGTCTATGGGACTAAAATGGCGTTTAATTTGATCCCAAGTTAAAAATTTTACGCTAATAAGGTGGTTGCAGCGCGCCGCCTTAGTATTTACTTAATGTAAATGTTAAAATGGTCCTTTTTGAAATGGGTATGCAGTCTTATGTTTTCGGGTGTGCTTTTTTTCTCTCTCTTTCTATTGCTGAGATATTCAGAATACTGTTGACATACATATAGACCAAGAGCCGACAGCAAATTTTGGGAGTGGAGGTATAACCAAAATCGGAGTATGAGGAATTATAGGTACATGTATCGTGATCTGGAATATTAAAGTCTGGCAGGTTTTGTTTTCAGCCTTTGGTGGGGGTGGGGGTTTAAAAGCCGCGTAGTTTCCTATTTATATGGTAGGGTCATTAGAACTTCAATTCACTTTTAAAAAATAGGATATGATGCTCTGTCATTTTCCCTAAGTTTCAAGACTTTTATCTTGGTGATCTGATAAATACGACACATAATTTAACCTTTTTAAGCGTTTTTGTGGAGACTTTATTTGTTGATTTTTTGTTTTGTTGAAAATCTCCAAAAAAGGGATGGTAAGGTTCACGTTAAATGGTTATATCTTGAGTTCTATTAATCGGACCGTCAAGATTGTGGTGTTTATGCTTAGGAAAAATGACAGGAAATCATATCCTATTTTTAAAAAATAAATTAAAGAGGTTATAACCCTGAAAATAAATCAGAGGATCTAGCACTTTTTAACCCCCCACCCCTCCCAAAGGCTGAAAACAAAACCTGCCAGACTTTGGTATTTAATATCACGATACATGTACCTATAATTCCTCATACTCCGATTTTGGTTATACCTCGACTCCCAAAATTTGCTGTCGGCTCTTAGACTAATATGTACGTACATTTTTGTAAAAACAGTGTTGTGCAAAACATGAGCAACTATTTCATATTAACATGTCACATTAATTTTTTTGCACTTCTGCATATAATAGAATGACGAAATTTATGTGGAATAAAGCTTTAGGGCTAGTATAATATGTTTGCCAACTTTTATTAAAATAATCACTCTTCAAAATTTTTATAAAAATGAAACAGCTAAAAATTCTTAAACATATGACTGTGCAAAACTTATTCCTTATTTTTAATAACTTAACCACATTGCTGATTGCTGGGGTGGGATGTTTTCCTGTAAGGTATTCGGAAGCTCCATTTTATTTCAGATACATTGCCCAGGGACTTCATTCCTACCTATACCAAAAAGTTTCTTAATGGGATTCAAGGGTGATTGGACCGGTAAATCAAGAATTTTAGTCCCGTTGTCTGTGATCCACTAATGTATCAACTTCGATGTGTGTTTCTAGTCGTTGTCAGACTGAAACATCCATCCTTAAGGCTTACCATCTAAGCTGATGGGGCAGATAATTGACAAACCCAAAAAATTGAGAGTACATAATTGCCTGGCAGCAATATGCCTTCACCACTTTTCTACAGACAACCCAAGCGCAAATTGTTTTTAATACACTGCCAACTGCCTACAAAACTGCATACCGCTCATCTGGTACCTTTAGGTGCCGGTTATAGCTATCATTGAAACTCATCATTGAAAATTTTAATAATGATTGATTTTGAGACATTTTTTAAATTCGTTGCAATGCAATATTAAACTTTGAGGATTTCCTTCCTTTCTGCAAAAAAAAAGTAGTGCCTAGTTTCGGACCACATTTTTATTTTTAGTTGTAACTATTTATTTTTGTAGAGATAAATATTAAAATGATTGTAAATCCAGTAATTCATTTGCGTTATTTCATAAAAGTGAGGAATAAACCTCTCTTTTTGTAAAAATAGAATTTAAATTTAATTTTTGTGTTATAAAACAAACACAAAGTATTAAGCTTGAAATTTAAAACAATACTTGTTGTCATATAAACTATATGACCGTAAGAAGATAGAGACAAGTAAAATTTCCATATACTAGGCGTGTTTCTTTTTTTTGGGTCAGAGCAGAGTCTGAAGTGTAAAAAAAATTGGTGTTTCTTTCTTAGCTCTGAACGGTCTACTTCTATTTGTTATTATTAAAGTAAATTTGTGTACTCCTTGTATTTCTATTTCAAAAATCAAAAGAATTACCTCCAGCACGTGAATCCACAACAAAAAATTGCTTCAGAGCTAATGCCACTTTGACAGTATATTCTTTACCTTAACTCGCCCCAGGAAAAAGCCTAGTTGTAATTCAGGATGACTTCAGAGTGACCCCAGGTTTCAAAATACACAGAATAAGCTCACCAGGTTAAGTTCAGGTTTTTTCAAAAAACGCTTTAAGGCGACCTCAGGGTGACTTCAGGGCTCATCGCTGAACGAACAAACCTTTTATTTAATCGGAGAGCTCTGATCATACTCTGTTCAGAGTTCGCTGGCCAAACAGAATGGTGTAGCTGTAGTTTTGGCTTGTAGCACTGTCAAAGCAGAAATATACAAAAATAGTATACAGTGCTTCAATGAGAAGCTGTAAATGAAGCAAGAAATGTAGGTGTAGCAGAAGTTAAACAAAATTCAACTCTTGCTATAAGCTGCAGCTACATTCATTCTGTTCAAGGGGTTACTCGTCTCGATTCGACTCTGGTCAGAGCTCAGCTCAGAACTAAAAAAAAAACGCCAATTATGTGTTTACCTGAGTGGTTTTAAGAAAATTTAGCGCATTATATCTTTTAAGGGCCTAACTACAACCGTTAACGCTGGTCAAACTCATCTAATAAAATTTCCATACATTTAATTAACCTAATGCGGTTCTTGTTTATACAAATGTATTATACATTTCCCTTCGAATAAAAAATCATTTTGCATCTCATTCCAATCAAATTTTGAAAGAATATACCCTTCATGTATTATTTTAAGTGTCAAGAGCGATTTACTTTGTGTTTTTTTTTTTCTTTTTATTTCTTTTTTTTATTACTTTACCATAAACAAAACCATCCTACCTATATACGTACATGGGAAGCAAAAACTATAGTAAATGTTGTTTTGAAGTTTTTGATGATGGCTTTATTTGGCTAGGTTTTGTATTCATATCGTAAAACTTAAATGAGTAAAGCCGGTCTTTAATTAATTATGTAATTATAGTTTGTTCTTCACATGGTTGCATTGAAGACTGCAAATATTTTCAGGGTTAGTTTGGGATGTATTAATAAAAAATATAATGTGTTTTTTAACTCGGCCAAAAAATAAAAGTTTTTTTATTTTGTGAAATATGGCGTGAAAGGTCACTGAACTTGTTAATTATTATTAACATAAAACAAATTACAAATAAGTTTATTTTGTATGCCGGTATTCATGTGTATCGTTATTTAATTAATGAAAACAAATTACATAAACAAGGAAAAACAAGTTTTATCAAACTCTTAATGAACTTTCTTTAGTGGTAGTTAATTTAATGCGTTGTATATGACCATTAAAGAGCCATATTTGTATCCTTAAACGGTGCACTATGGCGTATGTGGAACATATTTATCACATAGAATGAGAGCTCAGAATGACTTTTGTAGGAATAAATTTCTTTTGTTATTTCAAACCATGCTCTTTAAGGAACAGATTGTCTATATACTTAAGCTTGGAGCTTTATTCAGAAAATTATTAAGATCATTAAAATGATTTAATTATAAATATCTAAGATTAATTCAGAGACCTATTTTCTTCTAGCATCTAAAAGATCTCCATTATGTCCTATTTTGAATGTTGAGATGAAAAAAATGGATTTTTCATCACTTAGACTAATGCGGACACCAGCTTGGGAAATATTTGGCAGATTGGTAGAGCCTTTAATACCTGGAAAATCATAATGTAAACAAACAAAGTTTCTTACAATACTCTGAATACACCGTTTAGTATAACACGTAATCACATTTTTTGGAAAGAAAACCCCTATATTGAAATGACACATGCTATTTATTTCAAATCGTTAAATGCTAACGTTAACATATTGGTGCTTCTTGAATCCCTTTCTAGATAATAAAGCGACCGTGCATCATGTAAAATTAATAGCATCACCAAGCATACATCAAGATCAGCATACTTAAACCAAGTTTTCTTTATAATAATAGTATCTACATACGTACCAACCACCACTCAATGATATTTAGCTTACAAAAATTCAAGTACACCAACTGCAACAATGCCTATGATATTTTGAATAGTTTTTGTAAATTCTAACCTTAAATAAAATAAATATATGGTCAAGGCCACGGACTGATAACGTTACATTTTTACTTGTTTGTTGCCTATAACTCGAAAAATAACTATGCAAAGCCAACTCTTTTCATATGCATATGATAGGGACCAGTAAGACTAACACTTCGCACAAACAAAGTTTTTTGATATCTTTTATAGTTTCCGAAATACGGCCTTTCAAACTGGCTGATAACCTTACATAATTTCGTGAGTGAAATGTAACGTTATCAGCCACTTTGAAAGTCCGTATTTCGAAAACTATAAAAGATATCAAAAAATATTGTGTGAACAGAATGTGAGACATACGAAGCCCTATCACGCATAAGAAAAATATCGCTTTGAAAAGCTGTTTTTCGAGTTATGAGTGAAAATCTTGTGTATGATTTTCCAGAAGAAAATAAAACAAAGTTAGAAATTGCTTGGATCTTCATCCAAGCATATAGTTTGCATGAACAGTGTCTATCACAGCTATCCTGTATGCAAGACGCCTCTCAACTATGTTTGCTATAGCTTTAACTTATGCTGACTTTTTCCTTCGTTCTTATATAACAAAAACTCGTAGTCGCGTGAGGGCCGAGGAGCCCAACATCCCACTAAATTGTTCGTTTAATTTATTTCAGTGTACGATAACTATTCAATACAGCGAGGCTTCCTAAAGGACTAATTTGGGTCCCAAAAACTCAATATTCGAGGACTAATTTGGGTCACCAAATTTCAATATTCAGTGTTAAGGCCCTGACAATTACTTTCAGCCACATGATTTGATTTGGGGCCACAATTATTTAGCGCTTTATTTATTGTGGAGACCAATTTTGGAAGTCCATTTTTCAGAAACAAACTTGACCATTATATGAACTCAATAATAGACTGAAAGCCCACAGCAGATTCGGGGTATGAATGATGACAGAAAAAGAAGTATAGGCGTAGGTAGCTTGAGTAAAAGTTATTCAAAAAACAAAAGTCTTGCAGTCCACAAGCCGGGCTTTGGTGGTTAAACATTGCATCGAAAACAAAATACCAACGCAACTTCGTGATAATCGTGTTAGCCGAAATTATGGTTTTCACCCCTCCCTAGAAAATGCTCTTCTGATCACATATCACCGATCCTGAGACCATTTGAGTTTATAGTTCGCCCTATATCAAACCGGGTTTTAAAAAAGTCTGGCAGGGAAAACTACACTCAAATGATATCGGACTCCGTGATATGTGATCCGTGAAGTATTATCTAGGTAAAGGTGTGAAATAACCAATTCCGGATAACACGATTACTATGGAAGTTGCATTCATATTTTGTTTTCGATGCATTGTTTAATCACTAAAGCCCCAGTTATGGATGTCTTTAATTTTTTGAGTAACTTTTACTCGATGCCTATACATACTTTATTTGTTTGCTATTACTCACATCCAAAATCTGCTATGGGCTCTTAGGGCTTGGCCCACTGCGCGGCTGAGCGGCAAAACGATACAATCCTGAAACATATGGGATTGTAACGGCTTCACATTTCAAAACCTAAAAGCCCGCAACTTGAATTTTCGTTCAAATTATCAAAATGCCCCTAGTACTGTTGAGGCACTAAAACAGAGTTGTTGGGGACTCCCGAGATATTTTGAAAAAACAAAAAGTTTTGTAGAAGCTCTTTTACTCTCCCAAGAGCTGACTGGGCTAATTCCCAGTTGCCTAACCCATGTTGGAAACTAATCTTGAATTTTGTTAGATCTCTTGTTAAAAACATTGCTAAGACAATAATTCTGAAGGTTCACTCCAAAAGCAAGGATTTCAGAATAGAATGTTTAAGGAAAAATATATTTTCTGATGTCATGCCGAAGGTGTGGGTTAGATTCCCAGCCGTGCCACCTAAAAACAGAAATGTTTTATCCGAGGTACAGCCTCTTGCGAGGAACTGACAAATCCTCCAAGAGTACACTTGTCATTTTATTTATTTATATTTTCTGATGGAAACAAATTATATTTTTTTATTATTTTATTTTTGAAACAAAAATTAAGTAAAACATCTTACTATGACTTTTCAGGAATCAACAGCATGGAAAACATTGACATCACACCCAAACTCGATTGTCCAGTCATTGCCGGCACGAGCAATGGAAATGGTTCATGAAGTTGTTCGATCATTGAGAGTAAGTAGATTATGGTAATTTTTTCAATACATTTTTATATTATTTCGGAAATGGCTTGATACTTTTGAGCAATGTACATATAATGTGTACAATACTTTCAATTTCTGTAGGTACATATTTATGTTAAACCAGTTACTCTAAACCCTGCTCTTACATTAAGGAAAAGTGTTACAGTCTTTTTTATTGACAAACTGCATAAACTATAACTTTTATTTTCAATTTTTTTTTATGCGAGGTATGAAACAAAACTGAGCTTAAGTGTATTTTTTTAAGTTTGGCCTTTTTTCTGTCTAGTTTTTTTTTAGATATGTGGCTTATCTTCAAATTAACTGCTTCTATACTTGTTTAATACAGATTTATAATAAAAACAACATATACCAAACTTGCATCAAATATTGCATTTATATTAAATCACTATAATGGCTGTCCGAAATTACTGGCCGTAGCCTAAAAACAATTCATTGGCTTCAACTTTAATTTCAAGACAAATCTCACTTTTATTTACGCCTCGCCTCTGTAAGAATAGCAATGCAGATGTCTTTTTATGTCAAGAATTTTTAACATCAAAGCTCTAATCAGTTAGCACTTCGTCGATGGTCGCGCTTATGGATTTCGAAATGTTCTTCCCAACCATGGCACCGTTTCAAGTAAATGCCTATTCTTGCTGCAATGTCTCTGTTAAGAACGAAACAACCAACTCATGATTCAAAGGCGATTGAAGCGAATCATTAACTCTCAATATAAACAATTCGATACTTTACACACATATTTGCCAATTTGCAGTGGGAGGGTGAATTGCTCATGATCTCTAAGCAGTATGGTGACTTTGTCTATTAATCAACCAGAGAGTTTGCACAGTGCACCTGTATTATTTGCAACCAAAGTCACTCAAGCCATTCTATAAAACAACACCAAGGAAAAGTAGTTCTTGGAGCTACTATACTAATACTATTCTTCAATCGCATAAGAAAGACAAGTCAAAGTGGTTCATGGACCATGACAAGTTTTTGGGCAACTATACCTTACAAGTAGCAAGTATAAGTTAAAGCAAAATAAAATTGGTAATGGTATAAGGTTAATCACTCTATGTAACTTATAGATAGCTAGTTAGTCAAATTGGCAAATTAACTCAAGTTATGGTGACCATATTTTCTCAAGCCAAAATATGTACAAAATAAGGAAATTAATAATTTGTTTAACCTTAAACCTATGGGTGTACATTAATGTGCCTTATTTAAAAAAAAAACACCTTTTTTTTACTGGTTTACATAGATGGCAGTATTCGTTTCGTTTAAGAATAGGGTTTAGGTTTAATAGACTGAGAGCCAACGACATAGGAAGTCAAGTCATTTGCGTAAACTTGTAAGTCATATCAGTAATAGCCTTTAAGGTGTTTGTCTGCCTACCTAAACACAGGACGAACAGTGGTGTAAAATTTGACGTGAATTTTTTACATCGATTTATTCAATGGCTATTGGTCGGAGAGAAAAAGTGTGCATAGATGAAATATTTAGCTTTCAATTTTGAACAACTGTTGTCGAAGGTCAAACTCTATGTTGTTTGTCCCTTAAGGATACCTTCTACCAGACGGATTTAAGACCTTCAAGATGCAAGCTTACGTTATAGTAAAGTTCTTCGCACAGTACACAACACATATTAAAGGTAATATCATTAGCGTTTTCATTTTTGTTCAGTTTTGCGCATCCATCAAAATCAGTGGAAAATGGCAAATCCCGTGACCCCACTCGTTAAACATTAAAATTTGTTGCGTGTTATGTGTTCATTTATTACTTATTTATTAGCAAATACAATTATTTCAAGCTTTTTAGTGTTTATTTATATTATTTTGTCATGCAAACAAATTTCCTTCCTGATTTTTAGTGTTATTTAAATTATCCTTTTGTGTTTGTTTTCTTCGTTGTTATTGTAATACAGCGGACGGGGTCACGTAAGGCTGCCATCTTGAATTTCTTTGACAGTTCTCATTTCGGACAACATGCGCAAGATAATACCTTAGATATGTGTACTGTGAGTTTTTCGTATTTGAAACGAATACCTTCTGGGTACTTTGAATCATCTGCATCGATGTCTTCTATTGTCCCTTGGATATCATCAAATGATGCATGCAAAGTGTCCGAAGAGGAAATTTGCAGCTCCATTTGTTGTGAGGTTACGTTTTAATTTATCGGTTCCAAGAATAAGTTTACACTATCGAGTTGGGCACGGATGACAGAACGCCGCCGTACATGTTCTTGAGGGTTTCTAACCTCTATAACCTTTTTGCTTCTCTAGTGTGTGGCGTCTGCTCCTAGCGCCATATTTTTGGTAATATTTTAATAAAAATAAAATATTGAATAAATACCACGATGGGGTCATCATGAGTTTATTATTTGATTCGATCGCGAATTTTATATTTTGGTTGCTTAAAAATAAAATTCGTTTCCACGATCGAATCAAATCTGCTAGGATCTGTAAATCTGTTCGTTCCAAAATTTATCAACCGAGAACTATTAAAGATCCATTCACGAACCATTCAAATAAGAAAGCAGAATTTAATTTTATGAAAGGAGAAAGTTTCGAAAAGCCAAAGTCACGCAAGATATCGAAGGACAACATTTTTAAACCCTCGCAACTTCGTTGCTCCTTGAGTGATTTCAATAAAATTGACAGAGCAGATGGTCATGAATTTGACATATGTACATATGTATTTTTAAAACACCCTGATTTGAATATATCCAAATGTCAACCTTTTTCCGGAGCAGTAAAAAACTGTACAAAATTTCTGATTTTTAGAATTTTTTAATGCATTGACATCGTAGCCATCCTTCAATAGAATTTGACAGACGAAGGACAAACTATATTTTGATGATTAACCAGCTTCTTTATTATAAAAAAACTTTTAACTAACTCAAATGTCAGTATTTTCCCTATCTCAACAAAAATCTAAGGGACCTATTTGAGAGAGTGCTTCGAAGGCAAATTAACTCACCAATAATTTGCTTTTTCCAATGCAATTTGGGTTAAGGAAACACCATAGTTATGTCTCTGCAATTATTGACGTTGTGGACGATATTAAAAGGTCTTTGGATGAGGACGGTGCCTTCGACACCTTTGTAATGCTATGTTTCCACCTAAGGTTTATCTCAGTTTAGATTAAATAAATCTTTTTGGTGTTTCCACCGCACACAAATATTTAAAAAAGATTAAATCTGACAAAATTTTCAAAAATGCAAATGGCTCTTCAATTTTTTTTATGAAGTGCGAAAGAGACAGAATGTTTTATTGGTGTCAAACAATGAAGAACTGAATCGAGTCTCGAATAAATCGTTCAGCACCATATTAAAATAGGTTAGTTCGATTTGTAAAACTATTTGTCCTAGGAAGATTTAATAAGATTAATTTCTAATCTCCAAGATTAACGAAATATATTTGTATGGTAAATCTTCAAGATTTAAAGAAGATTTGAGGTAAATCTTATTAAATCTCAGATTAGCGTAAGGTGGAAATGTAGCATAATAAACGTTTGACGCTATTTTGTTTCTCAATGTCTTCAGTTAAACTTATGTATGTCATCCTATTGGAAGTCCAGAACACAAGCTTTCTCGTTAGGTGTATTCGATAGATTATGCAATTACAAGAAAGTCGTAAGTGTAATGAAAAATTCGGAAAATTAAAGGAACGAAGATATGAACGTTTAAAAGTGAAAAACGGGAAAGAAGATGACTAAGAAATAATTTGCAATAAATCATAATGACATTTGTATTAAGAAAATATTTTTGGAAAGGTAAGAAAAAATGATTTTACCCATGTTTGAGGAATTTTTGATTTAAGTGCTAGTTTTTGGATCAAAATTTGTTTGAAAATCGCAATTCTTCGAGATCAATTTTTTCAAGTACCTATTCGATTTTTATATTTTTAACGGATGGTTTTAAAAATCGGAAATCATAACAAATGATGTGGACAGTCAATCTTTATTTTTGATCAATCGATTCATCACGTAATATTGAGCGCAGAAAAGTCACATACATTTTTTTTAGATAGCAGTTTATAAGAGTAACGTGAGAGTTTTCAAATATATATAAATGTTATTTTGCATATCAGATACGTGATTATACTTGTTCTGCAAGCTTTCACCATCTTGAAGTGAAAGAGTAAATTCTGTTTTCGCAACTAAAAACCAGGCATGCTATTGATTCAAAAAAGATACAAACTGTAGGTTAATGATTTTTAAACGTGTCACGAACAAAAACTGAATAACACATATGTGAGCTCAATTTTTTGCTTAAAATTAGTTACAGCTCTTTAAATACACAAAACATGAACAAATACCACACAACAAATATGTAAAATTTATTCTTCTTGTCAGGAATGCATTTGTATTTTTTCGATAAAATTAAAGGTATGGATTTTATTTGTGAAAAACGAGTTCACTCCTTAACTGAGGATAGCGGCAAGCTTTCTTCATAGTAATTCAACGAACTCAAAAGTAAAAAATGTCGTTACCGTTTCTTTATTGCCAAAAATCCTGTTACATTTTTAAAACACTACTTAGTTATGATGATGTGCGGATACCTTTTAGGCAAAACAGAGTTGGTAAACAATTGCTTAGAAACAGAAAATGTTAAGGACAAAACTGTAGGATATGTGATTACTAGAACTTTTGAAAGAAATGTTCGCGTAATACAGAAAGAAGAAAAAATATTTTACTAAAAACGTGTGAACTCCATTTTGTTCATATAGTTGATTATAACCGTTAAATACACAAAATCTGAAAAAATACCTTATATTCAAATTTGTAGAGCTTTCTCTTTTTGCTAGGACTGAATTTTAATTTTTTCGATAAACTTAAAATTACGAATATTATTCGTTAAAAACAAATTCACTCTTTAAATCAATATAGCGGCAACCCTGCAAGGGGTAGATGGTCGAAAATTTGGACTTAAGATTTCTGTGTGGTACTTTAATGAAATCAAGACAAAAATTGCTTCCCCAATCTTTTGCAAAAAAAAAAGTCTAAATTGACTGGACTAGTACCTACTATAATCTCTCACGTTGAAAAGGCAACGCATATACTTCTTGTGATTGATCATTTGTTATTAATTACATAGGTACTCCACAAACTGTCGGCTAGTCACTAACAAATCTGCAGATACAACATGATTCTTGTCTTCATTAAAGTAAACGGCCACAATTAACACAATGGTGATGTTTGTCACCTATACTTTCACACCAAATTTATGTATATAAAAAGATTATCAATGAAAACCCTAAATCGTAAAAATTAGAATCGGTGTCCGTTATAAAAAGTAAGTATTCGCCACAGTAAACAAATCTAAGGTAATATTCTGTGCAGGTTGTCAAAAGATAGAATTAGTATTAAAATGGCTATTTGAAAACTTCTCAATTAACACGTAATCACAACAACAAATATTGATATTTGACAAGAAAAGCGAACATCTTATACGCAGAATTGAATACAAACTGAAACACTAAAAAGGGTCTTTGTCCCCCTGTAAAATTGTTAGCGGCACTCTTATCAATGGAGACTTTTTTACAGTTTTCTAAGAATGCCATGAGGAGGCTATATACCAAAATTCAGCTTTCAAAAATTGCCTTCAAGAATGGTAAATTTTTCAGCTCAAAATATAAAATAAAGTTGCTCAACCAATTTAAAGACCAAATTCCACGCCTTTTTATACTATTTGAGAGAAATAGTTCAATTATGTATATACATATACCTTAACATTATTTTTATAATTAAAATTAAAATGTTTAACTATTTGCTTTACAGAAAGAATCACAAATAATCGTCACAACGACACAAGGTAAACTTCGTGGGAGGTTTCAACGCTACCGGTCTGGAGAACGTGGTGGCTATTACAGCTTTAAGGGGATTCGATATGGATTGGCACCAATCGGGAGCGGGCGGTATAGAAGATATATAAATTTAACTAGAAGCAAATATAATCAATATTTCTATTTTTAGTTTTCGAGCACCATTAGCAGAGAAACCATGGACTGGTGTCCGAGATGCATTGCGTGAGGGAAATAGCTGCCCACATAAAAATATGATTTTGGACACATTTAAGGGTAACGAGGATTGCCTGTTCCTAAATGTATTCACAACCAAGCTACCTAAAGGAGACATGTGAGTTTTTTTTAAACTTCATTTTAATTCTTGGGAATTCAAAAATGTTTTTCTAGCAATCCGAAGCTTCCAGTGATGGTCTGGCTTCATGGTGGAGGGTTCTCTTTCGGTTCAGGAAATACCTTCCTTTATGGACCTGATTTTTTGGTTGCTGAAGATATAGTATTGGTAACTCTCAACTATCGATTAGGACCTTTAGGTTTCTTAGCTGCTGGGCCTGATGCACCAGGAAACTCTGGTTTGAAGGTAAAGAATCAGAAAATTAAGTAATCAATCTTTCTTTAAATGTTTTTTTTTCAACTTTAGGATCAAGTACTAGCTTTGAAATGGGTTCGTGACAATATTGAGGCTTTCGGTGGAGATCCAAATTTGGTAACTATATTTGGCGAGTCAGCTGGAGCAGCTTCAGTGCAATTCCTTTTGCTATCACCTCTTGCTGACGGACTTTTCCATCGAGCAATCTCAGAAAGTGGATCAGCACTTAATCCTTGGTCAATGGCTTACAATACCTCCGAGCGGGCGTTACGATTGGCTGAAGCTACTGGATATACTGGAGGCGATGATGTATCTGATGTTATTGCTTATCTTAGAAAAGTACCAGCTATGAAACTTATCGAGGCTGCACCACTCACACTCAATGACAACGATTTCCGTAATAATATTGGTCTCCCATTTGTGCCGAGTGTTGAAGGCTTCTGGAATAACCCTGCCAATGATGGCAATATAACGTTTTTAGAAGAACCATTCTTCACAGAAGATCCTGACGTATTATATCATAAAGGTCGATTCAATAATATTCCCTATATGCTTGGTTATAATACCCACGAAGCAATGCTATTTATTCGAAGTAAGTTGATCGCTTATTCGAGTTCAAATTGATCTACAATCAACTTTATAATTAATTTTAGGACTGCGTAAAAATCCTAATCTTTTGGAAATCATAGATCGTGATTTTGTGAGACTTGTGCCAAAAACTCTAAATGTATCAAGCTTTTCTGAAGAAGCAAATCAAGTTTCTGCGGAAATTAGAGAATTTTATTTGGGATCATTAGCTGTTGGTTCCGAGTCTATTGACCAAATGATTTATGTAAGAAGTATAATTTGTAAATTTTCTCAGCCTTGTAAATAATTTGTTTCCTTCTAGCTCCTTACAGATTTGATGTTTTTGCATGGAATAACTAAATCGGCGAGAAGTCATGCGGTACATGGTACAGCTCCTGTGTATTTTTATAGGTTTGCTTTCGATGGTGCGCTGGGTTTGTACAAAAGGATGTTGGGCATATCTCGGCCAGGAGTTTGTCATGGAGATGAAATTGGTTACTTGTTTAAATTTGGATTTTTCAATTTAAGTCTAAATCCATCGTCGATGGAGGTGGTAGTGAAAAATCGAATGGTCAAAATGTGGACGAATTTCGCGAAATATGGGTTAGTAATTTTTATATATTCCAATATGCTATTAACTTTTAAAAACCGTCAAAAATAATTTTCAAATATTCATGTACCATCTCACTTACTTTCCAGCAATCCAACTCCTGCTAATTCCAACGATACTCTACTTTCAACGTGGGACCCTATCGATAAAGATAATGCTTTACAAGATCTCAAATACATGGACATCACATCATCACTTAATATGCGATCTAATCCCGAATCGGAACGCTCATCATTCTGGGATAAAATGTACACACACTACAATGGAGATGTTATGTAAATCTAATTTATTTACATAGAAGACACAAATAGCAACTTAATTTAATTCATCATTGCTATTGCATTGAAATCTCATCCTACATCACCTCTGCTGTTAATAATAATTAGAATTAAAAAACAGCAAAAGCCATTTTTTGTTTAGTATTTAAATTTATATAATTTAATTTTGTTTTAGTGTTATATCGTTACAGAGTTTATCAAACCACCAAAAATAATTCATTGTTTTGTTTTGTCGTTTTGAATATTTTTTTTTATGATATAAGTTTTTTTTAGCACTGTGTGTTTTTTTATTTTTGAATTTGTTTGTAATTTAAATTTAAGTTTATATATTTTTTTTAAGATCTAATCTGAGATCCAATATTGTGTTGCATTTAAACTTACCTACATACATCTTTCATGTTATTGAGAATGTGCTCATTTTACAACAAAAATAACTATTTAAATCCATACAACCATATTCTTTAAAAAATTCCATAAATCAGTCTCCATTTATGTAAACTCATATTATGTATTATAAATTAAAATAAAATGTATTTAAAGAAAATAATGATTTTATTTTGTCTTTGTTGTTGCGTATTTTGGCACAGATGAGTGAAATAAATACATTTGCAGTAAAAAGATTGTATCGTCAAGTGCGAGCTCAGCGCTGGAGAGAGTTTTGATACGAGCTTTCACTTTCTCAAGAATTTCTCTTTCTGGAGGTGTAAGTGTTTCCAAAATCTGGAAAATAAGACAAAAAGGATTAGTTAAGCCATTAAGTACATACATTTAAAAATAAAGGAAAAGGAGCAGCTGATGGCCGTTCGGCCGAGCTATTCAAAGCGGCTGCCTATGAATTGGTTAGGACTATGCACCAGCTCATCTGCAAAATATGGTCGGAGGAAAGCATGCCGGATGAATGGAACCTCAGCATGGATTTGCCGATCATGAAGAAAGGTGATCCTCTGGACTGCACCAACTAGAGACACATCAGTCTCCTTAACATCGCATACAAGACATTTTCTGCCATATTTTATGAACACCTCAAGCCCTTCGTCAACAACCTGATACGTACAGTGTGGTTTTTGGTCAGGAAAGTCCACCATCGACCAAATATTCGCACTACGGCAGATCTTGGAAAAACACCAAGAGTTCCAAATCGATACCCACAACCTTTTCATCGATTTCAAGGCCGTGTTTGACAGCAGAGTAATGTCTAGTTTTAGCATCACTCCAAAACTCGTCCGTTTGTGCAGGATGGTGATGGAGAATGTACGCTGCTCCATCAAGGTCACCAAAGACCTCAACGATACCTTTGATCCCAAAAAAGGTTTTAGAAAAGGTGGCGCGCTGTCATGTGACTTCTTCAACATCGTTCTTGAAAGAATAGTTCAAAACTCTCAAGTCAACACTAGAGGCACAATCTTTCAAGAGTCCGTCCAACTACTCGCTTACGCTGACGATATTGACATAATCGGACGAACAAAGCGTGATTTCATTGGTGCTTTCGTGAGTATTGAGGAGGAATTCGGTCAGAGACACTGTCTAAAAAGGGAATTGAGAGGCAAAGATAAGACGCTTATCATCCCGGTCCTGATGTATGGTGCAGAGGCATGGACACTCTTAATGAGATGAGAACGTGTTTTGAGAGGAAAATTCTCCGGGAGATTTTTGGTCCCGTCTGCATAGATGGGGAATGGAGAAAAAGATACGACAGCGAACTGTACGGGCTGTACAGCGACACCGATCTAGCAACAAAAGTGAAAAGCCAGCCACTGAGAAGGCTGGGTCATCTAGAGAGAATGGACACCAATTCTCCGACCCGGAAAGTTTTTGAATCCCAACCCGTGGGACAGCGCAGTAGAGTTGGACAGCGAAAAGGTGGCGCACGCAAGTGGAAGAGGACATCAACCAACTTGGCGTGCGAAACTGGAGACAGCTAGCTAGAAACCGAGCCGGCTCGGCTCGAAGAAGCTTGTTGGTTTAGGCCCTGGTCCACCCCGGACTGCTACGCCACCTTAAGTAAGTAAGTAAGTAAGTAACCGCTGCACATTGGTTTGTAGTTTTGCACACAAAAATGGGAGCGAAAAACAGAATCAGGTAAAGCATTCTTCATTTGGATAGTGCGACTAAGACTAAGAAAAGAATCTCTATACTTAACAGTCGGTACATATGTACGTCCGAAATTGGGCTTAAGGGTAAACTGAGGAATGCAACTGGCTATTTCACTGGAACATTGTTTGTAAAAATAGCGATAGTGTTCGAGAGATGCAAATGTTTCCGTTATAGCTCCTTTGCCTATCATTTTTAAAGCTCTATTTTGAAGTCTTTTTAAGAGACTTAAATGTGTTTAAGGAGCAACCGCCCAAATATGGGAATGTTACTCAAGCTTTAGACGAATGAAGGCTTTATACATTATAGCCAGATCAGAAGGGGAGACAAATTTCCTATATCTTTGAAGAAAGCCTAAAAATAATCATTCTACAGAAGGTGGTCTGTAATGCACACACCCAGAACTGCAAGCTCCGTTTTTTGACCTAGATACATATCTACTTTTATTACTTTACAGGTTTCCTTCATGCAAGGGGGTGGATTTCGCTTTCGAAGCATTAAATTCTACACGGTTTTCTATTCCCCATTGGACAATGCTATGGAGATCAGAATTTAATGAGTTTATCATACGCTGCGGGGCAAGTTCCACATCCGAAGAACAAGGAAGTGAATCTTGGAATGAATATGAAAAGCTGAGGGTAGTGTCGTCTACAAAAACAATTAAATGGATTGGAAGTTTCAGACAAAAGATCATTTATGAACATAAGGAAATGCATGAATATTAGACTTTTAACTATTGAATACAACTTGTGTCCGAAATGTAATTTCCAATTCAACAAAGAATAGATTCATCAATACCAAATGCACCCATTTTTGATAAGAGAACTTTCAATCTAAATTATCACTCTTTCTCCAAAACGATATAAGCATTTTTTCCAGTGCTCGGAGAGATATGCCATCAGATCACCAGTGGATCTATTACTAAGAAAGCCGTACTGCCGGTCATTAAGAGGCTTCCGTCCTTCAAGATATTTTTTTTTAGCTGATGATTAATCAGCGTTTCTATGACCCTGGAAAGAAGGGACGTAAGTGCAATTGAACGATAGTTAGGGGGAGAATAAGATTCGTTTTTTTTTTTTGGAACAGGCTGGACAAACACTGTTTCCCATCCACTCGGAAAGAGGCAAGTAGAGTAGGAAAGATGGAAAAGCTTACGTAGTGGCTTTGTCAGCGTTGAACAACACCTCTTCAAAAAAATGGGAGGGATACTAACCGGACCAGCTTATTTGTGTACATCAAGATCTTTTAGAACAAGGTTTACGGTGAATAACTCATGAAAAACATCCTCGCAGGTACCATTACTTAAGTCAAGTTCGAAGGCGAGGAAGTTCTCATTTTAAGAGTTCCGGTGATACCGACCGACGCGAATCAATGCCAAACGTGCAAACATGGGGCCTTAATCGCGATTTATATTGCTTTTCGCACAGGAAATTGTACGGGACGTGTCAGAAAACCTGTTTGTAAATAAAATGAAATTAATTTAATTCAAAAAGAGTTTTATTCTTTCAATAGAGAGGCTCTACTTTTTAAAAGTAGATTGTATTCTAAGCTTTGTTTTTTGCAGCAACTATTTTTGGACGACAAAGGGTAACCTTTAACCTGTATTTAATAATCTGTTTTTTTTTTTTGTCTTTTTTAATTGAATTGCTTACACTAATTACTCAATTTTAAGGACGTTTGAAACATTTAGAGATTTGTAAGACGCATGCATTAATAGTGGGACCCAAAAACAATTTAATTTCCAAAAGTAGACCTTGATTTTTGTATATTTCCAGTTGACACCGTTATATTCATCAAATTGCAATTATAATACAAAAATCCATTTAGAGAAAAAACCCTAAAATAAGAGAAAGCCAACTCCTCTTAGTCACTCCTCTTTAATTCACAAATTCACATGCACTCAGGCAGGAGTAACTTAAAATACCAACGTTTTACTAATTATCAGATAGAATACCCCGATAATCTAAATAAAACCTGTTTGCAAATACAAAGGGTGTTTAAGAGAGACTCAGCAGGACAAATGCGATGAATATTTTGGAACTATAAAAATCACATGCATAACAAAGAAGGAGGATAGGTAAGCCTAGTACAAAAAAATTAACCGATCTTAACAAAGATGGATATTAATTAATTATTAATATTTTCTAAGTTGAGTATGGGAGCCTCAAAGGCGGAGAGTAAGAAAAAATTGAATTCTGATATAAACAAGTATAGAATGCTTCGTGATTTTATTTCAATCACTTACCTCAGCGATATACTCTTCAGATTCACCACGCTCCTTCATTGTTTCAACAATGCTATCTAACTTTTGTGATTTCTCTATAAGCCTTTTGTTCTCAGTTTTTTCATAATTCGATCGGGTTATCGCATTGAACAAAGATTTGAAGCAAATATCAAGAAGCATTTTAACAACCTGTAATACAAAGAAAATTGAAATATTTATAAATACATTACATATATACCATAGTCCATAGAAGAATCATTAAAAACAAACCTGTTTATGTTTAACATGAAACAAATAAAAAGCCTTTGCTGGTCCAGTTCCACCACCACCTGCTTTGCGAATTGTTTTAATTTGTGTGAATTGCTCTTGGAAGAGATTATATGCAAGAAGTTTGGCTTCTTTTGCAGGGATCATAGCTTCTTTTTGTATTTCTTCTTGTTCGATGAATTTTTTCATTTTTATCACACGGAAAATTCTCGAGGCCTTCGAACCGAATCGTTCAGTAATGACATTTTCAATGCAGGCTAGGGCGAGCTGTTGAAAAGCATGCTCCATCTCAACCACGTACTGGCCACCACCCATTTCACCAATCCTCCTTATGAAACCTAAACTATCATCGGCTGCACAATAAATATGCCATAAGTCTTAAGATCGTGGAAAGTTAATATGAAAGTAGTTTACCTATTAACATTACGTATTGATCGAGATACTTCATTAGTTCCAAGTTGTTGGACTTCTTTTCGATTGCCTGTTTTATTTCCACAAAAGTAAAAGGATTCGAGCATTGCTAAGAGAAAAGACAAGACTTTAGATTAGGAGAAGCTTATTAAGGAGGATTCAAATTTAAAACCTTTTGCCATGGATCAGTTCTTTCGTACATCTGTTTTAAAATATATTTAAAGCATTCGCTAGCACTGCTCCCGTGCTTACGTTCTATCGCCGATATCATAATGGTATCTCGGAAGTCTTGATGAAAGCGAGCAAAGTTTACTTGCCAAAAAATTCCTGGGGAGAACAAAACGTTAAAAATGGTCGTGGGTATCAAGAAAGGCGTTACCAGCATCTTTTAGTGGAACAGTTTGACCCGAATGAAGTTGTTGAATTGCTGCCAAATCAATGTCTGGAGGAATAAACACATCGTAAGGCTCAATATGCAGTTTGGGAATCAACTCCGTATCCGCTCCTTGCTGCTGTAAGAGCGGTAATTTTATCAAATAGTTGTCGCCAATCATGGTGATGAGTGCATCACGATACGTCTCGAGCTTATCTTTATTGTCGGTGTTTGAGAAACATCGCAAGATGACAAGTGATCCAGTTTGGCTGCCAGATTGGAGTAGTTCTTCAACTATGGAAGCTCCTATAGTTCCGTATTTAGTTTGAGCCAAGTGTACATATCTAGATAAAACTTGTGATATAAGGACAATTAATTCAAATTGTAACTTTATATTTACCTTGAGTATCGCAAAATATAAAGAATTTCATCGCGTCTTATGGAATACTCAGCAATCGATGGATTTATATTCGATGCTTTGAATGTGACCAATTGAAATTTTATAAGGACTGCTAGGGCATTTGTTACCTATTCAATTATTTTATTAAAATTAATTTTTCATTATTAATTCCCTAAACTAAAAAAACCTCTCTTCGGGTTAATTTTGTTGACTTCACGATATTCGAAAGACTGCGTGAGATTGCATCAAATAAACAATCGGACACTTTTTGCACGGTTACACCGAAACATTGTTTGATTATTACAGAACTTAAATTACCATAATTAATTGACATTTTTCAATGGCAAATTGTATTAATATTAAAAAGATTATTTAAGAATTGTAAACAATTTAATAATTTTTGATATCCTACCGCTACTTTTGTTCTGCACGTGAAATAAGTGACGTTTGGATTTTGGAATGTCAAAATTTTGACGTAGGATATTTGTGGTTGCAACTTAAATAATGAACCCGTTCAGTAGTATACTTGAAAATTTCATAATTTTCGGAGTGTTCCACGTTCCACCCCATTTTAATTCCAAACGGAAATCATAAATAATAAAATAACAAATTTACACACACACTACAAAATGCCACCATCTTACAAAATGGCATCTTCAAGCTTTGATTACTTTTGAAAAGTAATCCACCAAATTAATTGAAAGTGTTTTGAAATTTCTGAAAATAGGGAACAGAAAAAGACTCCGAAAACATTACTCAGAATTGCCAAATCAAGGGTTTTGGAGTGAAAATGGAGTGCAAAAGGAGTGCTGTTCGGAGTATATCGTCCATCGAAAACGATATTTGGGCCTATTTGGCGAGATCTTTTATTTTGCTACTCTATTATTCTGTTATGAATTTCCGTACAAAACTTTGAGATGTCAAAAAACATTTTATCTTTTATAGTTTTGGTATTCGACATACTTAATACTGCGGTTTCATTAGGCCAAATGAGGTAATTTCGTTGAAATTTTCCAAATGCGATAGGAAATCATCTCATTTCCCATACATATTCACATTTCGAAATGAGATAATTTCAACCAAATTTGCACGAAATTAGGTTGGAAATTAAGTCAAACCCTAACGAACACACCCAATTAGCCACAGTTTGAAGAGCTCTGAATTGGTTTTGTATGAAAATTTCAAAGCGCAGTGGAAGGAGACAAAAGAAAAAAACAACAAAAATCGGTTAACAGCCAGTTGAAATTCAAAAATGAAATGAGCTGTCAAACGAAATTACCAAATTACAAATGAAAATACTTTTTCTGTGATTTGCGAAATTAGCTCATTTCAGCTCTAATGAAAACGTAGTATAAATCTGCCATGAATTCTGCTAAGAAATCTGTTATGAACTGTCAAATGTTTGAACTTGGAAAAAATCTTTTATGAATATGTGTGAAACAAGAAACACACGGCAAGAATAAGAAACCTAATAGAAACCGAATAGCACCGAACGTTCCCTTGAAACGAATCGGTTTCATTCGTTTTCAAGGGCACACAAACTTATCGTAGCGTTCACACATATTCGGTTCTATCCAATCAATACCAAATAAAAACGAACAAAAAAAACATTATAGAACCGAATATGTGTGAATGCTACGATAAGTTTGTGTGCCCTTGAAACCGAATGAAACCGATTCGTGTCGAGGGGACGTTCGGTGCTATTCGGTTTCTATTAGGTTTTTATCAGAGAATATCAAATAAAGAAGCCAATCCTTCATACGTTTCACCCTCCAAAACCCATTTGTTTACATTGTTGTATTTGTAATTTTATTTCGTGTCGATTAATAGATGTGAACTGCAACAACAACAAGACGACCTGTGCTGAATGATGTGCTGAATGGACTAGTTGATTCTATGTGTGCGCTTTGTCACTGCTTTTCACTAATACTTTGCAAATCTAATACATCAGCTGTTCGCTTCAACTTTGTAGGCAAATCAAATTGACAGCTGAGGATTGGCTTCTTTATTTGATATTCTCTGGTTTTTATTCTTGCCGTTTTCATCGGTTCACACTTATCAGTGCCGAGATTCAGCTATTTCAGCGAGTGAGATGAGATGAGATGACTCGCCTTACTCGCCGACTCATCTCACTTCACTCACAAAAGTGATTCAGCTATTCAAGTGAAATGAGTAAGTTCGAATTGAGTTTCGAGCATGAGACAAAGGATAAATGTAAAAGAGCTAAATTCTACCTCCTTGTCACACTCGTTACGCAAATGAAATGAAATAACAAATACAACAATGTAAACATTGGAATCTTTAATAATGGAGTATCTTTTGTTTCAATAATTTTTTTTTGTCGTAGTTAAAGTTTAATGTGAGTTTTTTTCACCCTTGAGAAAAAAAGTTTAATAGGATCGAAAGTGAATAGAATATTATTTTATTTAATATACATATGTGCATATGATAATAAAATACGATTTAGAATCAGTAAAGGGTAGTTGTTTTTATCTACGTTGTTGTTTTTTTATTTCATTTCCTATCCATGAATAGGAATTCTTGAGAAAAGCACACAAACCTATCCAAAACTGGAAATTTACCAACACATACACCAAGTCACTGCGAAAATATCTGGCGAGTAATCTGACATTTCATTTCACTCGCTCACTCACTCACTTTTGCTAACTGAATCGATTTTCGACGAAAAGTGACTCATCTCACTCACTCCCTGCAGCTTCGAATTAGCTGAATCTCGGCACAGGTCCGACCGAAAACGAACCGAATAGAGACCGAACCGAATGAAACCGAATATGTGTGAAACAAGCCTGAAAAAATGGACAAAAACTCATGTGTTTTGTTTTAATTTATCCTATCTCGGCCAATTTTATCGATGCGAGAGTTACAGAATGTGGGTATAATTCCCTGGCATATCTCACTTGAATCTGTTTTCTATGCAAGCTTAACATAACTGATGGGTTCACAGAATCTTTATAAAATGTTCGATTCCGTCTTTGATTCACTCCGTGTCACACAAAAGTTTTTCAATAGCCACGTTCGTTATCGCTCATAACCCATACGGTTCACCTCGCTGTAGATATATCAGTCTCATTTTTTGTTATGCTTATGTTTTTCATTTAAAGCCTGTCTCTTTTCCTCTATATTCCTAACACTGTTCAGAGTGAAAACCTGTACAGTTTATTGAAATTAACCTCGATAGTTATCGCCTGAGTTATAGAACATGGGTCCAGGACCCATGTTCTGTAATTATCGAATCGATAAAAATAGTCGAGAAACGATGAAAATTGGAACGAAATTAATTTTATCGCATCATCGGGTTTCTGTAACTTTGACAGTCGTTAATTTTATCGACTGGAACAATAGGAATAGAAATCCTGGAAAAAATCGATAAAATGGGTTTCTGTATCTCTGAAAGTCGATAAGTTTTTCATTTTAAATGTCAAAACTTATCGCTGGCCAAAAAGCTGGCGAGTAAAATTGAACAGAAAGATTCATGTAGAGACAAAACGAAATAAAATGCAATAAAGTAAAAAAAAGGATTACAAATTAAAATGGATCCAACCAAAAAGGTAAATAAATAAATGTAGACATATATGTAGTTGCTTATTAATGATAAAATTTAATTTTTAGAGAGCATAAGGAGTTCTTTACCAAGTTGGCAGTAGATGCTCGTGCTGAGGCTCAAGGGCTCAGGAAAGTTGCATGCCATTCGGATTATCTAAGACTGGTGAAGCTCTGGAGGACTCTTCTTGAATACGGGATGTGAAAACCTGTCGTGCATCAACACCAAAAGGAAGAAAAAGCCAAGATTATCATTGCCAACAATTTGAGTGTGACAAAAGCAAAGCATTCAGAGGTTCAATCAAAGTCCATTCGTTGGAAAACATTGCTGACTTGGAGTTGGCCGAGAAATAGAAGATACGTGATAAAGGTTAACAACATCGTTAGTAACAACTATAGTCTTCATCAACCGGCAGAAGATATGACGGCGATGAATATATTAACCCTAATAAGCATCTGTTAGGAAATATGTATAAATTAAAAAATAGTTTCTTATTATAAATGACCTTTATATTTCTTTTATTTTGAATGATCAAAAGAGATAAATCACGTTAAGGGGTCAAATTTATTGAATGTGGCAGCCTCAAAGTAGGAACTGACCCTATTGTTTGATGAAGTGGACAAATTTTCGCATTCTCTAATCCTTTTCCTGTTCGGAGATCCCTCAAACACTTCTCGAAGAGTTTCTGGTTGAGTAACATAATGTATTTGCGTCCATTTTTATAAATGAATATTTATCAATTTATTTAGGTTCACACCACATTTTTATATTAAATTAAATTCAAGAACAATTTATAATAAAGATTGTTTTGGTTTTGAATTGTCAATATGACAGTTCGACTTATCGCCTTCCACTGGAAATTCCAGCCAGAAATAGTTCGGAAATAAGATTTATCGCGTTCAGTTACAGAAACCCGAATTTTTCCAGAGGCGATAACTGAGGAATGAGTCGTTTCATTTTTTAACGATTCGAAAAGTTATCGCCCCAGTTATAGAACATGGGTCCTGGCTGGATCCCATATGTCGTTTTTGTAATACATGTTAAATGATAGCCTCGACCCAGACCCGGAGGTAATAAAACGCAGCAAATAAACGAACGTAGGGTTATGTATGCAAGTGACGGTCACTTAAGGTGAAAGTATGAAAACACTCTGTAGTGTAGTATACCTCGTGGCATGATGGTTAGTGCGTAGGACTGTCATGCCACCTAAAAACTGAAATGTTTTATCCGAGGTACTGCCTCTTGCGAGGCACTGACAAATCCTCCAAGAGTATACTTGTCATGAATAAGTGCTTCTCATTTAGCCGTTCGGACTCGGCAAAAAACTGTAGGTCCCCTCCATTCCTGCCAACAACACGCACACAGGAATGGTTGAGAGTTGTAAATAACTAGGCTCTGGTTCTCCACGAGCTGTTGCACCACCCAATTTTATTTTTTTATGAAAACACTTTGAATATTTTTGAAAATCTACTCACATCCACCTTAAATTTGGCTATCCTTTTCCCTATTTCTTGTTCAGAAATATGTATATATACGTAGGTAACCACCCAGTTCTTTCTAGTTTTGCGTGAACTATAGACTCTTGGTACTGCCCCCCGATAATTACCCACCGACCGTCATTTGCTCACCTTCCCCTATCATCTTGCCAAATGTACACACAAACTACCAAAAGTCACCATTTAAAAAAATCGCTTCTTCGAGCAATCACCAAGCAATTTTATCTTAACCATGTTTAAATAGCCGCGTTTTATTATCGCACATAACCCATATGGTTCACTTCGTGAAAATAAAACGATGTCGGTTGGTGCAAAAGCAGTGGCTGTATATCAGTCTCTTTTTTTCTTATGTTTATTTGCTTTTCATGTAAACACTTGTCTCTTTTATCCTAACACTGCTAAAAAATCGCTGACATCATTCACAATGGTAAATAGCCCTCTGCCGGTCAGAGTGAAAACCTCTATCTGGGTTATTGAAATTAACCTCGATAGAAACCTAGATCCCAAATTGTTTTTGTAATACATGTTAAAAAATAACCTCAACCCAGACCCAGAGATAATAAAACGCAGCTAATAAGACTTCCAAGATGGGACGAGTTAATAGAGCTACTAGACAGCGCGCTTCTTAAAACCATCAATCATCATGTTAAGTGTAATTTTTTCTTCTGACATTTTGCACATTGCATTTTCACCAGTTTTGTCATTAGAAAACTATTTAAATATTTGTATTTACTTACTCTTTTTTCCATTAAGATAAGAGGCTTTTTGTTTTTACACCTTAATCAGAATCCTTTTACTTTTTAAAATTGAGAATCTCATGCCTGTCTTTATGATAGTGTTTAGGTCTTTTCAAATTGACTTTTAAGTTAAAAATCTTTATTTTGTTTCATATTTTTCATTTCGCAAATTATCATTTTGCAAATTCTTGTCTCACAATTTAATCATCTTAACGTAAGATCATCATTTCGCATACCCACTTGTATTTAATTATTTTATTTTTTTTTACAAATTCAGGATTTTTTCTTTACTAAGCATTATTATTTTGCATAGTTATTCGGTTTTTAAATGGTTTGCATTTCGATCTCTAAGAAACAAGTGCATTTTAAATTAGAAAATTGTAGAAGCAATAGCTTTGTGGATATTCCAGTCAATTTGTGCTCAAAAGGGTTCTTAGCGAGCAAATTGTGGGGAAGTTTATAGTTTTGAATTGTTCCCTCCTTAATGTTTTATGTGGTGCTAAATCTGAATCTGAGGTTTGCGACTAAAATTTCGTGACGCAACATTTTTTGGGAGTTTTTTACTTATGGCTTGAAAGCTATGCATTATTCTGGAATTACATCAATAGGCGTTTTCCTTTGGAGGTGGCGAAGTACTTGCAAGTACTTTGCCAGCTTTTTTCAATGGAACACATCAAACTGCTTTCCCATGTAAAATGTATCTACTCGCGCATGAGAGCATGTGCAGTTGGTAGTACTAGATTAGGGTTTTCATCTACTCGTAAGTACTTCGCCACCTCCAAAGGAAAACGGCTAATATACAATTGAAAGTATAAACAATCTACAACAAATCTCAGTTCTAGGTTTTTTTTTTCTGCGACAACTCATTTGGACTCAAGCGCAAGTTGAAAATTGACGTATTTTCATTGTATATAGAATCTATAGTACTATCATGGGTGACGAACGACTGGCACGAACCAAGTGACGGCTTATGAAATTACTGGTGCTGAGCCTAACTAAGTGTGTACAGCTGAATTATAAACTTAAGAATATGGCAAATGAAGAATAAAGTGTAATAATAAAATAATGAGAGAGCTGTATACCTATTTTATAAGAGTTGGAGGGAGGCAAGAAATCAAGCAATTTTGTTTTTTTCAAAGGTATTGGTTTTGTCAATGAATAATAGGTTGAGAGTTGGGTGCGTATGCGTATTTGGCTCTGATGTGAGCTGAAATGAAAGCATGATTGTTTTTCTTTCTATCGTTGGGAAAGAAAAAATATGTATTTGTAAACAAACAGCAAAATATATGCTTGCAAGTTATATTGTATTTGTTACCATGGTTACTTTAAATCTTTTTATTTGTTTATTTTACTTTTGTTTTTTCTTTCGTGTTTTGTTTTTATCAGATTTCAGTCGCAAAAATGCTTTGGTGGGGGAAGGTTGCTGCTGTTAGGTATAATTTTCGTTGTCATTTAGTGTGTATATTTTTGGGTTGTTTTGTTTACTTTCGTTTTTTGTTATTTTTGTTGGTTGTTGTTGGAATATGGTAAGCACGTAGGTGGTTGTCATTGACGGCTGCTGTTGCTCATGCTCGGCTGCTGCTGCTGCCGTTCAGCATACGATCCGATAATTTTTGTGCTGGGGTGGGTATAAAAACGAATTTTTGTTTGGGGTGGTTGGTTGCTTTAGGTCTGTTTTCGTTTGGATGTTCTTAGCATTGCTTTTGCAGCACTTTTTCAGTTTGACACAGTTGGAATGAAAAAGGAGTGCAAAATAAGGGGTTGGGGTCGAAATCCCGCATGTCGAAATCCCGCGTGTCAAAATCCCGTTTTTCAAAATCCCGGCAATCAAAATCCCGAAAATCAAAATCCCGCCAATCAAAATCCCGCCGTTTCTACTACTATGTGACAGCTCATTAATATTTTTCTTTCCTATGCAATTTGCAAATTGCGTTTAAAGATTGAAGACGATTTTTTCGTATAATGCGATGCATTAGTTGAGCGCCAATGTCAAGTTTTCTTGAGCAACAGTACCTTGGGTGGCAAATACACACGAATAAACACCGAGGTGTGTATGGGGGGCATGCTGCCCCCCTGCAACCCCCCTGATTGGGGCCATTATAGGATTTGGGGTGGGTGCGAGGTTGGGTGTATGCAAAGTTCCTTTTGGATTTTAAGAAAAAAATATCATTCACACATAATTCGAAAAAAAATTTAAAAAGACAACAAAAATTGCTAAAGTTTAGCCGAAAAACTGAAAATATTTTTTTTGAAAGTTTTGGAAAAACTTTTTACCAATTTTATTTAGATTTTTGGGAACGGGCACATTCCAAGATCACGAATATGCATTTTATAAGTCGCTAGGACGTTTAGTTTAGCCGCAAATCAAGTTTAAAGATGTAAACTTTGATGCCTCTAGGACGCTTAGTTTAGCCGCAAATCGCGTTTAAAGATAAAAGTTGATTTTTTTATTTTTTGAAAATTCAATATTTCGAAAACGGGTTGATGAATTTCTTGTCATTTTGATAACGACTACGCATTGTTTAGGAACAACACAATTTGTTCCTTTAACTGGTTTGTAAAACTTTGAAAATTTGGTGTGGAAAAACGGTTCCATGAATCTATTTGAATATTTACAGGAATATTGATGATTTCAAAGTCTAAAATTATGCATACCAACGCAAGCCATGCAATCAATATTTGCAGAAACAAAAGATTTACGAAAAGACCATAAAAAGTCGTTTTTAGTACTTTTTTTAAACTAACGGTGAAGGGTCAAAAAAAAAATAATAAAATGGTAATAGTACCTATATCTTTCTAGAATATTTGTCTCACAAAAGTGTTGAATTTCAAAACCAGAAAGCCAAATTTTTATTTAAATTTTTCTAATAAATAGCTCCAATGATTTTAAATTTTTTGTTGGTATAAAATTAATATTTTCGTATTTATGTATCTACATGTACATACATGGATGACATTCGTTTTTCTTAAATCAAATTTATGCTTTCGAACATTGTTCTTTTATGTATTTCATCTAGTTTTAATGCACACAATTTCAAAAATTCTAAGCCTCTTGAAATGTTGATAGCTAGGAAAATATGTAGGTAGGTGCATTAGGTTAAGAAAAAGATCAGGTTGTGTGGGCATAAACCGATTTTAAATAAAAAAAAAATATTTCCTAATTTTTTCAGATTTTTATTTTCATCCCTTTAGTCGCTGTAGAGGTTATAGTCCTGTAAATAGAGAGGTTTTACCCTACAAAAGGTCGGGTAGTTCTAAATTTTTGATATGTTATATGGTATGGTTGGTAGATGAAAATTCCAAAATTCCACAACCACGCCCCCTCCGCCCCCTTCAAAATCCTGGAAAAACTACAAAAAATCGGCACTTTTTTCATTTTTTTGCTTATAACTTCTTTCCGGTATATATTTTTGGAAAAAAATTTGAGAGACATTTGTAGAATATAAAATTTCCTACAAATATGACTCAGAAAGTATTTTTTTACAACCACTACAAACGGCGCTATTGAGCTTCCAAAAAAGCCTAAAATTTCGTATTTTGTAAGATTTTCAGTTTCTTCCCTCTTTACAGCACAATAACTCCTTAACCGTCAAGTTTAGGGCAAAATTTTCAAAATCAATCTTGTAGATAATTTAATTGGCTACCAATTTCATGTAACTACAGTCGACACACTCTAAGTCGAATTCCCCCTAAGCCGAATTTCCCTCTAACAAGAATTTTTTCACCATGTTTATTGTATAGGTACTCCTCTCAAATTTCCAAACTTATTTATTTTTCTTTAAATCGAATTTTTGCAAAACTCTCTAATTCTAAATAATTTTGATATCCCTTGAGAGTTCGACTTAGAGGGAGTCGACTGCATTTTCATTTTGTGACCAATACAATTAGGAATCGGGTGAATTTTGAGAAAGTGTTTTTTATTCAAACGCTTTTACGAACTCTTTTTCTTTTCTGTCTGTCTTATACAGTGTACTGGAGTCCCATAGAAATGTTATAACCGATTTACTAACCACCAGAATCGATTGAAGTATACATGGGAGAGTCAGAAAACTTGGACAGACACCACGATATTCTGAACCCGGTGTTTTAGTCGCTATTTTTTTGATGTAGTGCACAAAATTCCATAAAAACTAAACCACTATTGGTAGCAGTTTTGATGAAATGTATATATATATGAAAAACCAATACAATTAATTTCCACCCGCTGCCACTCCCACTTGTATAAAAAAAATTATAAGTCGACGTATTTTGACTTTTGGACTACATTGTCCTTGAACAGCTCATTGAACTCACATTTGTGCCTTCTCCTCCAAAAATCCTTCGAATAATACGAGTAGGTATTACTTGCGAAAGTGTCCAGTATCAGTTTTCATTTCTGATTTTCATCTTACCGAGAGTAGGAGTGTCTTGAGCGTAAGAAGAGTGTTGGACGTTATTGTTTGACAAACTGATTAATAGCAGTGGTTTCCAAAAATATTTTTTCGTTGAATATACACATAGGAGTCATCCGTGGAGTAAATACGAGTATTGACTCCAAGCAAAGTAAATGAAATTCTAAACAACTTCGAAGCTGGTGCTAATAAAGTGATGTTTTGGCCTAGATTGTAAACATAATGCTTTTTTCTTGACAGCAGTTAGTTGGACTTTTACCCGTTTACTTCAAAACCAATCTATTTCACCTGTTCTTCAATCACCATGAAGAACTCTATAAAGACACAATGGAACATAAGACAGGGCATTCTGTTTTCTGTGTTAACAGCTGCTCTAAGCAGTATCTGTTCCAGAAGGAGATTAATAAAAACAAAAATGTTATCGCATTTCCTCGCCAAGTGCACTGTACATGTTTTGAACAGTTCGAAGAAGCTAGTCTCTAGTTGCACAATGCAATTGGCATATTGCACCTTGTGTTTATAATGTCACGAGAAACAACTGGATCTTTTTTCTCGGGATCCCGAGTTCGCATATAGAGTTATCTAAGATGAATATGCTTCCATAAGCGGCCTTGAAGCCAATGCAGAAACCTTGTGTCTCAACTTGAAGTTCACTGGTCATTTCCAGAATTTTCCTCAGGGTTTAGATTTTTGATCTTTTACTGGCATTCGTTTTAAATTCCTTTATCATAACTACCTAAAATTTGTATTCCAATGAGTAAGATGGATGACAAGACTTGCTCCGTATACAAACAACGTGGACAAAATTTGCATAAATTTACCGATTGTATTGGTCACAAAATGAAAATACAGTCGAGTCCCTCTAAGTCGAACTCTCAAGGGATATCAAAATTATTTCGCGATAGAGAGAGTTTTGCAAAAATTCGGTTTAGAGAGAAATAAATAAGTTTGGAAATTTGAGAGGAGTATACAATAAACATGGTGAAAAATTCTTGTTAGAGGGAAGTTCGACTTAGGGGCAGTTCGACTTAGAGTGTGTCGACTGTAGTTACATGAAATTGGTAGCCAATTAAATTATCTACAAGATTGATTTTGAAAATTTTGCCCTAAACTTGACGGTTAAGGAGTTATTGTGCTGTAAAGAGGGAAGAAACTGAAAATCTTACAAAATACGAAATTTTAGGCTTTTTTGGGAGCTCAATAGCACCGTTTGTGGTGGTTGTACAAAAATACTTTCTGAGTCATATTTGTAAGAAATTTTATATTCTACAAATGTCTCTCATATTTTTTTCCAAAAATATATACCGGAAAGAAGTTATAAGCAAAAACCTGAAAAAAGTGCCGATTTTTTGTAGTTTTTCCAGGATTTTGAAGGGGGCGGAGGGGGCGTGGTTGTGGAATTTTGGAATTTTCATCTACCAACCATACCATATAACATATCAAAAATTTAGAACTGCCCGACCTTTTGTAGGGTAACCCCCCTTTTTTTACCTCTATTTACTGGACTATTAATTTAATGGCATATTTTTTGTGCATACAGCATACTAGGTGATTCGCGTAAAATCTGCCAAGGGTATGTAATGTACTTATACTTAGGTTAAAAGTAAACAAGAAAAAAACGTATATTTCCCCCGTTTGGACAGGCGGCAATTTTATAAAAAAATACTTAAAATGGAAAAACATACATATTGTATATTAAAAAACATCTTTTTTCACAATTTTAAGTTTTAAAACAATTTTTGTCGAAGCTGTTTACGAAAAGAACTTTATTTGAAAATAAACCATGAGAATGGACTTCTGGTTTTCCAAAAAGCTACAAAACAATACTGTAAGTGGTTGTTTGTTAATATAGGTATACTTTTTCCATTATAAGTACCTAGGTACCTAACTATTTTTTTTTATATAACTGCACCTTCTATCCAAGCGGGGGAAATAAAACCCCCTCCCGTAGGATTTTTTTTCTTGTCTACTTTTAACCAATAGTGTGTGTCATAAGTGATTAAACACAAATTATTTCTGGAGTTACATGAAATTTAAACAAACAAATACATAAATAAAAATTGCATCCGAATAGTTAAAATAAAAGTTTTTTTTCAATAGCAATAGATCAAAACAAAACTATTCAAAATAAAACTACCTAATGCATTTTTTCCTAACAAAAACTTAATATACTCTTTATTTTACGCGATGATGGTTTAAATTCCATTAATGGTTATCGTAGGACTGTTATCATAATGTTATAATAAAATTTGGAAAAAACTGATAAAATACCTACTTCCTACATAAGGTAAATACAAAAAATTAAAATATCCCAACATGTCCTTAAATAATTCCTTCATAGATGTGGTGAAAAGTTGCAACATTGCTACAAAGATTAAAAATTTTAAGTAAAATACCCAAGATTTGAAAGACAAAAATAAAATAATAAACGAAAATATAATCTACATGCCTACCTACATTATGTATGTACGTATAAATCTATAAACAAACATATAACTTATACCTCAAGCACACATACAAACACAATCGAGTCATAGAAAGCAATTTTTTTTTGTCTCCCTTGCTCCCCTTATTGTTGCGAGAATCAATATAATATAACCCTCTCTTACGTCTTTTTCATGTTGCTTTTACATATTTCTTCTATTTCAACTCTCAAATATCAAATACATTTCCATATCAGCGCCGCCTGGTGAAGGCTTATGAAAATAAAAAAAATTGGCTGGTGATAGTACTATAGATTTTATATACAAAGGTATTTTTACTGTTTCCGAAAATCCACTCGAAAACATTAATTTGGTACTAATTTTTTTCGAATTAATGTTTACGGTCATTGTGAAGTATGAACATTTTACTTCAAAATTCTTTTCGATTCTTCCAAATATCTTCATTCATCTTTGAGAAAATCATTAATTTGTTGTTAGCCTTAGGAGGGACAGGCGCGGGGATCAGGATTTCGTTCAGGAGGGGGCAATTTTCGTGAGTTTCCACAATCTTGATGAGGTTTACAGAAAATTGAAGGACGCTTAAGTAATGTGACTGGATGTGTTTGAAATTTGAAGAAAGCAATTACATCTTTCATAACGACCACAGTGTCTTAAACAGCGGGTACTTTGGAACTTTGTGAAATGAAGTTTTGCAGTTTGTGGCTATAGCATAGTGTCTTTACAGTGCTTTTAATTTCCCTCTGGATCTGCGAAGCACCACTTCCAATTTCAAAAAGCATAATGGCGCATCGGTATGTTCCTATTCCCTTACATGAAGTTTGAGTTCGAGTGAAAGTTTCGGCCTTTTTTTTTTAGCTGTGACAAAATAATTTGGCCAATGGCCTTGCGTCGAAAATGCATTTGACGAATGTTCTCAAACCCCAACTAAAGTTTTCTGTTCGAAAAGGCAAAAAACAGTTTCACTGCATAAGTATTGTGTTCGATAGTAAAGTTTGCTAAAGTCACATGCTCGAAACCATGCCGTGAAATTCTGCAGTAAAAAATCGTGTTGACGACAAAAAAATTGAGAAGCCAGAGGACGTGTTATCGTAAACGTCAAATGCGTTTGCAAAAAATGAAACGACTTTGATAGAAATGATTTTGTGCAAACAAAACGATTGCTATATTTGACAATATCAAACAATATTCTCGTCAAAAAATGACGATTATTTGACGTTGAACTGACGTTTTCAAAAACGGCTAAAAACAACTATCCTTAGGTGTACAAGTGCCATCTAAATTCTCTTCGGCAGTGACTGCTGTAGTTGTTCCAGTGGCGTAGCGTGAGTTTCTGCCGCCCGGGGTGGTGGAAAATATTTCCGCCCCCCTCCCCTCTCTACCAAATTAGTAAGTAATCAATTCTAAAAAAAAAATCGACTAAAATAAACTAAAAAATTTTACAAAATTTTTCGGCAAAGCTAAATTTATTATTTTTTTCATTTCCACTTCTTTCTAACTCAGTCGTCACCAGTCACCACGCTTGCGACAACGTGTAATAGCGGGCATAAAAGAGTTGAAGATCTTACGACTCTCTACAAAAAAGCTTAAGCTGACACTTTTTTCTAAAACTGTCTCATTTTCGGAATGAATTTTGTATAGTAATATTATTTAATGCTTTTTTTTTAAGTTTTGGCCCAAAGAAAATTTTATATATGAAAAAAATATCTCAAGTGATTTCTCATCGTCGAACTCGAGATTTTGATTGATAGGGAAGACGAAAAAATGGGTCTCACAATCCTGTCTGTCTGTTTGTCCCTTCGGCTACAAACCTAAGCGGCTGGAAAGATTTTCTTTACACTAGGTATATGGTTTTTGATTTTTTTGATGATGTCTTGAATATATTTTGCACTGCTCTTGATTGTCTGTAAAATGATTCTTCTATTCTACCAAAAAAATTCGCAAATAAGCGAAAAACCTTAAAAAACGTCATTTCATCCCCACCATATATGAGGCATAGGTGACCTTTGATCGGCTGTAACTTTGAGATTAATAAACATACAGAGCTGTTTAATGGCTCATTTTTTAGATAATTTTATCGTCTAAAATCTATCCTTTAGTCATTTTTTTGAAAAATGCAATTTCAAAGAGTTATTAAACAAAAACAAAATCAACCTTGTTTTCAAGATGGCGGCCATTCCCTTTCCTCTACCACCCCAAAAACTTGATTTTACAATAAGGAGTTGTACTTTAACATAAATCACAAAACAAAATTTGCCCAGCAATAAGCAAAAGTTTTATAAATTTTTTGGACTAAACTCACTGCACCATGAAGTTCTTGAACGTTTTTCTCTGAAACGATGGGTTCTACGAAAAAAAATATGTTAACATTTTTTGTGTAGAATAACAGCTTTAATTTTTACTTTCACATTTTTTCAATAAAACCGATAGTTTAGGAGCAATTTCCAAAAAACTGAACTTCAACCCCTTTCACCCCCCTAAACATTTTAGCCCCGGGCCAAATTTAGGGTACTTTTCAAGAAATGCTTAAGACGTCATCGAAGTGAAAGTCTAATTTTCCTGGGCTATATAGACAATGTTCTATTTAGTAGTTCGGCCATACGGAGTTGATGATTTCTCATAGTTTTTGTGGTCTTTTTAATGATTTTTAAGGGAAATGTCATAATATTTTGTTTGAGTAAATATTGACACTAACCATCAGCACGTGCAGTTGACATAAAACAAATTGTCGCCTTACAGAGAAAAAAAGTTAACTCCTTTTCTATAAAAAAAAAATTCTCACACAAAAGTGTTCAGAACTTTGATTTTATCCTCGTTAATTTAGTGAAATCAAAAAGATTTTAAAGATTTTTGAGTTTAATAACCATCTATAACTATCAAAACAAATGTGAATTTAGCTGCTTTTCATTCAAAACGGCTAAGATTACGAAATATGCAAGCCTCTTCGAGCTGCAAGAATGTTTTTATTTTTATTGCGCAAGTATCTACGTTTATGTCTGTTATAACTACGGTGACCATATTTTAGAATGCCGAATAATGAACAAAATTCTACTTAAATTTGAAGTTAAATTACTTTATCTCAAATAGAATATAATTTAAAAATAGAATAGAATATAATGAAAAAAAAAAAAACATGAACTTATTGCATTTCACATCGGCAGTCGTTTTTTTTTCAAGAATTTTTACGATTTTTGCTAGTCACCATTATATCCATGACGGTCGTGAAGAACCAGGTATAAGTCGAGATACCTGAAGTGAATTTTTTTTTTAATGAATAGCTAACAATATTTTACAAGATTTTACCCTCATCTTATACTTTCCTAATATATTGCGAAATACATGATGAACACTTGTTTTGACATTAGTTAGATTTTATAAATGACTTTAAACATAGACCCCAACCTTCCTTATTTGTTTAGTCGTTGAGTTACCTAGTTCTTCACGGCCGCCACGGATATAAGCATTGTCTCCTCTAGGTGGCATCAGGGTAAACTTATTTTTTTGCATTTTTGTAGATAACTTCAAGTAAAATTTAAACATTTCAATTTTAGTACGCCACGGACAGCCAAAACATGCATTATCAATTTTTATCATTAAATTTTGATTTTGAACTGTTAACGTTGTTGTTTTTAGGAAGTTATTTGGAATACAGAATATAATATTGAACAACTTCTACAATACTGAACATTTATATGTTTTGGTATATAAAATAATTCATAATGAACACTGTCTTCAAATACAGAACAGTTCATTATAATAATGAACGGATGGTCACCGTAGTTATAACTCGCAGTTCATAATTCTGTTATATGAAACTCTGGAAATAATGAAATAAGTGGTTTGGAAAATGTTTCATTATTTGCAGAATTTTAAAAGCAGAATTTTGAAAGGAGAATTTTGAAAACAGATTTTTTCATCAGGCAGAATTTTGACCCCATCCCAATTTTATTTTGTAATTTTACTAAATCTAATTTTTCTCAAAAACAGCTTAACAACAATGATTTTTGGTTTTTCTGAAAACTTTGTGACAGATTTTAATCAAAAATTCAAAAAGAAAAGTTCAAAAGGCATTTTGAACCGAAATTTTCAAAAAAGTATTTTTTGGATTTTTAAAGTAAATTTCAAATTTTTAAAGTACATAATATAAGTAATAGACCAAGATCCCAGGGCCGTCAGACATACGTCATTTTATCATAGCTGAGTTTTGTTTGTGAATGCAAACGAATGGATAATACGAACCTTGAACCCGGGTGCGTTTCGGAGGTATTAAGTGCTGAAAGTGCATACAATTTATGCAAAATTACGTTATTTTATCACAGCTGTTTTTTTTTATGTTTTAAAGAAAGTTATAATAAACTTATTTTGAAACTTACCAGACACCTACATGGAGGCACAATGTCAGCCAGACACCATTAAAGGTGCCAAAAAAAATCGTGAAATTTTCATTATAATATCAAAGCTGAATTTTATAAATGTTCTTCGGGAAACTGTTACAATATATTTGAGCTTCGTTCTTGCCCAGGGGGGGGGGGGGGCAAGTGCCTCCGCCCCTGAGGAGGGAACAAATAAAAACTAACCCACAATTTGCATGGTAAAAACATAATATGACTGGAATAAGACAAATTTTCATCAACTTTTGCATTTTGAAAAGTTTAATGGCCAATTTCATAAACAAACACTAAAATTACTTTTATCTAAACTCCTTCTAAATTTTATCAGACATTTAAAATTTTTCAGTTTCACCAATGTAGAAAAGGGATATTTTAGGGATATTTTAAATAATTAAAAGCCTTTCGTGAAATCGGCCATAAATCAAGTAAATTTTGTATAAACTTCCTCTAATATTTTGTTTAAAAAATGCTTCATAAAATTAATTTAAGAAAAGACTTTTAAAGATCAGACAGTTAAAAATCGATTCAACTTAATACTTCTCTTAAGCAACCATATCGATAGTTCTTGAAAGTTTTGCATAAATAGCGAGATCTCTGTACTGAAGCTCGATCAAGCTAAGACACTTTTTGCTGATAACGATTATCTATTCATTCCTGTCCAGGCGCGGATCCAGGATTTCGTTCAGGGGGGGGGCAATTTTCGTAAGTTTCCAAAATCTTGATGAGGTCTACAGAAAATTTGAGTACACTTCATACCGCTCTACATGCCTGGTCACACAAAGCAATGTGAGTTTGAAATTTGATGAAAGCAATTAACTCTTTCATAACTACCACAGTGTCTCGAACATCGGGTACTTTGAAAACTTTGTGAAATGAAGTTTTGCAGTTTGTAGCTATAGCATGGTATCTCTACAGCGTTTTTGAGTTTCCTCTGGATCTGCGTAATTCGACAATATTATGCTCGGAAAACATAATGGCACAGTGGTACGCTCCTATTCAGACACATGACGTTAGAGTTCAAGTGAAATTTCCAGCCTCTTCTTTAGCTTGGGCAACCTAACTAAAATTGAAGGACGTTGATAAAAAAGATTAAGTTTTTCAAACAAAACCATTGCATTAATTTGAAAATATGTAGCTGTATCTTAGCAAAACTAGAATTATAGATCAAAGCCGAGATGAAACTTTCTGACATTTAAATAAAACACTATGATTATAGTGGAAAATACAAAGAAAAAACCACTATTTTCATTTAATTTACAATATATTTATCCTTCGTAAAATTTAGTTAATATAAATGTTTCACATAAGCTTAAAACATAGACTGCAGAGTTGCCAGTCTCATGCAGTTCGATACAAAGCAATATGTGCGTCGAAAAATGGCGATCATTTGACAATCGAATTGACGAAACAACTTTACTTTTCTTAGGTGTAAAAGTTCCATCCAACTTCTCTTCGGCAGTGACTGCTGTAGTCGTTTCCTGCTTTCTCTCCAATCTTCTTCGTTAGATTCGTACTCTTCGGCAGTTTAATGATATGGAACACGGAAGTACTTAAAACGCATCCACGAGATCGACTAAATTCTCAGGAGTACTTACATTTATATCAAAAACGTATCTTAGTAAAACACGAAAGTGGACACAGACACAGTCTTGAAATAAGCTCATCAGAGGGGAAGGTAGATATCCGAGAGTCGCTCTTGAGAGTTTTCTAGTGAAAGTACTCCCTCAATGGAAACGCACATTTAAATATTTACTATAAAAAAACTCTATCATCCTTTTAGCGTTATTTTTTTTTATATTTATCAATAACTTTTATACACAAATGAAGTTTATTAGTTTAACTTTAATTAGATATTTTCATCCAGTAGATCCGAGCATTTGAAGCAAATTCAGACATTTTTGAAGCCAATTAAATCGACGCAACGTATGCATTTTAAAGATTTAATTTTTTTTAAATTAAAATCAAATTTAGGGTTGAAAATTTAGATAAGTGCCCCTGCCACCTCTCTTGTTACATTTAACTATAAAAAAACCCTAACAAATTTGTAGAGTAGGGTTGGAGGTGGAGCAATAACTTTTTAAAACGTTATTTTTCAAACTGAAATTTTTCATTCAAACCATTGTGAAAAGTGAAAATGAAATCCATTTGGGATTCAACCTGCTCCCTAGTATGAAATAAATTGACTTTTCTCATAAAATGTTATAAAGTACCTAATGTAGCCTGACATTGATCTTTTAATTAAAGACCTTAACTTTAAAGATAGGACATCTAAAACCGAAGTTATAAGCCTTCCACTCAGTCGATTTGAAAGCTATTTGTGCATAGCGGAACTTTTCTTAACTGAACCTGGTAAGCCAACAAAAAACCACTCATTGCTGCAACGCTGCACTGCCAAGAAAATTTTTATAAAGGTATAACGAAATAACCTTATTTTATTACATTTTATTAAATTCATATTTTATGCTTCGCTCGTTCTTGCCCAGGGGGGGGCAATTGCACCCATTGCCCCCCCCTGTATCCGCGCCTGTTCCTGTCACTAACACGCACACAGGAATGGTTGTGAGTTGTAAGTCACTAGGCCCTGGTTCTCCACGAGCTGTTGCGCTTCCCAATTTATTTATTTATTTAGTTCAGAGCCTGCGATAAGGTGCTCTTAATGTTAAAGTATTGGTAGTGGTTGGCACAATGTATTCTTTCAGTCAAAAAGAAACCCCAAGTTAAATTTACCATAAGTGCTTTGGCTATGAACCTACCTATATTCTTGTTTATTAGAATCATAATCGTTAATCAGCCCCACCAACAAACCTGAACACCGAAGTCCAAAGGATTTTTGGATCCGACTTACTAACAGTCATGGGAAAAGCTCGGAGTGCAGTTCCACCAAACTATGCTCAGCTTAGCGAAGGCGAGAAGTCCGTGGCACTGGCCACCTTCCTGTTCCAAATATGCAACTAAAGAAGCTCCGCATCCTGACGTACAATGTCAATTCATTGTACAGCCTAGAGAAGAGGACGACATTCAGCCTGTGGATGAAGAACAACAATCCGGACATCGCTCTCATCAGTGAGACCAACGTCACCAAACGCAACAACATCGACATGGCCGGCTTCAAAACCTATCGAAGGGACAAGGATGAGGGCCGTAGAGGGACAGCAATCTACGTTAAGAAGAAGATTTCCCCCAACACCACTGAAACCATCATCACAGGTCTCACAACCAGCGAAGCCACTGCCGTCACCATTCAACTTGGAAGAGATGAAACCCTCACCATCATCAGTGTGTATTTCAAGTGCAAATCCAGCATGAGAAATATTCACAATGACCTCAGAACTTTCAACGGTGTCCTCTCGAAAGAAGCACATATGGACTCATCGGCGGTGATTTTAACGCCAGGCATCACCTGTGGCTGGATACAACGATCTCACCCGAGGGCAAGGCGATTGCTGACTGGCTGGACGCCAACAACGACCAACACTCCTTGGTGGTTGTTTCACAGCAAAAACCAACCTATCCCAGAACACCATCGACACTTGATTTTTTTATTTCTACCTCTAATTTTTCTTGTATACTTCCAGAATTCAGGAACTACACCTGTTCTACAATACCCGGGGACTCGGACCATGAAGCTTGAAATGTCTTTAATAAGGAAGCGCTTAAAGAAAACAACTTGAGAGTTCGGCTTAGACTAAAATCATTTATTATATAAAAGTTCTTAAATCTAACAAGAGCTTATGTACTAAGAATAAGAGAGTGAGTGGAGTTTATGTAATCTACATAGGTATATATCATTCCCTCCCCCTTTTAAAAAAAATGCTGTTAAAATAATTACCAAGGAACCAAAATCAATTCTTATTCAAAATTATAATTGATAACAAATAATTAAAAATTAATGATGAAGAAAAAAATCAATTATTATTGTTAATAATAATTTATAGTAAATGATCTACCTATAATTGAAGAAATCGATAAAGAAACAAAATTAATTCATATTCAAAATAATAACTATTAACAAATGACTTCATTCTATATACATCAAATTGTGAAAAATGTTTTAAATTTGCAATTTATTAAGTATTGTAGGGATCAGTTTTAACAAAATTTTTCCTCAACTTTTTAGTTTTACTTCTTGTCATATGTGATTTTCTATTGTCCTCACTATCATCACACTGACGCCTTTTATTTTTATTTACATTTTGTACAATAGGACAGGACATAAATCTTACTTGTTTAATTCGTTTTCGTTTTATTTGATCGATATGTGCCTGTTTATGAATTCCATTGACAAAAATTAAGTATCTAAAATTACTGAGTTTTTTAATTATTTTACCTGGTATCCATTTTATATTATTTGAAAAAATATTTCGATATAATACAGTTTCACCTACTTTAAAATTTTCGATTACCGGCTTGTGTGACTGTGTATTCGAAATTTGGTCTAAACTCGTCGTTACTTCTTCCTTATTAACTAAATTATTATTTGGATGCTGGGGTAATATCAAATCAAGCAATGTCTTAGGTTTAAATTTAAACAACATATTTGCAGGGGATAATTTTGTAACGGTGCAAGGAGTATTTCTATACTTTATAAGAAAATTATTTAATTTTAAATTCCAAGGTAGGTGTCGCATTTTTGGATCTACTAACATCTTTCTAACGGAGCTCTTAAAAGTTTGAACGGCTCGCTCAGCAATGCCGTTGGACTGTGGGTGGTAAGGCGGTGACTTTAAAACTTCAATCCCATTTGAAGCACAAAATAAAAGAAATTCTTTGGAGTTGAACGGTGGCCCATTATCACTAACAATGCATTTTGGTAGCCCAAATGTACTAAAAACGGATCTAAGTCGCTCAATAACGCTTTTGGCTGTAGTACTGCTCATAGGAAATGCTTCTATCCATTTAGAGAATGTATCTACCAAAATCAAAATAGTTATTCTATCTATTGTACAAAAATCTAAATGGATTCTTTCAAATGGAAAACTAGCTAAAGGCCATCTACTTAACATACTCTTTTTAGAATTTTGCGTTACTTGGCACACCTCGCAATGCAATACAAACCTTTCAACATCACTATCAATATTGGGCCACCACACATATGAGCGTGCTAACGACTTCGCCCGTACTACACCAATATGTCCATCATGTACCAGTTCTAATACTTTATTTACCAAGCTCTTTGGTATAATGATTCGATCGCCATAAAATAAGCACTCTGACTCCGTGGCCAATGACCCTCTTTTCAAAAAAATATGGTCTAACTTCTGTCGAAACATGCTCTGGCCATCCGTTTATAACATATTTGTACACCTCCATTAACACCTTATCCTTCTTTGTTTTCTGACGTACATCTTCTAGCTTCAGTGGAAAATCAGAAATGTATAAGGAATTAATACTATCGTCCTCAACCTCCGTGCCTACCGAAAGCAGCAGCCTCGATAATGCATCTGCATTTCCCATCTGTGAAGCTTTCCTGTACTTAATAGAGTACTTATACATTGACAACATAATGGCCCATCGTTGCAACCTATTTGCTGCCACTGAGGGAATATCTTTTTTCTCACCAAAAATAGCTTGTAGAGGCTGATGGTCACTATAAATTGTAAAGCTAAGCCCATATATGTACTTATGAAATTTCTGAATAGCAAACACAATTGCCAACGCTTCCCTGTGTAATTGCGAGTAGTTTTTCTCAGCCAAACTAAGTGTACTGGACACAAACATCACTGGTCGTTCTACTCCATCGATTAAGTGAGATAAGACCGCACCTACACCATACGGACTGGCATCCGCGGAAATAATTATGGGTTTCTTAGGATCGTAGGGCGTTAAAACATCGATCGCTAACACCAAGTCTTTACTTCTCTCAAACGCAATTTTATGATTCTCATTCCAATTCCATGGCTTATTAATTGAAGTCAATTCATGTAAAACTGATAGTTCGCCAGATAAATTTGGAATACACTTGTTATAATAATTAATTATCCCTAGGTACGATTTTAATTGAGTTTTATTAACGGGTTCAGGAGCTTTCAAAACTGCCTCCAACTTGTTCGTACTTGGTTTAATGCCTACGGCACTAATTGAGTATCCTAAGTACTCAATTTCCTCCTTAAAAAACTCGCATTTGTTCAAGTTAACTTTAACATTGAACTCCAGAAGCCTATCTAATACCGACAACAAATTTCGCATGCAATCATCTCTATCTTTACCACCTACCAGTATATCATCAAAATATATGTGAACCATCTCAATGCCCTTTAAAATTTCACATATAATTCCCGAAAATATTTGAGGAGCTGTTTTCAACCCAAAAACAAGCCTTGTAAACCTAAACAACCCAATATGTGTGTTTACTGTCATGAGTTCCGTGGATCGTTCTGACAATGGAACTTGCAAATATGCACCTGTCAGATCTAATTTACAAAAATACTTCCAACCAGCCAAACCCGCCAAAATATCGTCAATTCTGGGAATCACCGTGTGCTCCATCTCTACAAATCTATTTATCGTTCTTTTACAATTAACGCACAGCCGGATTGTACCATCACCTTTATTCACGACCACTAACGGACTTGCCCACCTACTCCTCTTTACTGGTACTAAGACACCTTCTTCACATAATCTTTCTATCTCTTGCTTTACCTTATCTCTTAATCCGAAAGGAACGGTGTATGCCTTGCAGAAAATAGGATAAGCATCATCTACAAGATCAATTTCTGCTTTATAATGTTTAACAACCGATTCATTGCTTTTTGAAAAAAATTAAAGCGTATTTATTTATGATACCTTCCGGAATCCCATTTAAATTTTCAATTTTACATACCATTCCGCATTTTTCAAAAAAATATTGCCTCCAATTTGGATATATAACCTCTAACCAATTTCTTCCTAATAAAGCTTTAAAAACGTGCTCACTTTTAATAATAATCAAATCAAGATCATACATCACTTGATTAATTTTAACTTGCACAGAAATTTTTCCAGCCACAACAACGTTATCCCCTGATAATAACTTTAAAGGAACATTTTCTTTCACCATTTGACAATGTTGGAAATATTTAAAATAATCCGATTCATGACATACAGTAACACAAGCTCCGGTATCGATTTCCATTTTTAACATTATATTTTCGATACATAACTCAATTGATAAAGGCCTTTTTGCACTGTATTCCATAGAATTTAAATAACGTATACCAAATGAATTTATATCACATTCTTCTAAATTATTTACATTATGTGTTTCTCTATTTTTCTTCTGAAAACAAAATCTAGCATAATGTCCTATTTTGCCACAATAAAAACACCTAACACCTTTTCTACTGCTGCTTCTATCCCGCGAGCCATGCACTGTCCTCTGCTGATGTTGCTGCCTGATCTGCCTTTGACCATGGAATTGCGGTGAATTTCTTCGCTCTGTCTGATGTGAGGAAGTAGATCTACTCGACCGGTTGTTGTTGCTCCTTCTTTGATGATTTGCGATGTAATTTACATTACTGCCTCTCATCATATCAATATTGTTGTTGCTCATTTCCATGCAAAGAGCGATTTCGGATGCTTTCTCTAGCGTTTTTAGACCACTTTCATTCAAGAGTCTGTTTTGAATTTTTGAGTCACTTAGACCACATACAAATTGTATTAATAGTGCCCTGTCCAAAAAACTCTCAAATTCACACTCATTAGCCAACTGTTTCAATTCAACTATGTAGTCACTAATATTTTCACTCTGATTCTGCTGTCTCTTAAAAAATTTAAAGCTTTCTACCAAACTATTCTTTTTTGGCGCGAAATGCAATTTAAGCTTTTCAATTAATTTGGCATAAGTAAAATCTGTTTCAAATTTTGGCGCAATTAAAGAGATTAGGATTTTATATAAATCTGGACCACCAAGGCTTACAAGAAATGACACTTTTTCTGAATCAATTAAAACTTTATTTAACGAAAGTAAATGATCCAATCGTCGTGCATATAAATTGAAGTCTTCACCCAATGTGAACGATTCAATTGAACCCATAAAAAGTTTAGCACTTTCTGACATTTTGCCACAAATTGTTTATTTATAGTTCGATACGAATTAAAAAAAACTCTGTCCGATTTATTCCTTATCTTTAATATATAATAAGTAATTTAAACTTATACTCGTTAACTTGCGCCGACCACGCGCTAACCAAATTTAATTTTCCTCGTCGCCACTGAAATGTCTTTAATAAGGAAGCGCTTAAAGAAAACAACTTGAGAGTTCGGCTTAGACTAAAATCATTTATTATATAAAAGTTCTTAAATCTAACAAGAGCTTATGTAATGTTTATGTAATCTACATAGGTATATATCAAAGCTGTTCAGCTAAACATCAAACTCCAACAACCCATCTTCCTGACGACAGAACCAACTGAGCACTTCATCAACTATAAGAGACTTGATGTGGATAGATTTCAACGAGACTTAGAAGCCACCATAACTCTGCCACCCCAAAACAGGAACCTGCAGAACACAGAAATTGACGCAGCCATCAACTGTCTGGAAACGGCTGTTTCTAGTGCACTGGATATCCAAAAAGAGCCCAAGACATCAAAGGACAGATACCAGCACCTTCCTGAGTATATCCAGAATCTCTACACTCATCGACAACAGTTAAGGAAACGTCTTCAAAGGATCCACCAGCGCGAACTGAACACAACAAGCAGCAACTACCAGACAGTATGGAGCGAACTAAAGTGTGTCAATATTATGTTGCGGAACTCTATCCAACACCATAACAATAACCAATTCAACAAGAGACTGCAAGCCATCAAACCTGGACCTGGAAGGAAACTTCACCCCCAACCCATCCACTGACCCAGTCTTTCTTGATGAAGTGAAGGATTCCATCCAACTAACCCTGGAACCTAACATGGAGAGAGCAATATTCAGCGACACCAATCCAGCGAGTGACCCGGTTGACAGCCCAAACCTGAGCAACCAAGAAGAAATAGTTGTAATAATCAGCAGCTGCAGGCCAAAGAAGTCAACAGGACCAGATGGAATATCCAACTTCATCATAAAGAGGCTACCAGAGACAGTTTTGATCCTTCTTACCATCATCCTGAACAACTGTGTCAACAACAACTACTTCCCCCAAAAATGGAAAACAGCGAAGATCGTGGCGATCCCGAAGAAAGGTGTCAGGAACATGATATCTAACTATAGGCCAATATCCCTCCTCAGCAACCTAAGCAAGCTCTTAGAAGAGCTGATACTAAGGAAACTGAAGAAGTTTTGCAACGACAACAACGTTATTCCTGATATGCAGTTTGGCTTTAGGGAGAAGCACTCAACACTACACCCACTCCAGAAGTTCCAGCATGACATCACCATAGCCCTCAACAGTCATCGTGTCACCATCGGATGCTTTCTGGATGTCGAGAAAGCATTCGATAGCGTCTGGATAGATGCTCTAATACACAAACTACATCTGCTACGTTTACCTCCGCCACTAATAAAAATTCTTTTTTCTTTTCTTTCTTCCAGGAACTTCTTTGTGCAATTGGGAAACTGCTCATCAACTGTGAAGAACATCAAAGCCGGAGTCGCACAAGGTTCGAAGCTTGGCCCCTTCCTCTACAGCCTGATGACATCAGACCAACCCGTCCCAACTGGCTGTGAAAACCTGCTGTTTGCAGATGACTCACTCACATACGCTACCTCAATGTCACCACTCGTCGCAGTCCGGATAGTAGAGGCTCACATCCACAGACTGTTCGAATTCTACAAGAAATGGGGCATCAAGATCAACTCAGCAAAATCGGAGCTTGTTTGCTTCAGGAGACCCCGTGACGGCAGAAGTCGCTCAGCAGCCACTTGCAGAAACTTAGTTCTGAAACTTCCTGATGGTTCCACCATTGCCGCCAAAAGGAATACCAAATACCTGGGGATCAACTTCAACGAGTTGCTAAAGTTCAATCCACACTCAAAAAGTGTACTCAGAAAAGCGAACTGGGCATTCCACCGACTACACCCTTTGATGAGGAGAAGATCAGGACTGAGCCAACAGACGAAGATACTTATTTACAAGCAACTCCTGCGACCAGTAATCAGCTACTGTTTCCCAGTCTGGTTCACAATTACAAAATCAGCGATGAAAGATCTCCAAGTCTTCGAGAGGAAGATGCTAAGAATCTGCACCGGGCTCCACTTTGACCGGCAGCGAAGAAAGCATTACAGGAACGAGGATCTTTACAGAGAAGCAAAGATTATACCGCTGGACAAATACCTAGCAAATTCGGCGAAGAAGCTAGTGCAGAACACCGTCAATCACCCCAATCAACTAATGAGAAGGATGGCCACCCAGCAACGACATCCCGAGCCGAGGTACCTCAGTGTAATGGAGACCCTGGATGCCAATATTTTCACCGACAACGACGAAGCAGCCGTTTCCTTTTACGCTGACACAGGGTCAGCCTACAGCCGTGGCTAAACGTCAACCCTTTCCACCAAACCACACCCAAACCACCAAGGGACAACCGGGACGGAACACCCCGAGAGCATCAAAGTCAACCGACTTTTAACTTTAAGTTGACATGTATAATATATACTTATATTTCCTATTAAATCTAAGCCAATGTATAACAATAGGCCCCCTATGTGCCATAAGATTTATATTCTTCAATGTATTTAATAGTCGTAAGTTAACTCAAATTGTATATAAATGTTCAATAAAAAAAATCGTAATCATAATCGTTAAAGTAATTTAAAAATTATAAATATTTGTAGGTTTCTAAATTAAAAACACATTTTACCAAAATAAGCATAGGTATGTACTACTTGATGGTTTGATGAATAAAACTTACGGTATATAAGACGGGCTCAAGTCTTCATAACATAGATGTAGGTGTGCCTCAGTAAAGGAGCCCAGAGCACTGCCTGTCTACTACTCTTGATTCTTTCTCATATTTATAATTTGTCAACATCTTTTGTTGGAGACTTCTAATCCATAAAAAAACTATTATTGCTTTTCATATTTGTTTCTAGATTCATAAAACATACCTCTGTTCTTCGGATGTGGATATTTGTAGCCATAAATATGAAAATTCCTTAATTTGAGCAGTTTCTTTAGCAAACATTAAGGCTCATTTCTTATAAGTGGCAAACAAACAATCGACCTTGTGCTCAAACTTGCAGGTGTACCAGTCACATTCCTACTACCACCGATTTCGGATATATTTAAAAAAGAAAAAAACTATTCACTAAATTCAACATCTAGCGTTTTCAGCCGGTTAACGTGGATGGTGGTGTTCTTAATACTAACTTAGTTAAAGTTTACCTTGCCAAAACCAGTTAGTTCTACTAAACTTAAAGTCTTTGTGCAACATTTTGGGGATTAAACAAGAAAAACTACATGCGGAATAAAGCAAGCGTTACCTAAGTGCATACATATATTTGTATATATGCGAAATGCGAGTATACCTACATAATGTACATAACTTAATTTATGTGATTTTTCCTTCGGTTCCGTTGTTGTTGACTTGACACAGATATACCAGGTTCTGCACACATCCAATCTTCAAACTATACTTCTCTCTCAAGTATCTGCTACGTCAATCTTGATGCAATCGTACAGTTGATGTCCCCAAAGATCAAAGTCATCGACCAACTTATTGAAGCAATTCTTGCAAAATATTTGGACAAGTTGGTCTGATGTGTTGGTTGTTGGAACTTATTTTAATTGAATGCCTAGACTCTAGAGTATACAAGACTTGAATGCGATATGGCAATGGCACTAGTGCGTAGCATAACAGTCAGTGGTGGGTTACTAGATAGATTCTAAAATATTAAATGTAACGAAATAATCCACTGCTGAAGACTTATCACATTAAGTGGACAATCATTTTCATGGCACATTTAAATCAGTCTTTAGACTTTGCAGGAGCTTTTGGAATGGAATGCATTGCTTTAAGCGTGAAAGAAATCGTGCGATTTCAGATTTTCACAGGTGCCTTATACCTATACGCATTTTGGTGCAAACTTCTTGTAGAATATTTAGCTAATATTCGCTAGATATTTTTTTTTTACAATAAGACAATTTTTTATTGGAATTTAAAATAAAAAAATATCCAATTATTTATTTAAAACTGCTTTTGGATACGAAAACTTACGTTGGGTATTTATTGCTAGTTGATAAACTCGTTGAAAATTTTACACAAATTATGAAACAAGTCTAAGAAGATCACTTTCATGCATTTTCTAATGATTTTTGGCGTGATTATTCCCAAGTAACTAATATCATGTAACAAAATCACAATATGGTTTTCGCAAAAATATATTTATGAATTAGATTTTCTAGGACGACAACACTGTTAGACAGTGTCTAACTTTAAAGTAATCTTAAAGGTTTTCTCGTGTTCAAAGTTAAGCAGTAAGTTTTCTTTTTTTCTTATATAAACGCCATCTAGAAGTGCATTATTCAAATAATGGAATTAGAAATCAACTTTGATTTAATTGAATAAATCTAACACTTTAGTCAGGGTTTATAAAACCGACTCCGCTATCCTAAATAGACAACTCTTAGGCAACAGTGAAAAAATTTAATTTATAACGTTTTGGAGTTGCACCAAATGCAAATGGTATTTAATGATTACTGGTTAAAATCTTTTCGCAAAGATTTTATTTTGCCAGGTGAAAATCAAGCCCTACCGCTCTACAAAGTTTAATAATTCTACGACAACCGAAAGTGCTCTATATAAATAATAGCAATTCTGAGAAAGTGGGTGGATGCCACGCCCCTTAATTAGGAAATCCCAATTTTTATTGTTAGCTTTGTATGTTCTTTAGGTCATACCGTTCTACCAATTTTCATCGTTCTACAACAATCGGAAGTGCTCTTTATAATTTATAAGAATTTTTAAGAATGTGGGTGGATGCCACGCCCCCTAAATAGAAAGTTGCAGATTTTCGATATTTTCCTTTGTATGCACCACAAGGCCTACCGTTGTGCGAAATTTCAAGTTTCTACGATGTCGGGAAGTGCTCCATAATTTTGATGATCTGTCAGGTAGTCAGTAAGTAAGTGAGTCAGTGAGTCAGTGAATCAGTCAGTCAGTTACGGTTTTTGCGATTTTTGAAGTCCTTTATCTCGGAAACTACTAATGCTAAAGAGTTGAAATTTTGTGAGCCACCTGTGTTTGAGCAGCTCAGCAAATACTGCGAATTTTAAGTTTCTGACTTTATTGTTACTGAAGTTAGAGGGGGGTTAAAATCGCTTGAGTTTGTCCCTGTAAAAAGGGTGTAGTGCTGCGAACTTGGCTGGGCACTACCGTGCCCTTTGAATTAATAAATGGTTAATTTCAATAAATAGACCTATTAACTGATAAAATAAACGCCATCAAACAATTTTCTCTGAACTCTGATTGGAATACTTTATTTCGCATGTTTCAGTCTTCACCGCATGACCTATTTAGTTTTACTTAAAAACTTAAATCAAATATCATCAAAATGTTTTTAACCATTTCCAATACATACAATATATCTGACTAGTACCAGTTTTTCAGAGCGAGATCATCCAGTTAAACCTGAGTGTAAGCGTGTTTTTCAGTCAGTTGAAACCCTAAGTTAGCTTCATTTTGATGCGTGAAAGGCGTAGAAGGGTGATATCCATAGTGTCGCACATCGATGACAATAGAAACCTTAAGTTATTTTGATGCGTGAAAAGCTTAGAAGGGTGATATCCATAGTGTCGCACATCGATGACAGTTGAAACCTTAAGTTAGCTCCATTTTGATGCGTGAAAGGCGTTGAAGGGTGATATCCATAGTGTCGCACATCGATGACAATGGAAACCCTAAGTTATTTTGATGCGTGAAAGGCGTAGAAGGGTGATATCCATAGTGTCGCACATCGATGACGATAGATTTTTGACAACTGAAAGATTGATGATGAAAGAGGGGTTAATTTATATATTGAGGATTAGCTAACTGGCTGAACAGAATGTAGACGGAGCTGCAACTGGAATAGCTGTCAAAATTTTGAATACACACAAATTCAATGATGCGAACAGAACACGACGCAACTGCAGACGGAGCTGCAGACGCAGCTGGACAAGTTGGCCAACTTTTAACTTTTGCTTGCAGCTTTTTGGACGTTTCAAAATTGCGAACAAAACGAAGTGTTTACATGTGGGTTAAAGTGATTTTTAAACTCTTTTCAATCATTCATAAAGACTTAAAGCAATTTAAGCTTCTTTTTTATCATTATTAATTTTTATTTATGTTTTTATTTTTATTTTCGATACTTAAGTGTCAGAAAGCTGTAAAGGTGCATTGTGGGCGCGTAAATAAAATCACGTACGACACTTTTTGACAGCTATTCCAGTTGCAGCTGCAGCTCCAGTTGCAGCACTCTTTTCTGTTCAGCCAGTAACTCTGATTCTTAACTCAGAACTAACCCTGAACCGAAAAAACTGACCCTCAGCGTTTTCCGACATCCACCGGGTTATGACCTTAGCTAAATCATAACTAATTCAACCAATTCCTTTTAGCCGTGACCTCTTAAGGCCATCTGGACGTGGCAGTTGACAGATTTTACTTAATTTAATGAAATTTAAGTTGTTCTTGAATAAATACAAATTAATGCTTTAACAAAAATTATTCTTTTTTAATAATTTTATTTTTTTTTTAATTGATGAAAAATATTTTGTTCGTATGCAATTAAGAGAAATAGATAGTAAAATTATGTTCAATGTATAATGCAATATAATAACAAAATGGCTTAATACCTCGAATAAAAAAAATCTTAAAATATAAAACTCAAACAAACAAAAATGTTTCTAAATAAAAATTAATAAAAATAGAATGTAATGTATTTTTGTAGAATTTTACATAGCCTAATGTGATTTTCTTTGAACTATAACCTATTTAAGTTGTATTCGTATTATGTACACAAAAAAGAACCCCATGTGTGATGTTAATCCAGATGATTACGCTAATTTATTTGAGGATTCTTCTGTAGGCGGCCGCACCCATCCACCGTATCGCCGTTCCATTTCTCTAGCCACGGCTAGACATAGATGATCTTGACCCGGATTGGCTACAACTTGTATGCCCATGGGCAGATTTCGGCGATCCAACCCGATCATGCAGTTGGTCACGGGCAGACCGAGAGTATTAAAAATAGCCATATACATGGGCTCCAAAAGTTTGTGATAAATTTGATAATGCTGATGAGCAGTATTGGGGAAGGTTGGGTAGAGGAACACACCGTCTGTTCCCAAGAGTTCTTTGAATTCAGTCTTAAGAGCTTCGATTATGGTGGCCAGATGCTTATGCCTCGAATTGGGTATGATTTTCATGAAGTTCTGCAAGTGGCCGAAAATGACAGATGGCAAAATACTGTCCGAACAACCGAAGAAATACTTTACAGTTTCGGTGCAAATGGTCTTCGGTCGTTCACCTTCTTCGGTCTTGTGATATATTGTCTCGATGTTTTTCATAGTCAGCATAGCTGACAGAGAAATGTCCAAGGACCATTTCATTTTGCGAATGTTAACTCGTTTCGCATTGAAATCTTCAGCAACTCTATTAATAGCTGCGTGCAGATCTTTGCTAAGTGGCCGCATCATGCCGGACGGGCCGTCGTTGTCCATGAAAAAGAATCTTATACCACTGACGTTGACTTCTTTGTCTAAAGTCAATTTAGGACCAGTTGGATCGGCCATGCATTTTAGAAGAAGTGGAAGATCTTTGGCATAGCGTGTCATTGGAGCAATTGTGAAGAAGTCTCCCCATTTAGGGAAGTCACTAGTTGGATGGTGACCTTTGAATGAAACCGCATACGGTGTAGGTTTGTGACCCCAAATTCCACTAAACATTGCTGGCAGACGCGAAGATCCACCAATGTCGGAAGTTAGGCCAAGTAAAGATGCACCACTAGCTAATAAGGCAGCTTCACCTCCCGATGATCCTCCAGGTGTTCGCTTTAAATCATAGGGATTTTTTGTCTGTCCAGTGACATTGTTGTATGTTTCCCATAAAAGGCAGAGTTCTGGTGTGTTGCTTACTAACATGATAATTCCACCGAATTTCTTGATCTGTTCAACAACAGGAGCATCTGATTTGGCAATCTGTGGTGTCTTAAAAACACGTCCAGCCTGATTTGTGAGACCCTTGACAGCAATACTTTCCTTAACAGTCACCGGAACTCCCAGCAGTGGTGTGAGTTCTTCCATAGTTTCGACTGTATTGATACCCATTGCGATGACGCGATCAACTTCACGTGCATCATCAAGTGCTTCCTCGAAGCGATCTTGAACGATGGCATTGATAAGCGGATTAACCTGCTGGCATCGTTCAATATATGCCTGCACCACTTCTTCACTTTTAATCTGAAATTAAGAAAAACAAAAATTATAAATATATTAAAGTGGTTTGGATTAAATTAAATTAATATGGAACTATAATAGTTGTTGCGAATAGAATCTTAGGAATTAAATAGTTAGCAGTAATTTGACAGCAAAACTGAGAAATTTTGCTGTGGAATCCTGTCCACGAGACTGAGATTGGTGAGGGCTGTGAGATCTCATTTTCCTGAACATGCCTATTATTCTGATGTGGCAAATCAGACATTTGTCAAAATATATATTTTTCTTCTTGTACTTCCCAAAGATGCAAAATGCTACGAATTTTTTTTTCATGAACTTTGACAGAAATTTGGGCTAAATTAATGTTTTCAGAAGTAGGTACAGGAACGGACAAAATATCTGTAGTGTTTGGGAGAAACATGATAACTCCATAGGCGCCCGGAGGGGGGGGCAAGGGGGGGCAGTTGCCCCCCCTGGCTCTGGACAATACCACACCACTAAGAAATTTTTCATTTTTTTCCTTAAATTTTAACAAATACTTTGCCTTCTCTCCATGATTTGCCCCCCCCTGGCTCTGGATCATGCCAAATGTATCTGAAAATATCCTATGTTTCGATATTGTTGGAAAATATGGATATTTTCTTTACAGCTTCTTTATTGAGTTCATGGTTTGCCCCCCCCTGGCATTACCACGCAACTTGCATTTTTTACTTTGAATTTTAACAATGTATGTATGTATAATGGGGCATATGCATAAAAATGAAGTACTTACTACCAGTAAAAGGTTAAAGTAAATACTAGTATTACTAGTAGAAGCTGAAACTTATAGTATTTACTGTGTTTGGTATGCATAAAATAAAGTTTATACTGGTAGCCACATACTAGTAGTAAATACTGAATTCATCCAAGTAAATGCTGCTGATTCACCCGAAATTGGTAGTATATACTGACTTAAGGTGTTTACGTGGAATTGGAAGCTGGTGTTTTGAATTTCTTTTATAATTTACCGTTCTATCAATTCTTCTTTTGAAAACACTTTTAATTTATACTTATGGGCTTAATGTGTGTTTCTGTTTGGGTATAATTTCATTAGAAAACTTTTGAGAGGTTTTCTTGGGGAGATGTCTACCATTTGGCTGGCTATTCTCATAACTGTGTTCACGTGTGATTTTCGATCTTGAGAGCAGCTTGCAGAATTATGCACTTGGAAAATTATTACTTTTAATAGAACAAACACCTGTAAGACATTCGTTTGGTATGTCTCCTTTTTCTACTTTTCTGAGCCACTTTTTCTGAGAAATAAAGCGATCCGGTTGCTTTGACTTGACTCACAACTGTGAATTTTTGCATTCAGCATACAAAAGTATTTACTATAAAATGTTCAAGTTGGTTTTTACAAACTTGAACAATTTGCAGTAAATACTGGAAATAAAAAGTACTTACTAGTTTTTATGCATACTTTAAAAGTATTTACTGACTAATTCATCGGAAACTAGTAAATACTTTTGCCTCCAGTAAATACTTGTTGTTCAGTATTTACTTTGGTTTTATGCATATGACAATAAGTAAATAGTATACAAATTTACCAGTAAAAGCACTTACTACCGTTTATGCATAGGTATGGCCCAATGATGTATATACATCCAAATCTTGTAAAAGAACAAAAAAAACTTCTTCAATGAAGTAATTGATCGTTTTGGTAGAGAGCCGAGGCGTATGCAATTCCTTTTCTCTAAAGAATAATTTATGACACAAGAACGTAAGTATGTTTAATACGTAAGTAAGTACAATATTTACATACACCGTAGTCTTTAGGAAATAAACGTTAATATGTATACAATTTTTATTGTGTAAGCTTTGGGTCAGTTGCTTAAACTGATATTAATATTTTTAATTGATCATCAGCCCTATCACAAATTCCATGGTAATCGGATTTGTTTAACAATCCCGAAAAAAACTATCACCGAATGTTTTCTTGATGGTAATTTGTGTGAAGTTTTGCACCACGATGGATTCTGTGATATTTTTTTTTTGGAATTCGAATCAAGTGTCCGACGTTCATGATGGGACTGAATAATGAAGTTAAAGTAAATGTTTAAATTTTGTTTTAAAATAAAGAAAAGAAAAAGTTTGATTCGGAATTCGAAATTTTTGTTTTGAATTTTCAAATCTTATTTATTTCTTATTTTTTTAATATATAAAACAATGTGATGTGGAGCGGAATATCTTTTGCTTTGCGCTGTGCTGAATGTATTTGCTCTTTATACACCGTTCCCATACCGACGAGATCGCTCGTTTTGCCTCCGCTAATTTCCAATCTAGGTGCTTATTCATGTTCAGATTCGACGTTATTAAAACTCCCAGGTATTTGTACTCCCGTACGATTTCAATTGTTCTCGCATAATAAATTCGGAACGAACCATATTTTATAGATCCCACATCCTAGCATTTTTGGTTCGATCTTGAAAATTAATTTTGTTTTGATCGAATCAAAAATAACATTCCCTTTTGATTTTTTCACGAGTTAACGAATGAAATGTAATTTTTCTATGAACCTTGCTTTTTATACAAAACCTTCCAAAAAAATGTCTGTGTGCTTAAATAAGTTCGGTCTACTATTAAATATAAAATAGTTTTACGCTAGATAACTATTAACAGTTCATTATTGACTGAAACATTTAAAAGAAATTATTTATAAAAACTTCCAAAAAGTTCTATTTATATTGCATATTAAAATTAAAAAAAAATTTTTTTTGAATACCCATTTTTTTCGAAAATTCAATATCTCAAAATTGGTTTGGTGTTTGCCCCCCCCTGGACAAAATCCTGCGGGCGCCTATGGATAACTCCATTTTAAAATTTGCATCTTTACTTTAAATTGAGCTGGAAGCAAAATGAGTTAACCGATTTTCTTCAAATTTGGAAAAGTTATGAACATTATTCTTTGTCATATTATTCCAAATTTGAAGAAAATCGGTGGACCCGTTTAGGCTCTAGCTCGATGTAAAGCGGACGTTAAGACACAAATTTAAAAATGGAGTTATCATGTTTCTCCCAAACACTAAGATATGGTTTGCAAAAATCTCAGAGAATTAAAAAACGATACCTTAAAAGAGATTTTATAATTAAAACCACCAAACATTCTGTCAATTAATAATAACAAAATTTTAAATTTTGTTCAATCAAATGAAGAATGTAGATACATACCTATCAAATTCCAAACTGGGTACCGAAACTTCAAGTGAAGAAAGAAAAATATTTTCATAACGATTATTGAAGTGTATTTTGTAGCTGGTTAAACTTAAGCAAGACCCACGACATTTATTTCCGCAGGTTTTATAGCACTGCACCGAGTTGGGCATAGGTACTCATATATGTATCATTTTTTAATTCTCTGTTCCGAAACAGTTGGTTTTTTCAAGTCTTTAGGTAGCTGTCAAATTCTATTGCAAGATTAAAAATTCTCCAAGAAATTCCGAATTTTTTTGAATTAAGGAAATCAGTGCACTCATGTGCTGTGATTAGATAATATTATTAGATAATTTGAAAGATTTCTTATTCTAATACAGTATATTGCTTTAATTTATAGCAAACATAAGTTGATCAAAGCAGCCCTTGCACAAAAGACATGAGCTATACACGCTCTTTTAAAATTTGCACATTAGTGGGCAATACTTAACTGACAATATGTATTCATTTTATTTACTTAAAGGGCTAGCCACGAATGTTTTTATTCAAAAAATTGACCACGACAAGTAGAAACTTGTCGAAACATCTTGCATTCAGTTCAAGTTTTTGAATCACCATAATATACATTACATAAAAAGTATATATTTTTTTTTAAGTTCAAAAAGGGAAATTTCGTAAATTTTTTTGTAATTTTTTCCGTAAAATAAAATTTTTACCAATTTTTAATAAAAACAAAAAAAAACGCAGTTTTGTTCACTAACTAATTCTGCGTCGGTTCCGGTTTTTATATTTTACAAAATTTTTCGTGCACCCCTCAATAAAAAAAAATATTTTAGTTAAAGAAAACTCGTGAAAACAAATTTTACAAATTTAAAAAATAACGGTACATTTCACAAAGCATCTTTATGATGCTAAATTTACAAAAGCATAAATTTGAATACATTTTTTGTTTATATATATGCTCTTAAATTGTTAAAATTGTTAAAAACCGTTGAAGGAGTGAAAATGTAAACTGAATTTTTGCAGTAAAAAAAATAAAAAAACAATTCAAAAAAATTTGCGAAATACGTCAAATGACGCAAAATTTAATTAAAATAAGACAAGAGACTTTTGTTCAAATAGTGCCTTAAAGTTGTGTAAACAGTTTTGCAAACGTTGGTGAAACTAAAAAAAAATTGTTTTTCTTACAGATTTTTACCGTTGACATTAAATAGTCAATGGATTTTTATAAAAAAAATTATGAATTCATTTTATTTATAATTCAATTTTACATCGTTTAAAATGATTTGCAAGTGTCTCCTACGTACTTTTCTGGAAATTTTTAGAATTCACTCAAGAAACAACTATGACAAAACATGGGGTGGAAAAAAAATTAAACTTTCAAGCATTTCAAATAACGCTAAGTTATTGGTGATACGTAAGTAAAATTTTTATGCAATCTAAAAACACATTTATTTGTGTTTTTAGATTGCATACTAATTTTACTTATGTATTACCAATAACTTTGTCTAATTTCTATATTAATTAAGAACAAAATTATTTTGTATAACTTAAGAAAGGTTTTTTTTTCTCAAAATGGTGTATTTAATGGTACTTAATCAAACCAAATGCTCTATTTATCAATTAATAATCTTATTAAACGTCATTTGAAACATTTCAGAAGATTATACTACGCACTATTTGGAAAATTTTTAATTTAATCCATGTAAAACCATGGTACAAAATAGACATTTTAGATCTAACGAAATAATAAAAACAAAATAGATATACAACGGTACATTTCTCAAACTTCCAAAATATTTCAAATGATGTAGAATTTAATTCAATTTAAGAAAATATAGTTTTTGTTTGTAAAAACTATTAAGTTTGCCAATTTTTAATTGAATACTGAAAAAGCGAAAATGTTGCCAAATTTTTATAATTTTTATCATTGAAATTGAATAGTTAACAGTACTTGTTTCGATAGGCTCTTCTAAGATTACTGTTCTAGGACTGTATACTTACTTTCCTTAATGGGTTTCAATTAATAGAATTTTTGTTTTATTTATTTGCCTTCAGAAAATAATTTGTTTGTTCAATAGCTTTTAATTAAATTGACAAACAAAAATGTAATAACGATATATAAATTATTATATAAATTATTAAAATAATAAAACTTGCAAAATATAAAGCATATCTAATTATTCTAATCAGAAGAATCGTGCCCTCTTCCTTTGGGAATCTTCATAAACTCTATTGTTGCCGATGGTGATATGCTTTCTTTTATTGTTGCTGGCGGCAACTGTACTTAATAATACTTATATATAATTTTATTTTGTGTCTTTTGTAGATAGTTTGCAGTTTTCTCTTATTTATGTTTCTGGCAGTATATTTTTGTATGCAAAGAAAACCATGAAAGATACAAATTTGAGTTAAAAACTAGAATTTAGTTTAGTTTTTAAATTATTATGCAAAACAATATTAATCAATTTCATAAATATCATAACATTAGATATCATTTTCACCTACTTTGTGCATGGTCTTCTTCGGATCTGGTGTTATTGCATGATATTCACTGGCCGGTTTCACACATTACCCAACACAACATTTCTGATCGCTTTCATTCGCATCGTTTTGTACATTGTGTCCACAGTTACAAGATATTAATATAAGTAGGAACTAAATACACTTTTTACAGATTTCCATCCACAATCTGTAAGTTTCAAAACATTTCCCAGCCAGGCTAAAGCTTGATGGTAAACACGATATGAATGCTGATCTGCAGTAGCTTTAGATTGAGGAAGACAGGCTAGATCAAATTAAGAATGTAACTGCAGAGGTTAGTTATATCACCCTGTTGTTACCACGGTAGCCTTCTTCATCAAGAGGTGTCTCTCGAGGATTATTGTAAAGTGCACATATCGTCCCTCTTCTCACGAACTGACGTATCGCTTTTTCAATATTTTTTAGGTGAGACGTTTTTAGTTTTGTGTCCTCCTTCTATAGGCGTAACTTCTGTTTTTTATAATGGTTTTATATTTTTTTTTTGTAAAATTACAAGAATTTGTTAAAGTTTCAAATGATATGAGATTCAATGTAAACACTATACTAAAAACAGTTAAAAATAATCGATCAACCAGATACGTCAGTTCGTGAGAAATTTTAGTAAGAAGTTTAAGTGTCGTGACAGTACACAGGCACCACTGTTTTGAAAAAAGCTTATTAGTGAGACATTTTTGTGTCGTGACAGTACACAGGTATCACTGTTTTGAAAAAAGCTCGCCCATAAGCCTTGTACTGACAATTTTTGTTTGACAGAGTATAGTAAACAGGATAACCGAATGCCATTTAAATTTTTTTTGGTGAATAGCAACAATAGGTTTTCATCTTAAATTAAACTTAAGGCGTTTTATTTCTACTCACCAATAAATGCACCTAGTACTTAAAACCACTGTATTTACACAATAGTTTGCAATAAAACGGAAAACTGCTACTCACATAATTGCATTTACGTCTGTTCGTGAGAAACTATTTAACTAAAATTGCAGTTATCCCAACTATGTCATAACGCATTTAATTTAACCATGTTCCAGACATTTTTCAGGGAATCTAATGATGTACAAATATGCAATCATTTTTACCTAGAACATTATGCCCAAATCTCAAAAACGACAATTTTCGAGTTACGTCACTTCGTGAGATGAGGGACGATATGAGGAGTTCTTCCAGGCTGCAATTTCCTCCTTCGTGGAACATTTTTGCAAGAATACATGCACATCAGTTCTTAGTTATTAATTGGTAACCAAAAGCTTAAATGCCTTTGCCTTTGCTGTACAAATTTGAGGTGCTACCGCATGCAGTTAATGCTAGGACTACAGTAGGCTATTGATTGTCATATAGAACTAAGACGTTCATGGGATTTTATTGTAAAAATCATCAAGGTTGTCATTGAAGATGAGAAAACCGTGGAGTGCTATTAAATTGGATGGTGCATTTCTTAGAGGGGGGTGCAAAAGCACTCTTTTTGTTTTTTTTGCATATAACTCGAAAACGAAGCAAAATAAAATTTACCATCAAAATGAATTTTTGAAAAAAAATTTAAAAAATTTTTAGTTAGCTAAATTTTAAAAAAATTCATTGCAAAAAAATGTGAAAAATCGCATTTTTTGTTTTTTTTACGTATTTGCTTATAACTTTCTTACCAGCAGAGATAGGTACAGGTATTGGTTCATATAAAAGAAAGATAATTAAATTTCCTTTAAAATACATTAAAAAAAACAGTTTGGATAAAAATCGACTGAGAAATAGTCATTCAAACTAGGCTGGTTTTAAGTTTTTAAAGCTTAATGAATGGTATTTTTGGCTATTTTGATGGACTTGTTAGATAACACGCTCAAACTGGGTGTATTTGTGAGCCATGACCAGTTACATAATCCAATATAAAAATAAAATTTAAAGTTTTTCACAGTTTTTTCAAAATTTAAAATAATTTTCAAAATCAACACACTGCTTTTACAAAGCCGGGTTTTGAGCACATGTTAGAGTATACCTTCTCGAACATGAAAAAAAAATAGTGTTAGACCAGTTTTATGGTTGAAACTCCTTGCAGGACCAGCTCAACATTTTCTAAGTAGGTATTAAAGGAATAACTTTTTTTATTTTGGAATACCTAACTCATTTGCCACTATTTTGTCCATATAACGAAAGGCATAAACTACCAAATACTCCGGTTTGTTTAAGTAGATTTGTTAGTTTCGATTATTATTTAAAAAAATAGAAAACAAAAGGAAAAAAGTCACCAACTTTATAACATTAAGGGCCGTATGGCATGCATTTTCGACAGCCAAACTCGTCTGGCACAATTTTTTCTCTATTTAAGGAGACATTAGATAACATATATAACCCGGCTTTGTAAAACAAGGTTTGACAGTTATTTGAAATTAAAAAAAATTAATTTCTTATAATACATACTTTGAAAATGTTGAGCTCGTCTGGGAAGGACTTTCAACTGTAAAACTTGTCTGGAACCATTTTTTTTTTATGTCCGAGAAGGTATAAGCTAGCATATGTTCAAAAACCGACTTTGTTAGAGCAAGTGTGTTGATTTAGACAATTATTTTAAATTTAGAAAAAAATTAGATGGCATGGCAACCCTAAAACTGTGAAAAATTTGGAATTTGACTTTTATATTAGACTTAACTGGTAAGTCCATCAAAATAGCCAAAAATGCCATTCATTAAACTTTAAAAACTTAAAATCCGCCTGGTTTGAATGACTATTTCTCAGTCGATTTTTATCAAAACTGCTTTTTAAAAAATTTAATTATCTTTCTTTTATATGGAGCAATACCTACACCTATATCTGCTAGTAAGAAAGTTATAAGCAAATACGTAAAAAAACCAAAAAATGCGATTTTTCACATTTTTTTTTTTAATTTAGCTAGCTAAAAATTTTTAAAATTTTTTTTCAAAAATCCATTTTGATGGTAAATTTTGTTCTCTACTAAAAAGGTTTGGATAATTATATCGAAATTTTGCTTCGTTTTCGAGTTATATGCAAAAAATCAAAAAGGGTGCTTTTGCACCCCCCTCTCCAAAATGCACCCTCCAATTTAATAGCACTCCACGGTTTTCTCATCTTCAATGAAGATTGTTACAATAAAATTCCATGAACGTCTTACTTCCTTATTGCTCTGTTTTTTAGGACATAATCAATAGCCTACAGGAAGCACTTCACCTAATGCAGCCATCTGTATCCTTTCTACTGTTATGTCGTACAGAGGTCTGGATTTTGGGTAGAAAAGTCAAATTATCTGATGCTCTATGGAACTATAAAATAAATTTAAACTAAAACTAAAACTATTTTACTATTTGTGTAGGTACTTTGAAACAAATTACTATTGTATTACATTTTTATTATTTAAGAACAAACAATTTCTAAATACTACAAATTATCTTTGATCAGTGAGTTAAGTGTCAAATCATATCAATAAATCAAAATTCATGGCATTAAACTAACTCACCAAAGAAGGTACATTAAACGAGTAATTAAGTTAAAAATACTTCTGTCATTGTTGCCTAAAACTAGAGATAAAAGGAACCAGACGCTTGTGACACACATGCTATCTACAGCCTCAAATGAGAGAGTGTATGTGCGAAAGTTCACATTTAGTGAGAAAGTGTATGTGCAGTTCCATAAATAGTCTTTGGAAAGAGCAGAGTTCTTGTTGATTGTAGTAGATTTTCGTTAAGTTTTTGAACTAAACGTGGATTAGCAATTTATATTTTTATTGATATGAAATTTTAATTCGTGAACTAACTTCTGATTGACGTTTTAGTTAATTTGTGAATTAGAAGATATATGCGCAGTTTTTATTGATAGGGCTGTTAGAAATTTGTATGGAGCCATGTTTTTGTTTCCTGGGCTAAGGCCGTGTGCCAATTGCGTTAAAATCCTGGTTAAATTTGATCCCATGGCTAAATTTTGACATTACCGAGGTGAATATAGACTTCAAAATTTAACCTGCTCAGGAGCTCGTTAAAATTTTAGTCGGTGGTTAATTTTTGACATGTCTATGGGCGCGTTCGGCTTCGTATCTTAAGCGATCCGGATTTGTTTGTGTTGTTGTAAACCCTTTTAAGAAACTGCTGAGGGAGATGAATGTAGATAAATATTTTATTTTGCAATCAAGAAGTCATGAATCCTATCGGGAAAGATTAAAAATGAAAAAAAAAACTAAAATTAAATGAAAGGGTTAAGAAATATAGACAAAGACCTTATAATAAATTTAAGTATGCACCAAGAAGAAGTTTGAATAACTTGAGATACCTAAATCCTTGATAATGTAAAAGAATCAATAAAATTTATTGAAAATACTTTTTCAGATGATTCATTCATTTTGCAAACTGATATGTTTGCGAACTATCATTACTGAGAAAAATGCAACAACAAAACTAATGGGAAGTGAATGTAAAAAAAAAGATCCCATTTAATCCAATTGACACAGCAAAAACCTTAAATTTTACTCATCCCTATAAAAAGGGATCACATTTAACTGGGATCAAATTTAACCAGAATTTTAACGCAATTGGCACACGGCCTAAGAGACAAATCTGAAACATAGTCAACTTCAAAAACGCACTGAGCATTATACAGACACAAACACGAAGTTCATTCAAAATGTTAGGGTCATTGACAAAAAAAAAACAAGAACCTTTGTATGAGGCCGTGAGTGCAAAAGTGGTGTAACCCATTTCTTGGCATTTTTGATATTTTTGTCTCGTATTTTTACATTTATGCATCAAAAGTCATCAAAGCTAAAATTTTAATTTCTAAAATATCTAAGCTTTCCAAAAATGTGACGGATACACCTTGAATCTCAGTTCAAATAGTATTAAAAATCGATTCAAAACGAAAAATATGATTAAAAAAAAAGTGGGTTACACCACTTTTGCACTCACAGCCTCATATGCGAGTGACCCTCTTCAAAAATAAACAAATTCGATTTTTTTCCTAACCGAAATTACAAAACGATCTATAATATTTCTCTGTTCAGTGATACGAATGGCCGTATAGAATGAAGGACTGTAAAACGAAAACCACTGTTTGGGACTTCTCTAATTACATAATTTTAAAAGCCCCCTGAATTTTGTTTACATAAAGTGAGTCGCTAACCACGAAGATGTTATATGGAACAAGTAAAAAAATATCTATTGAGGTTTATTGTAAGCACAAATTATTTTTGTTTGATTGCTATTGCTTTTTTGAAGATTAACGCAATTCTCAAAAACCCAAACAAAATCATAATTTTAGTTTGTATTTGTCACTTAATCGACAAAGGCAAGTCTTGAGTTCACTTCTAATCGCAGAATAATTCAATTTGTGTTGCGTTTTTGGTGTTTTTTTGTGTTTTTAAGAATACAAATACAAATTTGATTCAAAGATTTTTACTGGCAAAAAAACTATACAAATGATGGTTTGAAATTTGCTCTGGAAAAAGGTATGTATGTTATAGAAAACTAAAATTGATACTAAGTTATAAATAAATAAAAAAGATCAATGTACGAGTCGGTACTATGGGTTGTTCTAATGACTTAATGACTGCAAGGACGTACACAGGATGTCGATCAAGCGGGAGGCAGAAAAAACACATACAAAAAATGAACATGTATTAGTCTAGCAAATCTAGCTGCATCTCAACATTCAAAAGAAGAAAAATTGTATGAAATGTATGAAATATAGCTTAATTGGGGAAGCAAGTGCAGGGTGTCCCTTAATTCGTCAATAACATTTAAAGGCATGATTCCTATATGGGAATATTCTAATGGGGGGAATTTTGTATCCAGACAGTTTCTGAAACATTGACTTTAAATGAAAAATTATAAATATTATAAAAAATCTACGAAAGTCCATACAATAATAAGTAAATCTTTTTTGAAATCTAATACTCCATTCTCTTATTTATTTTTCAAATCAATTTTTAAAGCGATTTTTTTTTTGAGAAATTAAATTTATTGCAAATTATTGTAAGTTCTTAGGAGATATAACTTCCCTTCAAGAATATGTCCTGGAATCATCCCCTAAAATATTATTGACGAATTAAGGGACACCCTGTTTGTGCTGGTGAATCAAATAGATAAATTGGGTACAGTGAAAAGAAATTACATAAAATTTTATTTTTGTTTTCGACTTTTTTATTTTACTAGTAGGTCCCTTAAATATTTGGCCACACAATAGTTCTTGAAAATAGTAATTCTGTGTCGAATATGGTTAGTTAGTTTCGAAGGTCCTTTGACTTTTAATATGTTTTTTTTTTCTCTCATTATATCACTGTTATTCGAGGCCCCGGGAACTCGACTTGGATTAGTGTCCAATATTTTTGATCCAGGTTTTTCATAATTTGAGTTGAGTGCTCTATTTGGAGTTGAACTGACTTGACATTGAGGTTAGAGATGTCAATACGAAAACAAATTAAATTGACTGACGAACGTTTGGATACATAATCAAGATAATATTTCATGCAATTTTTCTTCTTTTGAATGCCAGTCGAGGCTAGAGTTTTATACTAATACTAATTTTTGAATGATTCCCCTTCCCCCCTGATCAACATACATGATCGATGACGTGTTGTATGTGTATGTGTTGTACATTGTACATAGACCTTGAGCTCAGGAATTGTTTTTGGTTTATTGGCAAAAACGCGAGATTTTCAAGATTTGGTCTGAAAATAGATCATAAATCGATTATTTCATGCCCACAAGTCATAGATCCATGCCATCCGGTTAAGGCCACAAGAACTTTGTTCTCATATTCTTGTAACTAATGCCGTTCCCAGTCTCTTGGTCTCTTTTTCACTGCCCTATTTTTTGTGATGGGTTTTCACAATAATAACTCTTGCGTAGCACTCCCTTTTTAATAATAATAAATAAATAAAAACAAAAAAATTGTGGTTTGAATGTAACTTAAGCTTAAGCGTTCTCTCCGCCCTTCACTTTTCTCACCATTTCAACGGTAATCGTTTCACTGAAACTCCACTTGTCGCTTCTAGAGCTTGGGCCGAATTACCGCTTCAGTGACCGAGTAAGTGCCATCAATATTCAAATGAACGAGTAATCACTTCAAATTATGGTAAAGGTACTAGAGTTTTGTTTTTTATTTATAATACAATAACAATACAGAATAATACCAAATCATTTTTATATTCTACATTGGTTTATATTTCTTGAACGCGCCCTCTGAGTCCTCTGAGATCTCAAAAATATAAACTGGCTAACTGCTTGCAAATTATGAACCGATATTTTAAAGCGACGCACGTCATCCAATTCAGAAAATGGATTTATCTGTGATGTGAACTTGAACAAATCTTTGACGTCTCGCCATTTTTGGTTTAGTTCGTTATCAGATGAATACGCAGTCTATAATTATTCTGGAATAATTTATTTATTAAAGCAGTGAACTATAAATTGCGAACATAATGCCTTCACCTGTTGTTTTCGTTATTTAAATTTGGAATCAACAATATTCCCTCAAATAAAATTGAATTATTTTTGTTTGTGGGTAGTTAGATATGTTCGTTTAAACTTGCTTTTAAAATTTATGTGGACGAAAAGGGAGCTTTAGAGTACTGGTTCGTTTATTGGCCTGTTAGATTCAGAAGTGGTTGGTTGGTTCAAAAAATAAAACAAAAATCTAAGTTTTTATCTCGTATCATTTCTTAAGGTTTCGCAATAACGGTACCTTAATAGAACTAAAACAAGAAACATAAGGCTGTAAAATGCTTTTTATTTCATATCAATACGATCAATAAAGAGATAGGTACCTACACCTATTTTCAAAAAACACACAAAAAAATTGAAAATCGTGTTCCCTTAGTTATTTTGACTAGTGTATAATAAAGATGAAACTTTTAGTTAATGAATGTTCATATGTAAGCTACTGGATACTTAGCTTTTTAAGCTACGATTTACTAGTGAAATTGAAAAAAAAAACATTAAAAAATGTTATAAACAACAATAACACCATAATTTGAATGACTTAGCAATTTCCACATGATTTCTACAATTTCATAAATGCTATTTTTAAGTGCTTGTCAATTAAAAAGCACGTTTATAATAATTCTCTAAGATGAGAAAAATTACTTCAGCAGCGACTTAATAGTTCAAAGCAATTAAATATAATAATTTGTTTTATTCGGTTGTGTTTTTTTCATAGCCCTAGCCCGTGTTATAAACAACATGTTAAAGTGTTTTACAAATAAAAGCAATTAACAAAATTTAGAAGAAAAGAAAACACACACAAGGTAATGATAATGACTAAAATTATAAATTGTTTTTATTGCTATAACTATTATTTGTAATAGAAACTGACAATAATGTTTGTGATTATCAGAGTCAAAAAAGAAAACAAAAAATAACTAGGAAATATACTTAAACTTTATAATTAAAGAAGCCTTCATGAAGCTTTAATACTATTGATAATAATTAGGTACAATATTATTTAAAAAACTTACACATAGATCTATGTTTTTATGTATATGATCATAACAAATTAACATTGAATGTTCACGAACATTTTATTAACTTTTAAATAAACAAAACTCTCTTGAAGCCGAAGAGGTCATTCAACTTGGGATTCAATTAAGTGGTATTGAAAGAAAGGCATGTGTTGCCAGTAATGATAATGTGCTTGTGGTTCAAACGAAACAATTTGGAATGCATTTCCCCATCATAGACTATTAAAATATGCGGCTATATTGACATCGGTTTAGCGCTTTATTGAGTATAGTAAAAAAGAAACCTATTTCGAGCTTTGAAAAATAATTTTGGCAAGCTAAGTAACGACTCGTTTAAACTTTATTTAGAGTAATAAAGCCAATACGGAAGTAGTACTTTCCAACAAATAGACTGAATATGCAGTAGTCCGTGGATGCTTATCAATAAAAATGGATAAAATATGATGATCTTTCTGAACCGAAAGTCTGAGTGCTTTAGGTTTTTGATGACGTTTGCTTGCTAAGAAGTTTTTCAACATGTAGCTTAAAAAAAAAAAAAAAAATTATAACAAGAGCTGAATTATGTCTTTGTTCAACCAAAATTCATGAATTGGAAAAATTGATGTTCCGTCCTATATAAGTGTTTATGTACAATATGTAGATTTTAAATTAATAATTTCGTAAGTTTAGCAAATCCTTGCTAAATATTTGACAGAGAAAATTAGAATTTTTTGTGAAGAATCCTGTTTTTCGTTTCGAAATTACTGAGATCTCTTAGAGTATTTCTTGTCATTAAAAAGAGATTCTCATTCAAGCCATTTGGACTCGACAAAAAATGTATGTATTTATTTCTTCAGTCAAGTTACATAATTTTATGGAGTCTACTAAATTTATTTATTTTTGTTTCAGATATATTTTTCAATGTTTTAGTTTGATCACGTGGTGATACAAATGCACTTAATACTCATATAAGTTGCCCCTAGCTGCCACAATAAATCAAAGCTTATTATACAGAAAGTGAAACATTATTTTGCTTGAATGATTCAGATAATCTTTTTACGACTTTAAAATTAGAAATCCAAGGTATGATTTCCTATACACACCACATTAAAATCGAAACAATTAAATGCACACGCGTTTGTTGTTTTAAATTACACTTATGGAATTTTTTTAATTGGAAACTAAATAATCATTGAAACAACAAAATTATTAATACAAACAAAAAGAAATCCCCTGAACATTTTCAAAAATAAAGTCATTATTTTATTTTCATTATGAATTGAACTATTGGCCTTTAATCCAATAGAGTTTTCCCCACTTAATTGCTTTGGCTATTTTGTCTTATTTTGCCGACCAATTATTTAGGTATTCAACTTAGTTTAACCCACTCTATTGCGTTTCTCGTGAAATCAAACGATTTTCGTTTAATTGAACGTTGGTTGGATTATATTATTCATCTAAACTAAACTTTAAGAGAATTCAAACTACACTTTAATTACAAACTACGACAAGCAATCGACAAACCAAAATTTACAAAAGCTGCGTATAACAAGGCTTACATTAGTTACTGATGTCTGATCCTAGTGAGATCGCCAAATTTTTTGTAGACTTTTAAAAGTCGTTTTTAATCATTAATTTAACAAATTAAATAGCGCTGAGATTTCTACCCGGTTTGTTTCTTTCAGTAATAGACACAGGGCCGTAGGTACGGCATTGTGGGGCAATGCCCTACTTTAAAATACCATCAACCTTCGATACAATTTTCCTAATTTACAGAAAAGATATTAATTTGAAGGAAATGGCTCATATATTGATTTCATGTCAAACAAAAATCTCTAACCTTAAATTGAATCTAATATTACGATGATGGATTAAACAAAAAAATTCACATAACACGCACAGTGGTTCAAGTTGTATCGATCGAGGGGCGGGTTTAAATCCATAAAATCCAAAGCAGTCAACAGATTCAGATGAAATTTTCAGGCATGATAATGAATATCATAAGTGATCATAAGAGAAAAAAGGTCATCGAATCGTCGAGAGTTGATATAAATGAGGGGTGTGTTCTTTAGAAAAGTTATAGATAATGTAATTTGTAATAATTTTTCTATGCACAACTTTTTTCCAAGCCCACTTTTGGGGGCATTCTTAACTTAAATGTAGTTTTTTGACTAATTTGTATTAAAACAAAACGAATTGGCCTAATAACAGGTTAAGAACACAACATGATGCTAAATATTTTCCCTGTCCACAAAATTTCTTTTCTATCGTTTCCTAAAAAAAATATTAGAGAGATCATCATTATCAAGTCCTGTAACCCCGATTCGGACATAGGGCGCCAACAAATCGTTTTTATCCTTCCCGGTCTGCTTGTCTGTAGCTAGATATTTTAACTGTGGCCACGTCTTTCTCTGGGATACTGCTTCTGCTATTCTGCCCATAATCTCGTAAAGGCCCTAACTACAATTTTCATAGTTCTGAGTTATAAAGGAAAAAACTAAAGTCCTCGTCATACAGAACGCGATCCGGTGACACAATCAGTATTTCACTGGGGAAAAAAGATCGCGGCGATCAAATTTTAACAAGAAACGCTGTATCGCGATCTGTTTTGCCAGGCCTTAAATCGCTCACCGCTATCGGAAACTTTGTAGAGACTATGGTCAGTATTAGAGAGATACCTAGAGTAAAATGTATTTTCAAAATTTTTAAAATTAGGTCTTTTAACCAATCCCACTTTTTAGAGGTGTATTGGAAAGAAGAAGTAGCTATAGCCCACTCGGAATGTACATTTGAAATGCAAATGGGTCATACTCACTTACTTACTTACTTACAAATGGTTCATAAAGAGTATAAAAAAAAGTTTTGGACCTCCTATCCCCATTCCGTTGGCCACCATCTTGGATTTAAGAAAAATGATTTTTTGTTAAATAACTCGCCTATTTTCAACTTTTGAATAAAAATGCCCTTAATTAAAGATGTTCAAAATTTAATTATCTACAACTTTGGTCATAATCATTATTTCTCTACGATTGATATTTTTCGACTTAATCCGAAAAATTATTGTGTCATTGTATTTCAGTCAACTCATTTATGAGCGTGTTTGTACTATACAAACAAAAAACATTTTTTTCAACTCGTTGAAAGAGGAGGGTATAGGGAGTCTTAGACAAAGTTTTTGACCGTTCAGCTTTTTAACTTTGACCACCATTTTGAACTTAAGGAAAGTGGCTTTTGTAAAATGTACAGGGTATCCAATTGGCATAAGCACAAGGTGTATAACAAAAGGCTAGATTGTGTAGGTTGGCTTGATACAAGAAAAAATTCTATTGGAGGGGGTCTATTCCCTCCCGTTTAGGTGGGAGGGGCAATTTACTACATCATTGACTTGAAATAGAAAAAACTACCAAAAAAACATGGGAAAGCCAGCAATGTCAATATGTCATGCTTTAGCTTTCTTGAAAGCCAAAATCTTGTACATTCCGACTGGTCTACTATTAAAACCACCAAAGTAAACGCTAAATTTTGTAAACGATAGTCAAGGGCGTTAAGAATATCATATATTTTGCATATCTTACGGCCCGTTAAAATTGTTCTTAAGAAGGTGGATTCAAAATATGTAGTACAGTAGTACTTTATGCAAAGAAAATATTCATAATAATAATAGGTTTTCCTATAATTTAGGGCAAGGATTTGAAATCCCATACAAAAATATTATTCAATTTTTTTTTAATTTTCGGGGGTCTTAAGACAAAATGGGTGCTTTTTAAGGTTCGCAGATATAAGCATAAAATTTCGATTGTATTCGATACATGATGGTTCAGTGTAGAACTTGTACGACCGGGAAGGACAAGGGAACATTAACTTTTTCTTAGCTGATTTTTGTATTTGACTTAAAAAATGGGACCGATTTAAAAAAATCGCTCAAAAAAAGTTCCCAACTACCTCAATTTTTGTATTATTTTATTATTATTATTAGAAACTAAATTCATAAAAAATCATGATTCATCTGTTACATGATCAAACTGCACTGTCAAAAATCGAGTTGAGAAAATGATTTTTGTCTGCCCCTGAACCACAGTGCACCAGTATTTGCGTCTGTAAGAAAAAAATTCGTCAAGTATCGGTTGTGTAAGAAATTTTTTGTGCGTTGTTGGTTTACAATTTGCAAAAAAATCGCAATGAATGCAAAAAAAAAAAAAAATACAAATGCCAAACGAACATTTTTCCTCCGAAAGAATATCAGTGACGGGTAATGAAAAATTTAATTTTCTTATCATTTTTTGTTTAAACTTATCCTTTCACAACATTAATTATAATTTCACAACTTATCCTTTCACAACATTAATTAATGTATCCGAAATGCATTTAATCACTGATTTCGTTTTTTAACGTCTCAAAACCAATCATTAAAATGTTCAATTATGAGCTTCAATGATAGCTATAACTGGCGCCTAAGTGTAAAAATTATAAACGAAATGTTACAATTCTTACTTTTACTAAATCAACAATACTAGAAATGAAGATTTAAGAATAGAAATACTTTAAACCTTCTTAAAAACATTTCATGGAATACATATAAATAATAGTTTGTTACAAAATTTTTAGGCAAACGCACATCTGTTGTATTATTGTATTATTTGTATAGATCACTACAAAATTAGTTTTCGTTTGTTTTCAAATAAAAGCAAGATTATTGTTTTTATTATGATAATTAAATTATACCCCTCTCAATTTTATAGATTTGTATCCTTATAAAATTCACATTATCGCCTCATAATACGAAAGTTATATTACGTGACCTGCATGAATCAATTAATTATAAAAATGTTCATTCATAAAAAAAACGCAAAAAAAAAACCAAAATGTTAATATTATCAATGTGCCGAACTTCTTTTAATAATATGCATAGGTAAATTAAATATACATATAAAGCTTAGCAGTACACTGGGGCGTAGACGTATTTAAAATTTAATATTAAGAAAAGTGTGATTTTTTCATTCCAATGTTATTAGTTTAGTTTTAGTTTTATTTTTTTGTCAATATCAGACAACAATTTAAGGCTTAGAAAATGGATTTACATCATTTAGAAAAAAGATAAATAATAGATTAATAATTAATAATTGAATATACATTATTTTAATATAAATTTAAGTAAATTTAAGTACTATTAAAATAAAATAAGGAAAATAAAAATATAGATAACAAAATTTACAAAGAAGATTCACACATCATAAGAGACAATAAAGTTTGTTTGAAAGTTTCTCTACTCATGTTAATATTGTAGAAGTCAGTGTATTTATTAAATGTTATACTACAACGGTTGAACGGTTCATGATTTGCATAGCTTGTCTTATGTATTGCTTCTTTCAAATATTTGGTATGCCTTAGACAACGAGAATTTTGTATACATATTTTAGAACATAAATTGGTTGAAGCAATATTACCATTCAAAATATCATAAACGTAGAGGGCTTCAGAAAGCATACTACGTTTTGCAAGGCTTAACAAATTTATTAGTTTTAAACGGCTTTCGTATGGAGGCAGCACAAAATTCTAACGATTCCAATTGAAGTTTCTCAGTGCAAATAAAAGGAATTGTTTTTGGACGGATTCTAGTTTTTTAACGTCGACATCAAATAAAGGTGACCAAACGATGCTGCAATACTCAAGAAGAGGGCGAACTAAGGAACAATATATTGCTTTGGTAATATAAGGGTCATTAAATTCTTTTGACCTACGCTTCACAAATCCTAACATGCTGTTGCTCTTAGAACAAACTTTGTCAATTTGATACTTAAAAGTGAGGCGAGAATCGACAAGTATGCCCAAGTCTCTTAAAACGTCACTTCTTTCAATGTTTTTTTCCGTCAATAATATAGTTTATAAGACATACATTTTTTCTTCTAGCAAAAGAGATTGCATTACATTTTGTGACATTTAACGACATACCATTTATATTGCACCATTTGACTAGAGTATTAATATCTTTTTGCATTTTGAGCCCATCACTCACATGGTTAACTACATTGAATAACTTGAGATCATCTGCAAATAACAGAAACCGACAATATTCAAACAATTCAGTCAAATCATTAATAAATAATAAAAAGAACAAGGGACCAACGTGGCTACCTTGAGGAACTCCCGAAGTAACATTTATTGCACGAGAATTTACACCACAAAATTTCACATACTGCTTTCTTTCTGATAGATACGAGGAAATGCACTTTAATAAATTACCTCCTACTCCAATTTTCTGTAACTTAAAAGTTAGCTACCCAATGTCAACTCTATCAAAAGCCTTACTGAAATCGGGGTAGATTGCATCAACTTGGTTTCTATTTTCCATTTCAGTTAAATTAAAAGAAGTGTAGTCAGAAAGATTGGTTACAGTGGACCTCCCTTTGAAAAAACCATGTTGATGTTCACTTATAACTGGCTTCAACCCTACACACAATTTGTCAGATATTAGCTTTTCAAAAACTTTCGGAATGGCCGATAATATTGCAATTCCTCTATAATTTTTTAAGTCCGACCTGTCGCCACTTTTAAAAATAGGAGTTAAATATGATTCACGCCATATTTCTGGAAAAATACCACATTCTAAGATTTATTGAAAAGCTCCAAAAGGGGTATTGCCAACGTGTTTGCAGTCCTTTTCAAGAAAAGGGGGGTAATATCATCAGGGCCAGCACCTTTGTTGACATCTAAATTTTTTAATGAGAGCACCAATTCTTCAAGATTAATTGAAATTTGAGAAAGGTTTACAACGTTGCCTGTCATGTGACTAAAATCGTCATTTTTGAAGTTTATTGGTTCAGTATAAACTGATTCAAAAAATGATGCAAACATATCACATATTTCATTTGAGTCAGAATAGCTTTTATCTTCAAAGCGCATTTTCGATGGAAAATTACTTAATTTTTTTTTTTGTAGTTGATAAATTTATAAAAATGACGAGGATTTGATTTTATGATTGGCACAGTTTTATAGATATATCTATCGTAGCAAATTTTGTCATAATCACAGAAATTCTGATTTAACCACTTAAATGTCTCAAAATCTTCTAAGTTACCCGAAGAATTCCATTTGCGATGTGCTTTGTTTTTTTTATTCTTTAAGTTTATCAATACTTTATCATACCATGGTGGAGTATTGGTTGAGGTTTTAACCTTTTAAGGAACAAAGCGTTCACAAATAGAGTTTAATTGATATTTAAACCTAAAGGCTTTATAATTCAAAGTTAAAAGTTCAAGTGAGCTCAACTCCATGATTGCGTTTCGCCCAGGTACGATAGTTGGGCTCATCAGTTAGATGACTATCGTACCCTTCTAAGACGCAATTTTGTATCGATGTTTACCGACTAATATAAAAATCACAGCAATAAGATACTATGAATTTTATTATTATTATTATAACTTTGAATTATATATTCGGTCACTCCACTTAAACAGAAGAATTTCTTTTCAAATTTTCTTCATATTCAACTAAAGGCTTTATCGTTAATATCACCGTTGGCTAAAAATGCACACAAATTTATGTTTTCTATGTTATTATTGATTTGATCATAGTTTGCGTTTTTAAAATCATAAACAAGATTGCAATTATTCACCAAGGACCGTGTTTTATCTGCATAGAAATATCTAATTTTAAATATTTTGTGGAAAATACTTGATTTTTTAGCTAAAATGGTTGAAGCTTCTTCTAAAATAAAATTATCGCACAAATATTTGTAAAAACTAGGTCAAGAACGTTTGAAAAATTATTTAGGTATAAGATTACAAATTTGATTATATCCATTTTCAAAGAAAAAATTAATAACACAAGCTTGTTGTTCAATTGTAATGTTAACAGGATCAAAAATGAAGTTGTTGTCATCACAAGGGATTCAGTGAAGTCCCGGTAGATTAAAGTCTCCAAAGAGAAGAAAGTCGTCAGAATCATTTAGTGTCATCAGTATTGAAGAAACATGGCTTATAGCTTTAGCATAAACCTCATGTGGCTGGCTAGGATGTATATAACAGCAACGTAGATATATGTCATTATCCTTAGTTGTAATTTTGGCCCACACTTGTTGGATAAGATTGCTGTCAGTTTCAATAAGTCCACAATTAACAGAAAAACATGGAATCGATGCGATGTATAAATAGCAATTAAAACACCACCACCTTTGTTTTGATTGAGTCCAAGGAATCGATAGCATCGAAATTAATTGAAATACGCATAACTACATATGTAAATATCTTTAAACTTATTTGCATAATAGCCGCATTTTATTATCTTCATGATCTGATCCGAATCAGAATATATTCGTCTATTGCAAAAATTAATTTCACAGTTCGATTTAGAAAAAGGAACGATCTTATTTTATTAATTTATTTATATGGACGTTCAAAGTAGAATATATAAAGCTCACGCAGCCTTCGGTTCTCTGTCCCAAATTTGAAAATCCAGTCAAATCTCCTTACGCGTGAAGTTGAGATTCTTCGAATCCAATGTCAAATCATTGCTGTTATATGCTTGCGAAACCTGGAAAGTCACGACTACCAACTCGAAGAAATTGCAGGCTTTTGTGAGCCGCTGTCATATTCTAAAGATTCGCTGGCCACAAATTATATCAAACAAGGAATTGTGGCGCAGGAAATACGAGTATAAAAGGGAAAGAAGAGTAGTGTGGCAAAATGATTGAACCTACTAAAATGGCTGGCAGTGTATAATTATAGTTTTATTTTCTTAAATTCTAAGGACCTGTTGTACAAACGTGTTTCAAATTTTGATCTGTGGTTCAAGTATGTTTACTGGCTGCGATGGTTCAAGTTTCAAGTATGTTATAGTAGCCAATTTAATGCCTGAACCATCGTTGAACTTCAGTTAATTCGCCAAAGTCAGTGAGCTAAGATTGCTGAACCACGAGTTAAATATTTGCACAACTGCCCTTAGCCTCTAGAATTAAAGGGCACGTACGTGAACTATGCCTTGAATCAAGCAAAGCACATCTTGAACAATTTAAATAAAATTTAATTATTATTAGTTCTCCATTTAAGTTGCCTTACCACATATTTTGTCAATAGTTTCTTAAAGTCTTTCAATGCGATTTATAGTGATAAATTTAACATGCCTAATAGGAAACAAAATTCATGATCTGGAATTTTGATTGTAGTTAAAAAACATTTACGCAATACAAATAAAAAAATTAGTAGAAAATTTTACATTAAATTACAAAAAAAAAGAACTGGACGCAAAAATCAAAGTTGGCAGAGACTCACCCAACTAGTTTTCTAGTACAGTTTCAATGTTCAATTAAGCCTATAGTTTACCCAAATTCAGGAACGGAATTGAAATTATGGGTCTCGAAACAAGGTGTGTTGCTCATATTTACGTTTCAGATATAATATTAAAAATTGTACCAGAGTTAAATGAACATTTCTCCTGGAACTTGCAGCTTGTGAAATGAAAAATATTTTCTTGTTAGCCTTAATTATATATTTCACAAATGACAGGTACATAAATCTTGGTTATGTAGTATGAAGTTGAAGTTCAATAGTTCACATCTCATCTTGTACATCAAGCTTAAGTATTTCTTTTATTGATGCATAGTTCGATTTCTAATTATAGATATTATTTTTTTAATGTTTATAATATTAAAACTCACAAACATTATGTCAACATAACTACTTCTACCTGCCATATAAGCTGGATAAATTTCTTTCATCTCTTTTAAGTTGCGGTATACTAGGAGCTTTCATCACAACTTGCCATTTTTCAAAGCCTACAACCAAGTCTAAATAAAATAACCAACAAGCTTCCATATACAGTCAAATCACATCTTGATAAAATAAGACAATTGAACTTATGAAATTCCATTCCATAGTTCAAAATGTTTTCTTAATGAATTTTTGCGAAACGAATAATAATGTATGTGAACAAAAGCCAGGCAATATGTACACAGCTACTCTAAATAGACTTGCAATAGCACTGATTTATGGTTTCCCCATTTAAATTGCAATTATAATATGTGACAATTTAATTCTGACCTCAAACTAAATATGCCTGAAAATGTACATACATAGCTCAACGCACTGACAAAAATCGAGATTAGATTGAAATACACGCCTTCTAGCACACATGGCACATCCATACCCATATCCATAGTTGCCATATATGATAGAAAATGTTAACTTAAATTTGAAAAATAGAAACATTTTTTTAACTGAATAAAAGTCTACATAGCTCTAGCAGATATATTACTCATATGTATGTATAAGTCAAGACTGTTTCGAGTTTTATCGGTATGCTTTCAAGAATTTGTTAATTCCTGGAAAGAGCCCCAGCACCTAGAAAAATGGTGAATAATAAACTGTTGCAACAGAGTCTAGATATTTCGATAGCAGCTTGGCTATGTGAAAAGATGCCGACATCTGAAAGTTATAAAACGTTGGCTAGAAAACGTTACAAATAACCAAGAAGAAACGAAATGAGAACTTACCATACCGTGTGTTATACTTATAATCGATCAAACTACCAAGATTTTTACCACCGTAACCGTGTTAAGAAGAAGAAATGTATCACCATTTTTAGCATTTTGAGAAAAACCGTGTCTTCTGTTTTTATCTCTAACGTTTTTTTTTTTTTTTATTTCTGCAAGAGTTCTTTTAAAATTTTAGAATGTTATTTCGGGAAATTGAAATAGCAAAGTCATCAACGTATACAAGAAGGGGAGAGAGAATACTAACTTGCAGTGTAGGTACTGACAGGTCTTCTAGCTAAGAACTAGTTAAATTTTTAATTGATGATCCAGCTAATCAGTATTTGAATATAAATTTCAGGAAGTGAACCCTGTTCTGTAAGAGATGAAAGAACTGATGTGATTGCAGATGTGTCGACAACTTTAAGGCCACCCTCTATATCTAGGAAACAACAATGTTTCTTCTATTTTGTCATAGAAGATTATTTGGATCTCCTCAATTATAAAAAAAAAAAATTCAAAGATTCTTCATAGCACAGGAGTTCCAATCTGAGACTTTTCTTGTGTTTTAAGCTCGATTGACAAGTTTCCTGCAGTCTTTTCTGAGCAAACTCAAGCCCTCAAGCCACCAATGTGTCTTCTTTTTACCACCCAATTAGGGAAGCGACGATATATTTCCTTAGGACATGGTATTCTAGGACTTTCTTATTTAATTAAAGAAAACAAATTTTGCATTGCGTTGTAGCTTTATTTTAAATAATAAATACAGTGTAGTGCAGGCTTCTTACACATTTATAAAAAAAAATTGTTAAACGCAGTTTAACGATTGAATATGGTGAACCGGGTTATAAGGACTGTAAAAAAATCTATTTCCCAGAAAAAAAAAAGGATTTTTTTCCAAACAAAATTGAATATCTCAAAAACTGATCAATGGTTATGCTTGAAAAAAATTGTCCTAATTAAGGACACAACAAGATATATTTTCACAAAGTTTCATTTAAATTCAACTATTTTTGGAAAAATGAAAAATAAAAACCAAAAACCAGAAAAAATATGGTTTTTTGCCAATATCTCGGAAATTTTGAGGTTACGTTAAAAAGTGATATATGTAAAAGTTGTAGCGCGATCTACAACATTTCTATTGAACACTTTTCATTTTATGGTCAAATTTAGTCGGAAAACGCAATAATGCAATTTCCCCCCTCTTCTTCACCCCCCCCCCCTCCAACTCCGCTTCTGGGAAATAGATTTTTTTTACATTCCTTATAACCCCCTTCACCATATTCAATCGTTAAACTGCTGTTAACAATTTTTTTTTCTTTTATTAAAAATATGTTAATAAGCCTGCACTAGTGTGTTAGGAGCGAACCCCAAGAACGGACATTTGCAAATACAATTACATTGCAATCCATCATTTCCCAAATTACCAAAATATGAAATTCAGGTTATGGCTCTTCTTAAGACGACCACAACCCGATGAGGTTAATAGAAAATGCCAACCAGGGGCCTATTTCATAAAACTATTAGTCTTGTAGTTGTAGATTTGTAGCTACAAGCATAGGAAAGTATGGAGTTGTAAATTTGTGTTTCATAAAGATTTTTCTACACTTGTAGTTGGGCAAATTCAAACTATTGAGAATTGATTACGCTTCTACAAAACTACAAGTCCGTAACTATGATACGAAAATAAATAAATATTTGATTTTGTTGGAGCAGCAGCGAGAGTTCAATATTATATTTTATTTCTATGGAAAAGAAATCGATGGGGCTCCACTTAAAAGCCTTTAACTTGATTGCTAATGCTCGAATCTTCAAGGTAAATATCTTTCCATACAGGAAAAAGACAAGGTAAGCTTTCTTTGAAAAAATATTGAGAGTTTAATATATGAACAATATTATTTAAGGAAAGAAAAAGAATAAACGTGCAATAATATTTTTTTTTTGTATTATTAATTGTAAAAAACAAGAATAAATGCACAATAATAGTTTTTTTTTTGTACTTGAGGCAAACAGTCAGAGTTTAATTTAATATGTATAATGCAAAAGGAGGACCGATAGAGACAGACCTTTAAATAAAAAATGTATTTTCTCAATATGTATGTGTTCGGGTTTCATCAATGCACCCACCAAAATTCGACCTACATTACTTACCTAAACCTACAACAAAAATGTTAATTTATCTGGGCTCTTCCTTAGTATTTTCTACCCATGCCAGCTAACATTATTCGAAAAAGGTATAGTATAGTATAGTTTTGAGATGCAAGAGCTAAAAGTTTTTTGATTGGATCATTACCTTTTTTACTTCCTTCATAAAATGGAGTAACAACGTTAACTCCCTTATGTAAACAAAATATTGTAAACTTGTATTTTGTAAGTTTTAAGAGATCTTAACTCCTTATTCCACTAATATCTTAAAGCCTTGTGATGCATTTACTTCCCTTATACCAACCATTTTTTTAAGAGCTAAGTTGGAAACTAGAGATCATAGAAAGACACTGAAATATAAGTTTTCAAATACTATTGTGGTGAAAAACCGAAAACATGTCACTTACCCTCTCCTTGACATGAACGCTTCAATTGTATGCAAACGTCAAAGAATACCATAAAAGGAATTGAAAAGAATGCCAAGATTGCATTCTCTCTTCTGCAATCTTAATATAATTTATTTAAGATTGCGTTCTCAGAAAATTGCACGACACTACACACCGTGAAGGGCTTTAAAACTCCTTGCATATTAGCAACAGCATGGTATTTAGTGTTACCTACTTAGTGCATTGTTTCAAAAAGCTGCTGTTTGCCTGAGGAAGCATGATTGTATAATTTATCTATTACTTCCATTTTAATTTGTATTTCATTCGCTGTTAAAAAAAACTCGAAATATAGGTACCTACACATTCATATTCTGCACACAAAATTAATTTTATTAGTCTTGCTAGACTAATAAGAATTTCAATTGTAGCTACAAGTCCGTCACAAATACATTTTTGCGCAAATATTTTTATGAAACAGAAAAATTCGCCGCAGTTGTAAATTTACTTGTAGCTACAAGTCTGGGATACTTGTAGTTATTAGTCTGTTTGATTTCTTTATGAAACAGAAATTTTCTAATAATTTACAAACTACACGTGAATTCACAAATAATTATTAGTGTTGTAGTTTAATGAAATAGGGCCCAGGTGCAAATTTTAACGCTTTAATTCAACAACAATACCCAGAGGGTGCCTGCAAGACAGGCGCCTATTTCAACGCTTCAGGTTTGTGTGGCGACTTCGGCCGATTGAGATGTTTTCGTTTTGGGTGAGGGGGATGACGGTTTGTTCATAGTAGAAGGAGGACTTTAAAACTAAGGATTAACTACCGAGGAAGTTCATCATTTAAACTGAATTGAATATATGTATCTGTCATCGAAGAGCGAAACAATTTGTTCCTGTGTGTATAATCCACAAATATAATGAAATGTTAACGAAAACACAGCGAAAAAATATTCATCTGAAGTTTCACCAAGGGCAATACAAAAATAAAAAACAAACGCAAAATCACATGAAGCCACGTCCGCATTTTGTTGTGAAAGAAACAACAAAAAAAAACACAAATATAATTTTCCACCCACAATTAAGGCCTAGAAGACCATAGAATTTTGATTAGCATCGAAAGCGTACTATGCTTAATGGTAGGTATACGTGCAAGCGTCGCACATAAATTGGAACAAAATTTTTGCTTTATGATTTCGTTACGATTTTTGTATTAGATTTTTCGTTTCGCATTAACAGTGAATCTAATAGGTGTAAAATTGAAGCGCAAAAAACTTAAAGAAACGCAAGAGTTTCGCTACGTCTTCGTAGTATTTTCCTCCACAAACTTGCGCATCATAGTACATTACGGAACGCATAACTACTTCAAAGACTTTTATTTTTGAGGGTAGATAAAAGAGACAGTTTCTGTTGATCGTATCGAATGCTGCACGAAATCGATAAAAAGTGCATATATTGTTTCCCCTCGTTTAATTAGCTTTGCGCTTGCCTGTAAAATTAAAGATTTGATCTACAGTAGAATAACCTTCCCTAAGGTGCCAGTTATAGCTATCGGACATGTATAGTGGCGAAAAAAATTATAAATCTTTTCCTCTTATCTTCCCATAGTAGTGCAGACATGACGACGGTGAAGTGCGACAGAAAAGGGGCCCCGCCCCTGATCCTAGCCTCCATTTATATGCCAGGTGATTCACCGGGGCCACCGCCGTCAGCAGCCCTTGATGATCTCGTCAAAACAACAGGGAGGAACGGTTGGGACCTCCTGGTTTGTTGCGACGCCAACGCTCATCATCTACAATGGGGGAGTACCGACACAAATAAAAGAGGTGAGTCACTTTTTGAATATATTATTAAGGAAAACTTATTGATTCTAAATAAAGGTAACGAACCAACCTTTGTTACTAGAAATAGGAGAGAAGTGCTCGACGTGACACTTTCCAATAACTCTGACTCAATAAAGGTCAGTGACTGGAAGGTCTCAAGTAATGTTTCATTCTCTGATCATAGAATGATAACGTTCCAAATAGAGCACAAAATTGAAAACTCAAAACCCTATAGAAACCCCAGGAAAACAAACTGGGATGCCTTCAACACTAGATTGGCCTCATCTTTGGGTCACTATGAACATTTACCATTGACAACCTGCTCGGTCATTGATAAACATGTAAATGAACTAACGTTAGCCATAAATAATGCTTACGAGAGTTCCTGCCCCATTACCAAAAGTAAAGGCAAGCTCAACCCCGTATGGTGGTCCAAAGAGCTGTCTATTCTTAGGAAAAATTCAAGGAGGCTTTACAATAGAGCAAAATTCAGTAATGACCCCACCGATTGGGACCTCTTTAAGGTCAGCAAAAATCTATACAAAAACCGAACGACCTATGCTAAAAGAGCAGACTGGCAAAAATTTTGTTCAGACCTTGAGTCTACGAATGAAGCTGCTAGGCTCAGGAAAGTCATGTCTAAGGTACCCATTCCCCCGGGATTTCTAAAAAGACCGGATAACACCTGGACGGACTCCTGCTCTGAAACCTTAGAGTCACTTATAAGCACTCACTTCCCAGGATGTACTAGCAGTACATCTCCTGTGGACAGAGGGCCCAACATAAGTGAAATCTATGATATAGGTAAACAAATCGTAGACAGTAGGAAGGTGGCTTGGGCCATCGACTCCTTCTCAGCATACAAGTCTGCAGGGCCTGATGGAATCATTCCAATGATGCTCCAAAGCTCTAAAGATATAATTGTTCCGATTCTAGTGGATATCTATATAGGCTGTCTAAACATCACCTATATCCCCGCTAGATGGAGAGAAGTCAATGTCATCTTCATTCCAAAAGCTGGCAAGCCCACCCATACCGAACCGAAGGACTTCAGACCTATTAGCCTTTCCTCCTTTCTCCTGAAGACCTTGGAAAGGTTAATTGACACTCATATTCGCCTAAAACTGAATAATGGTGTGCTCTCACAGGCCCAACATGCGTACTTGAAGGGCAAATCTGTTGAGACAGCACTCCATGAAGTGGTCGGCACAATTGAAAAATCAATCCACTTCAAGGAATTCACTTTAGCAGCATTCCTTGACATAGAAGGGGCCTTTAATAATGTTGATAACAATGCTATTCGACAAGCCCTAAACTCCGTCAGCGTCGATCCATCACTGATAAACTGGATTGTATTCATGCTTCAAACGAGAATCATAAATGCAGAAATGGGTGCCAGTAAAATAAGAGTTAGGACGAGTAGGGGTACTCCACAGGGTGGAGTACTATCTCCTTTGCTTTGGCTCCTTGTCGTCAACCAGATCTTGGTCAAACTAAATCTGGGTGGCATCAAGGTAGTCGCATACGCCGATGACATTGTGTTATTGGCCTCCGGAAAATTTGCCCCCACTCTGTGCGAGCTCTTACAAACGTCCCTTGACAAGCTCAAAAACTGGGCCATTAATTGTGGCCTTAATATTAACCCACTGAAGACAGAACTGGTGCTGTTTACAAGGAAACGTAATATTCCAAACATAAACCCGCCAACCATTAACGGAATTCCGTTACAGGTTTCGGGTACTGCCAAATATCTTGGAATTGTTCTCGATCGTAAACTAAACTGGAAAGAAAATATTAAAGAAAGAGAAAGAAAAGCCTCAATAGCTTTCTACACTTGTAGCAGAATTTTTGGTAAAAGATGGGGTCCCAGCCCCAGAACCATCCATTGGATGTACACAGCCATTATAAGGCCAATTTTAACGTACGCATGCATGGTCTGGTGGCCAGCCTTAGATAAGGAAACCAATCTAAAAACCATGACTAAAATTCAAAGACTAGCATGTATTGGCACAACCAGTGCAATCAGAACCACACCAACGGCCGCCCTTGAAACTTTCCTTTCACTTGCCCCACTCGATCTGTATACGAAAGAGGTGGCGGCCAAAAGTGCTTTAAGACTTGTTCAATGTAAAAATTGGAAAAAGGGCCTCTACGGTCACAGAACCATAATGAATTTTATAGACATAGACATTCAAACAGACTACGTTTCACCGCACATAGATTTCAACCCAGTAACCATAACGGATATCCCAACCAGGGAACTCTGGAATGAAAACAGGGTCATAAATGCAAATCATGTTTCGGTCTTCACTGACGGTTCCAAAACCTCGGAGGGGGTTGGGTCAGGCATCTATTCAGATAACCCACCCATAAATAGATCTTTAAAGCTTCCAAACTTTTGCAGTGTTTTCCAAGCGGAAGTGCTGGCAGTTTGCGAAGCCGCGAAACATCTTTCCTCAATCAGTGAATTAGTCAACAACAATATTGACATTTTCATAGACAGCCAGGCGGCAATTAAAGCCATTTCCTCAATCACCACAAAGTCCAAACTGGTCGATCGCTGTCGGAATGAGCTAAGAGTACTCAATGCGACGAACACAGTTACCCTTAGATGGGTCCCAGGACATAGGGATATTCATGGGAACGAAATGGCAGATGAACTGGCCAAAATCGGGTCATCTCTTGATCCGAGCCAAATCGAAGCCTCTGTGCTCATGCCACTGGAACAAGAAAAAGGTAGAATACACCAGAGTTTCTTGGAAGCTGCAAATGTCAGATGGTCATCCATCGACACTTGTCGGGTTTCAAGGAATCTATGGCCAAATATTTCAAAGAAAAAAACGGATTACTTACTTAAGCTAAGCAGGCCTCAATTATCTCTCATGGTTGGTGTCCTTACGGGCCACAACTCAATGGGAACCCACATGAACAGAATGGGCATCAGCTCATCGGATCTATGTAGAGGGTGTCATGATGAAGAGGCAGAGGAGGGCTCCCCCCACTTCCTTTGCGAATGCCCTAGCCTAGCTAGAACTAGAAAAGAAGCCCTTGGAGAATACTTCTTCGATGAACTGGGCGACATCTCTGTCTTGCCACTAAAGAACATCCTGAAATTCATTCAGAACTCAGGATGGTTCAGGGAGGCCCCCCAAACCTAAAACTTCTCCTTAACTCCCTCCCTATCCCTCCTAACTAACCACCTATCCCCTGGGGAGCACAATGGATCCACTGAGATCCGAGTGAGATGGTGCGGCTTGCCGCATTATCACCCCTTACAACCTAACCTAACCTATAGCTATCATTGAAACTCATCATTGAAAACTTTAATTATTGCTTTTGAGGCATTTAGAAAGCAAAATCACCTATTATTTTGATGGACGATTAATGCTCAAGACTTAATTAATATTTCTAGCCAAAAAAAAATTTTAAATAGGTCCAACTTTTCACTAAAAATGAATTTCAATATTTCAATGATCATTGGTAAGGTAGTTTAATCATTGAAATAAGAAAAGTCTTTTTATGTGGAAAGTTGGGCCCATTTGAATAATTTTTTTGGCTAGAAATATTAACTAGGTCTTAACCTTTATTTCTCTTTCAAAATAATAAATGATTTTACTTCCTAAACGACTCAAAATCAATCATTAAATTTTTTAATGATGAGTTTCAATGATAGCTATAACTGGCACCTAAATCCCATCTGGAATTGGATTAACTTTCTATTCTCCTTTACCCATTTTGTTAGTCGTGTATTGAACAGTCCAGTAAAACTTTTCGCTATCGTATTCATAAATGAGATTCCTCTAAAGTTCGCGTTATTGGGGTCAGTTTTCTTGAATATTGGGAATATAATAGACTTTGAAACTTTTAATTAAGGGTTCTAAGAATTTTTTCAAAGAAAATATATAAAATAACGAATAAAATCAATACCTTAATGACATACATACATTTATGTATACATCAAAGGGCACGGTAGTGCCCAGTCAAGTTCGCGGCACTACACCCTTTTTATACGAACAAACTCAGGCTATTTTCAACCCCCCTCTAACTTCAGTACCAATAAAGTCAGAAACTTCAAATTCGCAGTATTTGCTGAACTGATCAAACATAGGTGGCTCACTAAATTTCAACTCTTTAGCATTAGTGATTTTCGAGATATATGACTTCAAAAATCGCAAAAACCGTAACTGACTGACTGACTCACTGACAGATCATCAAAATTATGGAGCACTTCTCGACATCGTAGAAACTTGAAATTTCGCACAATGGTAGGCCTTGTGGTGCATACAAAGGAACAAGTCAAAAATCTGCAATTTTCTATTCAGGGGGCGTGGCATTCACCCACTTTCTTAAAAATTCTTATTAAATATATGGAGCACTTCCGATTGTTGTAGAACGATGAAAATTGGTAGAACGGTATGACTTAAAGAACATACAAAGTTAAAAATAAAAAATTGAGATTTTCCATTCAGAGGGCGTGACATCCACCCACTTTTTCAGAATTTCTATTACTCATATGAATCGTCGTAGAATTATTAAATTTTGTAGAGCGGTAGGGCTTGATTTTCACCTGGCAAAATAAAATCTTTGCAAAAAGGAGTGAAATCACAACAAAACCATAAATGTTAAAAAAAGAACCAAGTTCGTATATGTACAAGAAACCTGGGCATAAAAAGTCCACCAAAAAAGTAATGAGATCTGAAATATATGACAAGTTTAAAGTTCAGAAAGTTTAATATCAAATATCTTAAATAGAGTAATATCGAAACAATTCCTAATTATGAAAGAAATTTGGTATTTAATGATAACTGGTTTAAATTTGGTGGGTTCACTGGTCAAGTTTTCATACATTTTACATTCGTGATTAAGTAAGTAATTAAGAGAAAACTTGCCAAGTAAATCCACCAAATTTTAATCAGTCATCATAAAATACGAAATTTCTGTCATAATTAGGAGTTGTTTCGATAATACTCTAATTCAGATTTTGATATTAAGCTTCCTGAACTTAAAACTTTGGCATATATTTTAGATCTCATTACTTTCAGGTTTTTTGTACATATAAGAACTTGGTTCTTTTTTTAACATTTATGTTTGTGTTGTGATGTTCATTTACATGAAGATAAATCAATGGCGCTCTGATTCCATGAGTATCAAGTTAGCAAAGCAACTTTGACGAATCTAAAAATGGGTAGGTGGATGATTTGCCATTAATTAGTCGTTTATACATTTGTAACAATTTCGTATTTGACGTTCAATGTTTTCTATGTTTTTTTGCTTTACTAACTTGATATCAAGTTAGCAAAGCACCCTGTCGAAAATCATTAAAAACTTCTTATACCTGATAGTTTATGGCTTAATAATTTGCCGTAAATTAGTTGTGACAAGTTCAATTTTATCGTGCAATATTTTCTATTTTTTTTTTAGGTGCTTTGCTAACTTGATATTAAGTTAGCAAAGCAACTCTCAACACGTATCGAAAAATGGATATGTTTTTTAATTAATAATTTTCCGTAAGTAAGTTTTTGATTAGTTGTGAAAAATTGAATTCAATCATGCAATGTTTTCTATGTTTCCTAGCTTGATCTCAAGTTAGCGAGGCACAACCAAAAAAAAAATGGTAAAAACTGCAATATACCGAATGGTTTATGGATTAATAATTTGTCGTTAACTGTTCTTAAATTAGTTGTGACAGTTTCGAATTTGTGTCGTCCAATATTTTCTACGTTTTTTGGGTTCCTTGCTAACTTGACATCGAGTTAGCATAGCACCTCCTCGAAAAGGGGTAAAAATTGCTTAGACCAAAAGGTTTTTGGCTAAATATTCAATGGTTGATTAGTCATTAAATAGTTTTGGCTACTTCGAATATTTCGTTCTATGTTTTTTTTTTTCAAAATATGGTAAAAACTTCTAAGACTTTACATTTTACTGCTTAATAATTTGCCATTAATCAATCGTTAATTAGTTGTTACAAATAACATTTTTCGTGCGATGTTTTCTATGTATTTTTCTTTGAAATCACCTCATTTGACCCACTGAAAACGTAATACAGCAATAAATAGTTCAATATAATCAATTGTAAACTTTTTTTGAATGTTACTTCATAATGAATTAAGGAATTAAAACAAAAAAAAATAGAAAACATTGCACGACAATGTTAAAATTCTCACAAACAATCAATGGCTACTTGAAGACAAATTATTAATCAAAATAAATATCAATATAATATAGGTTCTAAGAACTTCTCCGGAGCACTATGCTGATTTAATATGAATTTAGGAAAATCAAACCAGAAACATAGAAAACATCGCACCAAAAAATTTAATTTGTAACAACTAACTAACGGCGGGACTAAGCAATTTACATGTTAAAAGCAACAACAACTAAGCCACTTCGGGCTAAGCTAAGCCCAGAGAATTTTCGGGGCTTAATTTTAGCCCAGATAAAATCTGTGTTACCGCCACGAATTTCATTTCATGGAAACTCCATTCTTTTCTGTAATGGCGTCGCTAAGCCCTGATGTTGTTTTTAAGTCCGATTTCCCTGGGCTTCCAAAACAAACACACCTATTATTAGCAAAATGGTGTCACTCTGTATTTACACGATGCCATTTTGATGGCAATATTTGATATGACTCTATCATTTTTTATGATAAAAATAAAAGCAAATATTTAAACCATTTACACGATTATATGTTGTTATTTATGACAAGAAAATGGGAGAAATAATGCGAATTTGTCTTTGATGTAAATGCCGCATTACTTGCCATTCGCCAAAGGTACACCTAAACTACTGTGCAATTGAATATACAAACTTTTCAAGAGCGATTAATCGTTATAACTCTCAACTGAGTGGACTGAATGAGTTTTTGTAAATTGCGTAAGAGAAAGCATCTAATTTAGGAGAAAATAAAAAAAGAAACAAAATCATAATCCAACCGTCATTGCACATCTGATTAAAATTTCTTTGATTGCATGTTAAAATATTAGTGTTTTTTCTTAATTGAATAGGTACTACATAGTTGAAGGTCAGACGTTTTAAAGTAGTTTTGTTTGAGTTCTATTTTTCAAGGTTTCTTCGATTTAATACAAAAATGCTTGAAGCTTCTGTTAATTTGAATATTTTATATAGGTAATGAAATTATTGACTTGCTCATGCGCATTATTATTTTCCTCCACTTTTATAGTTCAAAATATTCATTCAAAAAGAATTTCGCGCCATTTTCGTATTGTAATAATTCAACTGTCATTCCATTAACTTATTATCTAGAACAAAATGTTTTGCAAATAGTGAAATGAAAACTCATTGCAAAAATGGAAAAATTTTCATGATTTGTTAGGTTTACAAAATTACTAAAATGACACCTCATGTCAGATGCCTCGTTCCATTAGATCAGGAAACGTTGCTCTATTATACTTAGTTTTTGCAAAACTTGATTTCTACGTCTTATGTATAGTTAAAAATCAATCTACTAAAATCCAATAAAAATATAAAATCATTTAAAATCGCTATATAATACTATCAAAGTGGTAACCGCGATCTTAAAGTCATCACACTCTCTTTCATAAATATGTAATTCTCATACAAAACATTTAAAATGAAAATAAATGGGGCATCTTTTAAAGAAGAAAAATAATAACCACACAAGAGTAAATTACCCATGTGGCAATTTTTAATTTTCTAAAATTTAATAGATTTTAATGGAAAATAAAAGAAACAAAAATAATAACGAATTTGCTGGTCACAAACTAGTTGCACGGTAAAGATAGTTACCCAACAACCCCACACAGACTGCTTACTGTGCCTAAGATGTTTATGCAACATTTTCCTGCATTGCACATCAGCTGCGCAGCCGCACGGTATGCTGCTTGCTGATGCATCTTTGTTTGAATGTTTTCTTTTGTTTTGTTAAATACAGAAAAAAAATCAACAACAACAACAGACATTTAAGCTAAGATATAATAACTCACCTTTCTGGTGCGAATAAGTTTAGCCAAATCCACAGCAGGTATTTCAAGCAGATGACTTTTGATCGGTGGCAGCTTCTGGCGGGCAGTTTTCATATTGGTAAATCGGCTGTAGGGCACAACAAACCAACTGAAGACAATCATAGCGGATCGCAGGAACCTCCGCATGATGTACCCCACAATCCTGGAACAAAGTAACACCGCTATTTTGACGAATTTTCTTTACACACACACAGTAAAAACTTTAAATTTCTTTTTTTTATAAACAACAATTTTTTTCTTCTTTTTTCAAAGTGATGCAAAGACCACGCCAAAACTTATATTGCACAACTTTTCTATTTTTTTTTTTTTTTTTGTATAGGGGGTTGGGTACAAGTTGTGCTTTTTAACTAATATTCATCTCATAAAATACACCCATTTCGTAAGATATAAAAAGAAACAAACAAACAAAAAGATAAAATATCTATAAACTGCCGGATGCGAAATGCGAAATATCAACGACGCGAGTCCGAATCGAACTGATCCGATTTTTTAGTCTTTATTTACAAAAACACCAAGCCGTAAAGAGACATCGTCGTCGGCTTGGTTAGTACCAATAGTACCAAGTATATTCATGAGATACACCTTTCACAGACAGAGCAAGCAGCTGATTCAAAGTATCTACAAACTACAAATTACAAGTCGTGTGCGCTTCACCGGCTGGTTTAAGTCTGGACCCAAACCAAGCCGGTGTTCGAGGCACCAATTTTTTTAGGGCGCTGAATGCTTCTCAACCCAGTATGAAAATTATTGCAACTGCTTCTGATAACACGAAAAAGTAAGCTTTATCATAAAAGGAGGTTCCCTTATTTTGTGTGTTAAAAAAAAAATCAAATATCAGCTTATTGCCAACATGATTTCCACCCAAACTGCAATTTGGTCTAGAACCAACCCTGTGTGCACTCACTCATAGAAAACCAACCCAAAACGCACTCGATTTTAAGACAACACAAAATAACGATATTTTTGCGCAATAGTCTCTTTGTGGGCTTGAAACCAACTTTTGCATCCCTCCGCTTGTTAGAACTGGTGAGGGACGGGCTGCTTTAATGATGGTGGGATATGGTTGGTTTGTGGTGTAGCTCGAATCAACATCAACACTGAGGAAGACGACGAAGCAACGCACGATCATCATTGTTATGTCTACATACATAAAAGTTTATCACGAAAGTCGATAGTTTGCTTTGCCTTTTTGCTAAGCAAATAGTATCGCGTTGGTTTTTTTTTTTATTTGTTTGTTATTGGAATCTGTGTTGAGCTATACTTAATGGCTTAGAGCAATATGATTTCACTTGCAATTTGCAAGTTAAGAGAGACCTGACTTGTAAGTGACTTACCCGCTATTCGTCACTTTTCTTTTGACTTGAGATTAAGTAGTTTTGAGAATGAAATGTCGTCAAGAGGTTTTTGTCTAAATGGCATGAAATGTTATAAAAAGCTATGGTTGGTGTTGAATATTCAAGAGACACAAAACTTTAACAGATAATAAATGCATTTATTAATTTGAAAGTGAGTAATAATTTTACTGATACACTTTAAATTAATTAGAAAAATTCAAATGTAACTACATTTTGGAAAAATCAGTGTTTAGTAAGAAATATGTAGAGTCAAGAGTAAATTCGTGCGATCCAGTAATGATTAATATTTAACAGACAGTTTGTATTAATTTTGAATTTGAAGAAAATTGGAAAACAGTATTCTCTTGTTAAAGTGGAGCGAATGAATTAAGTTAAAATAAAAGTTTTAAGTGAGCTCTAAAAAAACTCAATTATTGGAGGAGCACGTACTTAAAATTTTTATTTGATGAAGTTTTTTTTTATTTTATTATTAAATGGGTAAATGTTCATCTGGCGGATTTTTTGTTGATTTTTTTTCATATTGCAGTGATCATTTCATCATTTTTTGTTGGCAAGTTTTATTTCGCTTCATTCGTAATTTGTATTGCCTTATTTCGCGCACAATATTACTTTGTGATACAAACAAACGCAAAGAAATTGAAAGCAGCTGATAAAGAAATGGCAGGATAACAAAGCAGAAATTTGCATATAACAAAAAGTTGTCACCTAGTCAATAAGTTATTTAAAGAACCTTTGTGAAATTATCAGCGAAAATAAAACTATACTAGCCAGGCCATAATTAATAGCCTTAGCTGACTTAAACGTTAGAAATAACAAACCTATAGGTTCTTATGGAAGAGGTAACACGGCATGCGTTTCTTTCGTCACAATACCATGAAATCGTCAGAACAGATTCATCGTTCAAAATTATTTTATTTTATTTCAACCGTTTGTTATAATTGATGTCGATCGATGACAAATCTTTTGAACGTGGTATTTTAAATAAGGAGTTTGCCTGAACTCCAAATGTATTCACTGTAATCACTCGGTACGCGGTAGCACTCGTAATTGAAAATTACATTCTCCCCAGCCTCATTTTCACAGAAATACGGATAGATGATTCCCCTAGCCCATAAGCCGTGCCAAACAGTGTATTTTTAAGGTTGCAAAGGTAGTTCGAGGCTCTTTTTGGATTGCTCATCAGCCGAAATGCGGAAATTTTATTTGAAATACCCATTAAGCCAGAAATTCGTCTCAGTCACATCGCATATTTTCTGTAGAAAATAGTGGATTTTTTGCTTATTTTCTTTACTACAGCTGAGTAATATCGAAACTTTGTGAGTCTTTTTGTGACCATTTGTCAAACAAATGAATTAAAATAACATGAAAGCATGATATCAGTCAAGCTTGGTCTGTCAAAAAAAAAACTATTGACGGTGTTCAGATGAACTTCACATGAGGCGAATCATTTTGACGTCTCTGCTTTTTCTCAGAGATGGCGAAGTAAATCCTGATTCACAATGCGACGAGGAAACGAGGCGTGAGCGTGACGAGATCCCGTCGTTCCTCTCAAACGAATTTCAAACAATGGAAGTATACGAGGATATACACAATGAAGCGTTTCTCGTCGTCACGTCACGCCAAGGATTCGAAAAATTGAAAAAAAGATGCGACGATGACGAGACGACGATTTTCTTTTTTGACAAGTATAATGGAAGTATTTTTTTTAAAGCAAAAATACGATAACTTGAAATTAAAATATTAAGTAATTCATAATCTGTTGTCTTAAATGCTTTTTTGTTTAATTTGTATTAATACTTTTTTGCAGAAAACAGTTTCCGTTGTAAAAAATCTCGACGTATTGTGAATTGGATAACGATTTTATAACCAGAAAAAGATAACAGCGAATCACGTCACGCTCTCGTCTCGTTTTCTCTTTGCATTGTGAATCAGGCTTGAGGCAGAAGTTTTTAAAATGTTTGAAAATTCTTGCTTCACCTGGCCATCTGTTTTGTTGACACCCAAGTTTATTTATTCAAAAAATTGGTAAAAAAGGAACTTTTAAAAGAATGAAATAAAAATGCAACCTTATGTAATGAAGTATTAGCTGCGTTTTATTATCTCTGGGTCTGATGTGCAGCGATCTGTCAGCAGTGTTAGGAAAATAGACAGGTTTTTCATGAAAAATGATTCCTTGCCAACTGTGGTTCTTTGTGTCCAGTGCTTTTTTTGATATTTAATGTAAAATAATCGTATATATTTCTGGTTTGAATTGGGTGAACGGCTATTTACTACAATCTACTTTCGATATCGTGACTAAATTTGCTACTTATTCGACATGGCTTGAAAAAGTGTAGTCAAAATGTCAGTACCGTTTTTACTATTACTAATGAAATATTTCATTGAATACAAATATTGTTCTTACAAAAGTTTGAGTACAATACCTGCTTGATAAAATTTGGCAAAAATTAAGACAAAAAACTTATTGCTGAATAGAATAATCATGATTCATGAATGAATGTTGTCCGAGGTTTTAGTTTTATTTTTGAATTCAAAAGATTTCACGCTCAACCGCCATTTTGTTTTGGTTTAAACACGTTTGTATTGTGGTTTTCTAAAAGAAACACTATTTATGTATAGCTAACAACAGTCATTTTATTTTTTGTACGTTGTTGTACTTTAAGAGTGATATGTTTTCATGCGATGAAAGTATGTCACAAATTAATTTGTCAGTACCGTGGTAGTATTTTTAAGGCATGTTATAACATGTTTTTGGTTGGTTATCAGAATTTTGTATTCCTTTTAACGACATAAATTAAAATTGTCCTGGAAATTATTTTTCTCAAAAGCATAAAGAAGTGAGGTTACATAAACTGTCTGAATGTCAGTACCGTGGATGTCAGTACCGTGGCATTTAAATACTTATTGAATTTTAATTAAATTTAATTAAATAATTTCTTGTACTAATATTTTTGTCTACCAATTTTATTTGTAAGAACGGTAGCAATACCTCAGACAAACCAAAAAAAATCATTCCGTACAATAAAAACTAAGTAATAACACAGCACAAGGAAAGGGTTGCCATTCAGAAGAACAGACTTCAAAAACCAAAAAGAGATAATTTTTTTAAAGAAAAAAAAAAGGAAGTAGAAATGTCAAGAGGTCAAAACGAATAACACAATCAAGAATCTCAACAATAATATGGTCAAAAAGAGGGAGAACAATTTAAAAACAAAAAGAGTGTCATTGTCTATTCCAGTTTTAGTAGGTACATTTCACTATATTTTTTGTTCTTTAAAAGTTGTAGCAAAGTGCTTTTACTGATTTGATACTCTGACTTAATGAAGCCACAAACACAAACAAAATTGTTTCGAAGAAGTTTTAATTTTTGAAAATTTTCTAAAAAAAGAATCACAGTTGGCATAGAATCAACCATACAGCACTGTTTTCACACTAAGTCGGCATTTACATGACCCGATTTTCCACAGACGATCTTTGGTTAATTTGTGAAGGGAGTATAAAGTGAGGGGTAAGGACTAAATCGTTCGTTCCTGATAAACTCCCACGATTTTTTCCAGTATGTTTACGTTCTCTATCATACTTTTTTTCACATTATTGTGTTCAGTGTTGACCACTAATGGGAAAATTTTCAGTAGGTGCATTTAATTTTTTTTTTTGAAGTCGATATGCATTTTCATATTTGCATTTGTATTTTCGAAAAGAATTTAATAATAACAGATAATTGATTGAATATACATACTAAACTACAAGCTGAGAATAAATCTGCTAAGGCAATTCCAAACGCAAATATCAACCAATTCGAGTTTTAATTTGTATACAAAGTGAATAAACGATGCTATCTATAATTTTAAAAAGAAAATGTGGCTAGAACTTAAAACGGGTGAACCGATTTATTTGAAATTTGAAACATAATTTTTGAAAGATTATTTCCATAAATATTCCAAATTTGAAGAAAATCGGTAAACGCATTTAAAAATAAACTAACTAAATGTTTCTCCCAAACACCAGAGATATGTTTAAATTGTAAAATTTTGCATTTTATATTTTCTACGTGACCAACAAACTATTTTCTGAGAACTGTCAAATGCTTATTTTTGCAGTTCACAGTATCAGGACGCATTTCACAAAACAGAGGAAAAATTCGCTTACATTCGGCGACCAAACAAAGTGCTCATGTGAAAGAAAAATGCCAGAATTCACGACCATTCTCAATTCTCAGTTCGCTAGCAAGCACGAAAAGGGTGGGTTTCAGGCGGAATAAGAATCAGCTTTATAATGAGTTTCACGTGAACAACATTCCACACGGAAAAATTAACATTTTATCTATCGCCTATTGTGAGCTTCATCCGAAAAACGAAAATTCCCGTTTTTGTGAGTACTCATTTAGGGCGGAATGTTTTTAATTAAAAGCGTTAATTGTCACTTATTTCTGACGGCGCAAGAGACCCCTAGGGGCCAGTTATAGCGATCAGTAAAACACATCAGTAAAAAGTTGAAACGAAAGGAATTCGGAATTTTTTCCTGATGGGTGTTTATAGCGAACAGTAAAACTAATGTCTACTTCTTCTTTATATTTTTACTGGATGTCAATGCATCGGTAATTTTTTTTCGTATGTACTGAAACAGTAAAAAATTGGAACACAATTGTTTCATTTTGAGTGACATGACAATCAGCTGATACGTAAAATGAGTTTTCGTCAGTAAAATCAAATATAATGGGTTTTTCTCAAAAAATACAATTCCGAATCAAGTTTTTCTTAACAAAAAAATTATTTTATTACATTCGTCATTGATTTGCATATATAGTTTTTGTTTCAAAAAGCATTTCAACATATTAAATATTGCAAAAGAAAATTTTTACTGATGCATTTTACTGATCGCTATAACAGGCCCCTTACCCCGAGGCCACACGAAAATAACTTTATTTTAGTAAAAGGAACACTCACCGAAAAGTCCCTTGTCAATGGTGTACCCGAGCCCGATTTATTGTTCCAGCTGTACTTTTGGGGCTTAATGGATTTTGACATTATCCATGATTGTTTAAAAGCCATAAATGAGGGATTGGCCTTTTATTTTTTGGTAAGTTCTTGGAAAAATGCGCAGAACTTATTGAATTTACAATTAGGGTTTTGTCAAAATCTTATGGTGAACTATTCCTACAGCTATAAAAGCCTACCGTTGCTTCACCACACAGCTGGAACAGCAAGTTGAGCACGGTTTAATTCAACTTGCGTTTTGGTTAAAATGATTAATTAATAGTTTAAATTATTTTCGTATAGTTTAACTATATTTTCATGGCGGTCGTGAAGAACCAGGTAACTCAAACTTAAAAAAATATGATTTACAAAATCTAACAAAACAAGTGTTCATCATGTATTTTCAAATATTTTTGGAAAGTATAAGGTATAAAGTATAGATAAGGGTACAATTTTGTAAAATATTGTTCAATATTTATTTTAGAATCTTAAAAGAAATAAAAATTCACTTCAGGTATCTCGACTTACCTGGTTCTTTACGACCACCATGGATTTGTGTTCTGTTTTAATCGAATTGCGATTGAATTATTTATATTTGCGTTTGGGTTAAATCTATTTCCGCTTGGATAAAACCTATTTGCGTTTAGGTTAAACCTATTTGCGATTTGGTTAATTTAATTTGCGAATGCTTATATAAACAATAATTTTTTTTAAAAGCTGCTCCAACGATTTAAACTTTTTTTCCATACAATCATATTCAATCAAGAACTAAGATGGCGTTCTTTTTTTTGCCTAAAACTATCAATTCATGCTTTTAAACATTTTTCTCTCAAGTAACTTCCATGTTTTTATATACAATACAATACAATACCATATACAATTTTCTTCAACCCTCAGCGTCTTTAGAGCAGGTACGTGCGACTCAGTCATGCATTTTACTACATTTGATTTTGCATAATCTTTGAGGTGCATAGGATTTTTGCAATAAAAAGATAATTGCATTTAAAACTTTCACTTGGATTTTTTCCGCAGTAAAAGTAGGTATATACATTTTGCCTGGGCTAAAAACTTAAAACCAAGCTGTATCTAATAATTACATCCCAGAGTGTAAGGTTTTTATACTCTTATTATAAAAGTCGAAAGTAAGTACATACTTCTATCCTATATTTGAAGCTGTAAAATATTTAAAATTCAAAGGAGATGCAATTTTGTATATTTTTTTTTGTATAAACCAGTTTTGATATATAGGATAGCTTAATTTTTAATTTTTCAAACTACACGCTGAAACTAATGATTGATAGTTGTAAGTTTAATAATAGTTTCTGAAACAAAATTGATGTATTTATTGCCATTTTAATTGACCGAAAGATAGATAGTTTCTTTATAAGAAAAAACCTACAAAATGCGTCATTATTGTCACATGAATAGGAAAATAAATAAAATCATCAATGTGACATACTCGTAAGGCAAATATATGAAGTTGAAATTTTAAATGCATTTTAAATGCACTTTGTATGATGCAGTTAGAACATTGACGTATAGTTTTATTTACAAACAATTAAACGAAAAGACCACAATATGCAAATATAATGTATATGAATTTTTTTTGTGCTTGTCTGGTGCTTTGAGCTTGAGAAGAGTATGCTTCGGCCATAATCGAGGTTGATATCATTGCTCTGCAATGACCTTGACCTCGATGTTAAGTAAAAGGTGCGTCGTCGATGTAGTTTCATGACGCATTTTTCCAGTGTTTTCTTTTATATATAGGTAAAGTGGCATTTAAGCATGCTTCATGGGTGAGTTGAGTATTGATGTTGGGTAGGTATACCTACAGCAATCTTAAACATGCGTGCAACAATGTCAAAATTGTTTGCAAAAATTTATTTCGGCTAAATAAATATCTTTTATAAGATTTAAATTAGCTTTAAATTGACAGATTGATAGGTGATTTTAAAGAGCAGTTACCTTACATTAAGCACAAGAAAAATATTTAGTTTCATGAAAATAAAACAATAAATTACACGACTGGGTCACATGTAGGTACATTATGTATGTTTCGACTTGTTCAAGGGCAGAAATTGAATTTTCTTTGTAGGGTGTGCACGTGCAAGATAAATTTATTATTTTACGTAATGAAGTGACATAAATTTAAAGAGAAAGTGTAATGATAAGTATAATTTTTAATATTTATTTTTATAACTTTGATAACTTAAAATCTCATTAACATTTCTTAGTAAAAGAAGTTCTGGGAACTAAGAGGATAAAATAGCCAAATGAGTTTCAAATAATAGTTAGGTACTAGTAGTTCTATAATCAGTATAGTTTTGGAGTATTTTATTTTTTTATTCTCACTCAGTTGAAAGTTGAAACCCATTAAACTAAGCTCCTATAGAGAAGACATAATTATGAGCATTGAATATATACATATATTGTCATGGGCAGTTTAAACTTCAAGCAATAGGAAGATAAGATATCTCGCCACCATTGGACGATGAGGTTTTACCCGATATTTTTAACAACATAATTTAAATATTGGATCGAACAAAAAATTTTATGGGTTTTTGATTGCTGCTATAGTTTAGGTCCGTCAAGATAGCACCGCCACAACGGAAATTCAAAAATCTAATGATGCAATAGTTAGGTGCTAGTTAGGTGCTAATTAAGTGCTGCAATCTTAGCTGAGCACTTAATTCCTTTCCCATTCAAACCCGTGGCGGTGCTAACTTGACGTCAAGCGATAGCACCGCCACAAAAGAGATCCAAAAATCTAATGATGCAGAAGTAAAGATAGCGCCGCCACAAGAGATTTTGAAAATCTAATGATGCAGAAATTACGTCCTACTTAGGTGCTAATTAAGTGCTGCAATATCAATGCAGCACTTAATTCGAGTGACCCTGAAATGCACTTTTACAGTTTAGCCAAGAAACCTAAATAGCTTAAAAATGACTCCACAAAGAAAAAAAAATTGCCATAATTAAGGGCTCCCGGAGCTCTGTTCAAAAAGGTACATCTTGAATTTTTACTCCCACCCCGTCATGGTCAAACAGTCTTGTGGACCTTGTGTGGAGCTTGTTGTGATGTGGGGTAGGTGGCGCGCCACAAACGAAATTCGAAAATCTAATGATGCAGGAAATACGTCCTTCTTAGATGCTAATTAAGTGCTGTAATATCAACGCAGCACTTAAATCGGATGACCTTGAAATCGCATGCAGAAATACAAAAAAAAATGTAGACTTGTTACATACGACTTCTATCCAAAAAGTTGAAGCACCATAATTAAAACGCTGTTGAGAAGGTTGCAAAAAGTCATATTTCAATTTTCTACTTCAATCCATTAGCCCTTAAAGGGCCAAATAACTATTTGGAAGAATGCACTTCCGAACTTCCGAAAATATAGCACTGCCACGAATGAAATTCGAAATTCTAATGATCCAAAAATTACGTCCTACTTAGGGGCCAATTAAGTGCTGCTATACCAACGAAGCACTTAATTCAGATGACCTTGAAATCGGATGTAAAAATGCAAATACGATCTCTATCCAAAATGTTAAAATACCAGAATTAAAGTGCTGTGGAGCAGCTAACAAAAAGTCATATTTAATTTTTTACTTCAACTCATTCGCCCTTAAAGGGCCAAACTACAATTTTAAAGAATGCACTTCTGTCAAGAAGGCACCACCACAAACGAAATTTTCAAATCCTATGATGCATAAATTACTTTCTACTTAGGGGCTAATGAAGTGCTGCAGCATTAACGCAGCACTTAATTCGGATGACCTTGAAATCGGATGCAGAATTGCAAATACGACCTTTATAAAGTTAAAACACAGGAATTCAATTGCTGTCGAGTAGGTTGCGAAAAGTCATATTTCATTTTTCTCCTTCCACCAATTCGCACTTGTTATGAATGCACTTTTTTCATAAGAGCACCGCCACAACGAAGATTTCAAAATCTAATGATGCCAGAGTGATTAGAGGCGCAAAAATGGCCTTAAATTATTATTATTTCATGACTTGACCTTGAAATAGGATGCAATAGTTATATGCAAGTTAGAAATTGAGCTGTCAAGTAGTGCTGTCAAGTAGTTTAGGCTTTAGGTAATACATAAGTCACAATCCATTCTCCACTTCAGCACTTAATTAGCTCCTAAGTAGGACGTATTTCCTGCATCATTAGATTTTCGAATTTCGTTTGTGGCGCGCCACCTACCCCACATCACCACAAGTTCCACACAAGGTCCACAAGACTGTTTGACCATGAAGGGGTGGGAGTAAAAATTCAAGATGTACCTTTTTTAACAGATCTCCGGGAGCCCTTAATTATGGCAATTTTTTTCTGGGATCGCTACGATATCCCGCAAACCAAAATCTCGAATAACAAAATCTCGCATTTTTTAAAAAATCTCGAATAACGAAATCTCGCAAATTAAAAATCTTGTTTTTCATAATCTCGCAATTACAAAATCTCGCTTTTTACAATCTCGCATTTACATCTTGAACCTAAAAATCTCGCAAATTTCAACCAAAATCTCGCAATTTAAAATCTCGCAAATCAAAATCTCGCAACTTCAAATTTCACAGCAACGAATCGCACACGGCTATTAGAAAAATTTGTTTTTTTTTTTGAGAATATACCTACCCAAGAGCAGTTTGGATAATTTTTCTTTCCAATTAATAACTATACCCGTCAATAAAAAAATGTGTGCATCCATTATTATTGTTAATAACCTCTATAATCATTTTGTTTGTCTTTTACGCGTTTATAATGGAACTAAGAGTATTTTCTAGTTCAAGGCCAAATACGAGTAATTCGATTTGCACATGACACTTTATAACTGGATATACATTCTCTATGTTCTCTCTCTTTCTTGTTCTTTTGAAAACAATAATATTGAAAAATCGAAAGCTCAAATTAATAAATAACAGTGTGATCTAAAAGTACCCAGACACTGGATTATATATTTTGCAGTAAGTAGGATATCTCGCAAAATTGAATTGCATTGCAACAAATACATTTTCTTAATCTAAATCTCGCAAATTAAAATCTCGCGCGAGATAGCACCGCCACAAGCTCCACAAGTTCCACAAAGTTCCACAAGCCTTTGTGGGAATGAAGGAGTGGGAGTAAAAAGTTGAGATGCACCTTTTTGAAAATGATTTTGAGAGACCTTTAATTTGAAACCATTCTTTGCAATGCATTTCGGATGCATTTCAAGTTTAAGATTGCAGCACTTAATTAGCACCTAAGTAGGGCGTAACTTCTGCATCATTAGATTTTTGGATCTCTTTTGTGGCGGTGCTATCTTGACCTCAAGTTAGCACCGCCACAGGTTTGAGGGGGAAGGGAATTAAGTGCTCTGCTAAAATTGCAGCACTTAATTAGCACCTAACTAGCACCTAACTATTGCATCATAAGTTTTTTGAATTTCCGTTGTGGCGGTGCTATCTTGACGGACCTCTATAGTAGTCCAATAAATAGAGGTAAAAATAGGGGGGTTACCCTACAAAAGGTCGGGTAGTTCTAAATTTTTGATATGTTATATGGTATGGCTAGTAGATGAAAATTCCAAAATTCCACAACCACGCCCCCTCCGCCCCCTTCATAATACTGAAAAAACTACAAAAAATCGGCACTTTTCTCAGTTTTTTGCTTATAACTTCTTTTCGGTACATTGTTATGGAAAAAAGTATATGGAAACTTTGTAGACAATAAAATTTCCTACAAATGTGATCCGGAAAGTATTTTTGTACAATCACTACAATCAGCGCTATGGAGCTCCCGAAAAAGGCTAAAATTTCGTATTTTGTAAGATTTTCAGTTTATTCCCTCTTTACAGCACAATAACTCCTTAACCGTCAAGTTTAGGACAAAATTTGTCATAATCAATCTTGTAGATAATTTAATTGGCTACCAATTTTATGTAACTACAGTCAACGTCCTCTTAGTCGAACTCCCCCTAAGTCGAATTTCCCTCTAACAAGAATTTTTTCACCATGTTTGTTGTATACGCCTGTCAAATTTCCAAACTTATTTATTTTTCTCTGAATCGAATTTTTGCAAACTCTCTCTAACTCGAATATTTCGACTTAGAGAGAGTCAACTGTATTTTCATTTTGCGACCAATACAATCTGGAATACTGTGAGTTTTGAGAAAGTGTTTTTTATTCAAACGTTTTTACGAACTCACTTTCTTTTCTGTCTGTTTTATATTGCACTGTAGTGTACTGGAATCCCGTAGAAATTTTATTACCGATTTGTCTTACCACCTTAATCGATTGAAGTATACATAGGAGAATCAGAAAACTTGTATAGACATCACGATATTCTGAGCCCGGTGTCTTAGTCGCTATTTTCTGGAGGTTGTGCCCAAAATTCCATTAAAAACTAAACCACATAGGTACTGGTTTTGATGAAATTTATAGACATGATAATTGACGAGATGAAAAACCAATACAATTAAATTCCACCCACTGCCGCTCCCACTTTTTTAAAACATAATATTTTCGGAAAAAATTATAAAAATTCGGGTGTTGTTCAGATGACCCATGAAGGGCCGAAACCACAAGTACTCTGGTGATGGCTTACCCTCTGATCCAGAGGTTTGATCGTCCTTATTGCCTTCAACTTGGGATTCAGAAAATCAAATGGCTGGAGCATTGTTTCCCATTCGCACAATCTAGTTTAGCCAAGTCGACGTATTTTGATTTTTTGGACTACATTGTCAGCTCATTGAGCTCACGTTTGTGCCTTCTCCTCCAAAAATAGAGTATTACTTGCGAAAGAGCCCAGTATCAGTTTTCATTACTGATTTTCATCTTACCGAGAGTAGAAGTGTCTTGAGCGTAAGAAGAGTGTTGAACCTTTTTTGACAAACATAGATTAGAAGCAGTGGTTTCCGAAAGCATTTTTTCGTCTCGACTTGAAGTTCATTGGTCATTTTCAGAATTTTTGATCTTTTACTGGCATTCATTTTAATGTCCTTCATCATAACTACCTACAATTTGTATTCCAATGAGTAGGATGGAAGACAAGACTTGCTCCGTATACAAACAACGTGGACAAAATTTGCATAAATTTACCAATTGTATTAGGTTAGGTTAGGTTAGGTAGAGCTGGATGTCAGTGACAGTGACTGACACTTAGACCAAAGTTGGCCCGTCGTGATACCACATGTATCTTGAAAAATCTTCCTCACTCGTGAAACCATTTAGAGCTCCTGACGAAGCGTGCAAGACTGTAAATGTCTTTGCTTGCCAGATCACTAGGATCGTTATAGTAGTAACCTCCTAAGTGGAGCCTACGTCTGTGTGAAAGAGCAGGGCAATTGCAGAGAAGGTGAGGAATCGATTCTTCCTTCTCCTCGTCTATACAGCTTCTGTAAAAATCATTTAAAAGTACGCCAAGCGACACGTTGCGTGCCTACCTTTTAAACAGTGCCCCGTTATGACACCTACAATAGAGTTTATGTGCACTGTGCTTAGAGATTTTAAACACTTGGAGCGCTTTAAGTCAAGGCTTGGCTAAATTTGTTTTGTCGCCAAACAAGTAGTGATGTTGTCCCACCCAATGTTTGTTCTCTCCAAGGCTTCTTGCTTCAGCAAAAGCTTACACGTAGCGCTGGGCATACCAATATTTAGCTTTTCAGGTAAAATGGGTAGTAATGCTCCACTTCTAGTGAGCTCATCAGCTTTACATTTACCTGGAATGTCACTATGACCCGGCACCCAACAGAGGTGAATATTAAACTGTTGCGGCATCTCCAACAGAAATGATCGACAGTTAAGGGCTGTTAGAGTTTGAAGAGACAGAGTCCAGGGATTTAATAGCAGCTTGGCTATCAGAGAAGGTTGATATCACGTTTTCTTTGTGCCAAGATAGAACTTCTTTTATCGCTAGAAGTTCGGCCTGGAATACGCTACAGTGATTAGATTTCGGAATGAGAGACTAAAATCAGAGAACACATCTCCACCAACTCCATTGTCGGTCTTCGATCCGTCGGTGTAGAAATGAATTGATTGATCTAAGAATTCCACATCCTCCCAGGTGGATCTGGAAAGGTATGGTTACTTCAAAGTTTTTATCGAAATTCAGCAGTGGGATTGTGTAGTCAGTGTAAACCAATTGTATTGGTCACAAAATGAAAATACAGTCGACTCCCTCTAAACTGAATTCTCACGGGATATCAAAATTATTTCAAGTCAAAGAGTTTTGCAAAAGGTTGATTTAGAGAGAAATAAATAAGTTTGGAAATTTGAGAGGAGTATACAACAAACATGGTGAAAAAATTCATGTTAGAGAGAAATTCGACTTAGGGACGTCGACTGTAGTTACATATAATTGGTAGCCAATTAAATTATCTACAAGATTGATTATAAAAATGTTGCCCTAAGCTTGACGGTTAAGGAGTTATTGTGCTGTAAAGAGGGAATAAACTGAAAATCTTACAAAATACGAAGTTTTAACCTTTTTTGGGAGCTCCATAGCGCTGATTATAGTGGTTGTATAAAAATACTTTTCAGGTCATATTTGTATAGGAAATTTTATTGTCTACCAAGTTTCCATATACTTTTTTCCGTAAAAATATACCGGAAAGAAGTTATAAGCAAAAAACCGAAAAAAGTGCCAATTTTTCGTAGTTTTCCCAGGATTTTGAAGGGGGCGGAGGGGGCGTGGTTGTGGAATTTTGGAATTTTCATCTACTAACCATACCATATAAAATATCAAAAATTTAGAACTACCCGACCTTTTGTAGGGTAAAACCTCTCTATTTACTGGACTATAGTATACACAAATAACAAAGTTCTAACTAGCTAGATAGAATTTGCGTACAAATGACAAACAAATAATTTCCTAGATAGAAGAACTTTGTTACTCCTAAACATCCTATTATAAGAATTAAATTTTGCGTGGAAAATTTCTTAATATACATTTTTAAGGGGTTTCTGGTTAAATATCAAATTTAGTACGTAATACCTGTATGCACTCATACATAATGTATAACCCCTTGCCATTTTCATCATGTGAGGAATTAGTACCTATCCATGAATCCAAAGGTTATAAGAATGTATCATTTGTATTTTATTCATTAACATCACGAGAAAAACTTTCCATAAAAAAAATGAGAATGACCCCACAATAAGATAAATCTTTGTACCTTATATATTTTTTTAGTTGAAAACGTGACTCTAGATTTTTTTTTATCAAAATAAAAGATATGAGTGACATAAAAAGACTCTCAGGTAAAAAAAAAATCATTGTAATTATGAATGGCAGTGGCAAATTAATTTTTGGCGTTAAATGCCAATAAAACACTATAGCTAGATACCTATGTTAGGCCAATCGGCAGAGGTTTTTTTTTCCAAAACTATAAGGATAAAGTTTTTTGATTAAAATTGATAGATGGGTCGTACAAGAAAAAATGGCGAGTTGGTAAGTTTTGAAAATATCTCAGCACTAGCTCACATAAAAAAAATATGTTAAAACCTTTTTCATAGGAAATTCAATTTTTTTTAATGTCTATACTGTCAGAGTAAAACTCTTAAAGCATGAAATACGATATTAAAATTAGCTAATGCTATGTTTCCACCAAAGGTTTATCTCAGATTAGATTTAATAAATCTTTTTGGTGTTTCCACCGCACAAAAAGATTTAAAAAAGATTAAATTTGACAGCACCTTCAAAAATACAAATGGCGTTCCAATTTTTCTTATGAAGTGCGAATGAGACAGAATGTTTGATTCGTGTGAAACAATGAAGAACTGAACGCGAGTCTCGAATGAATCGTTCAGCACCATGTAAAAATAGGTTAGTTCGATTTGTAAAACTATTTGTCCTAGGAAAATTTAACAAGATTAATTTCTAATCTTCAAGATTTACGAAATAAATTTGTATGGTAAAACTACGAGATTTAAGGTTAATCTCATTAAATCTCAGATTAGCGCTAGGTGGAAATGTAGCATAAAACAACTTCTTTGACAGTTTGAGGTGGAAAAAAGAATGCCATCTTAATTCTCACGTCACGTAGAGGCCTTAAGCTCATTTTACCGCGCTACTCACATACTATTGCAGAGAGATCTTTCTATGTTTCAGCGATTCGAATTTGGAATACTCTCCCTATGGAGTTACAAGTGACTGTCAATAAATCAACATTTCAGGTAAAGCTACTCTCACACCTTAAAAATTAAAGGTATGTTTATTTTTCTTAGTTAAGTACTGTTATATTATTAATTAAAAGTTATTCTATTATTGTTATTAGATTTTATTTTGATTATTTTTTAATGTATATAAGTTTTGTTAATTTGAAGAATTAAGTGATTCATTTTTGATATTTTATATCTTTATGCATTAATTTAGATTTAACTTTTTATTTAATATAATAATTTGTAATGCTCAGCTTGGGTACTTCTTAAAAGATTAATGGCCAATTTCATAAACAAACACTAAAATTACTTTTATCTAAACTCCTTCTAAATTTTATCAGACATTTAAAATTTTTCAGTTTCACCAATGTAGAAAAGGGATATTTTAATTTGACTGAGTTTGCTCACATCCCTGGACTCAAAAAAAAAGAAGTTGTTTCCCTCGCACATGCGAAGTCTATGAGAAAAGTGAAAAAGCATTATGGATGAGGGACAATTATTCTGACAGCAAAATATCAGCTGTTGATGACTGGAAAGGCTTCATAAAAAAGACTTTTAAAATTTAATGAGACAAAAACGAGCTTTTAGTTTACAAGGGCTTTTAAAATCTTCTTAAATATAAAAGCATTTGGTGAAACCAAAAAACATCATTTAAAGACTAAAAGGCTTTTTAAATAATTAAAAGCCTTTCGTGAAATCGGCCATAAGTCTTATTGTATCTCCTGTAAGCTTTGTTTTCTTTTGAATAAATAAATAAATATTGAATATGATTGTATGGGAACAAAAATTTTAAAATCGTTGAAGCGGTTTTAAAAAAAAATTATTTTTATATATATAATTTTTAAGAACGAATTTTGGTATGCAAATTTAAAGTATATATTTTTGTGCTGATAAAAAAAATAAAAAAAAATTGTCAACCCGTTTTTGAGATATCGAATTTTCAAAAAAAAAAATTTAAACTTTTTTAAAAATTCAAAAACTTTTTTTTTTAAATGTAAAGAAATTCATCTAAATCCGTTTAGCGTTTAGCCGATAACGGGAAAATTCAAAATAAAAAAAAAACGTTATATGACAGGTACTATGTATTAAAAGTTGCTAAGTGTAAAATTTTAGTATATGAAAAAAGTTTAATCAAAATCGTAGGAGTCGTTTTTAAGCAAAAAAATATTTTCCTTTGCGGTTTTTTAACTTTTGTATGGAAGGTACCGTTATTTTTTCATAAATGTAAATTTTTTTTAAAAATATCTTAGAGAGTACTAAAATACTCTTAAGTATCGAGTTTCAAGAAAATCGATCATGTAGTTTTCGAAATATGTATTTGATTTTCCAAACAAAATTTCGAAACATTTTTAAAAAATCCAAAAAATATTTTTTCAAAAATTTTGGATACAAAACTATTCACATTTTTAGGAAGCTTCTATATAAAAAATAATTATTGAAATCAGTCATAATCAAAAATTAAAAAAATGGTTCTTTGGGAGGTACCAATATTAACCATTTTTAGAAAATGGTTTTCCACCCAAGGAAAGCCTTTACTAAAATAAATTTATTGAATTTTTTTAAGAAAAGTTGTTGAGCCGTTTTTCAGAAAATTGCGACTATGTAAAATTGCTAAAAAATATTGTATGGCAGGTACCGGTATTTTAAGTTCTAAAAAAAATGAAAAATAACGTGTGGGCATAGTCACCAAAAACCATTATATATTTGAAGAAAATCGATCGAGCCGTTTAGGCTGTAGACAGACAGACAGAATGGTGTGCCACCCACTTTTTTGGTGTTCACTATCATCGTTATATCATGTTTGATTGTTTTCTCAAAAATCTTTTTTTTGCACGAATCCAAAACTTGCCTTATCTTATAGTACCTTTATCGTAAGTAAAAACGTTATAACTTCTAAACGAAGCGAAAACGGAAAAATGACCTCTTAAGTTTTTCGACTTAAAATGACCTTAGGAACCAATGGTTTCTTTCTGCGGCGTTGACTGTGGACAATTTCATTAATGACATCCCCCTACACAAAACAAATTCAGGAATCGTCAACACATACAAATTTTGTTTAATCCAGCCTTTAATCCAGATTTAACTTAATTAGTATCCAAAAATAAGATCAAATTTTTTATTATTGACTCATTAAATCCACACTTACATATAAATCCAACTTTTTAGATCCACTGGGTTTTATGTTTTTTTGTAATAAATAATATGGGGCATAATGTATATTGTTTTAGCCTTAATAAACTCGAATTTAATGGTTCGATTTAAAATTCATTAATGTCCAATTTAAATCTAATATGGCCGTTAAAGTTGCTGCCAAGTTGCTAGGTGAGAAAAGCAATTACAGCCTTGGGCAAATAGGAGAGGAGTGCGGTGGTAAATGCGATCGAAAATGGATGGTATTGCGAGATTGTGTAAAAAATGGTACATATTGCAAGATTTCGTACAGAACCCGAAATACTGAATCCACCGAATCGTGGTCAACTAGCTAGTTTCAGTTATTGGTCATTATATTTGTTTTAATGAATTTTAAAATTTTTTTTTCAAGGTTACTGCAAGGGCAATACAAATATTTTTGGAACCTCATTTAGGTAATCTTAGAAAACAAGTATATGGCATTTTAAAGTTCACTATAAATGGTCATTAAAGGTCAGCTGGTTTCGGTAATTGGTCCTGCGTCTTGTAAGTTTTCTTCAAGGTCACAGTTCAAATAATTGTTGAAATTAATACTGTGACTTTGAAAAAAAAAACTGTAGAAATACCTAAAAGCAATCTGTTCCTGCCCAATTTCTGAAACTAGTTGACCTTTTATGTCCATTTAGTGACCGTACAAATGGCACACTGATAGGGTGCCAAGACCCTAAGAAAGCCCAAGGCATTACTGCCGACATAACGAAAAGGGGCGTATCTCCATTTTGTATAGTTTTGAGAGAAATGCATTTTAATGATTTTGCTTTTATCGCTTTCAAATTAAATAATTTTGAAATTTATAAAAAAAAATATGTTATTTTAGTATGCGCATAAGTTATAGTAATGATGAATGAAAACTTGCGACTTTTAAGCTTAGTATAGACACATTAGCAAACATGCTTGAAACCTGCAATGAAAATTGCGTTTGTGATTTTTACTGATTTGCAATTGGAAATATGAGTTTTAAGCTTAACACCAAAATAATAAACTATTTAACGGTTCCAAATATGGTACTAATCCAATTTTTGAATTTGGACGTTTACGCCTTTTTTTTCCTAGGACGGCAGATAAGGTGTATCAGACTTGAATCTGTCGAATTTCTTTCAACCATTAACAATCGATTTACTTCTTTGGCTAAAAGGAATTTGTAAAAATATCCGTTTTTGTATATTATTGTGTAAACGGTTGTCAGCAGTTTTAACCAAATCGTCAAACCAATTTCAAAATCTATTTTGCCGTTAGAACTAAAATAAACAAAAAGCTGAACTCTTTGTTATTCGTTAAAACAAATTATTTATTTTTTATTTACTAAAATAAAGTAACTAAAAACCGCAGCTATTGCAACTGTAACCTCAAAAGAAAAGTGTTCTTATTTTTCTGGATAAAGAATTATTAATATAACTTCGTTTTCGGCGAACTATGTGTTTCTTTTTGCTGGGATTGCGATTTGTCTCTTTAAATACGCACAAATAATGTTTTATTGACAACCAAAATAAAAATGTAATCAATAATTGGTAGTCAGATTCTATCCTTTGAGAAGTGAAACCATTTTAAAGATTAAATTCTTGATAAAATATGAAGAAAATTCAAATATTTTATATTCATTTATATCTACTACAGGGAAAAGCCTCAGTGGGCAGTCAACTCCCACATGACTCCCACCCCTGTATCCACCAGTGGTGCAAGTAAGTGCATAAGTGGGTAGGTAAATCATTTTGAGTTGTACAATGTACATAACTGCCCTGTCATCTCAACCAAAATATGAAATATGTATTACTTTAACTCGTTTTGCGTTTTTTGCACTTTGCAAGTATGTGAAGGACATTTTTTCAACAGAAAGCCGATGAACTTAAAATCTTAAGAAGTCCACAGGTTTTAATTTTTTAGTTGAATCAATTATAAAAATGCTCATCACTGATGTCTAGCCCCGCAGCTTTTTTTTATAATAGTAAGGGTTTGTGATTTCCTGTAAAAAGAATGCAGAGATACAATATGTATGTATAAGTATTAGTGTTGAATGTTGATGCTTGGGTCAGAATGCAGAAACTAATTATCGAAGAATGAATGGAAAATTACCTAAAGAACATAAAACTGTTGTATACGTATAAAAATGATTTTTCACTTTTTCCATGTGGGAATTCCCCATAGGAATAATTTAAGATTTCTTACAAGGTAAAGATTTTTTTTCTCCTTGTTCGAATTCTGTCGACAGTTTTATTTTTATAATTACTCTTTTGGTTGTATCATGACTCATGATGTCACAGCTCAAGAAAAAAATATTTTTAATGTTATATGTAATTTATGTACCTACATTATGAATTTACTGGTGACATATGAACACTCAGAGAAAATATCAGGTAAAATTAAGCAGAAATTATCAGATTATTAAGTACATTATTATATTTCAATACGGTTGATCAGGTAAAATAGTTAACAAGATACCAGATTTTAATACAGTTGAGAAACAAATTTATGTAAATGATAAAAGAATTCAAATAATTAAAAGAAAAAAATGGTTGAGAAAAAGGATAAAATTTAAAAAGTTCACGCAGAGGCGAAGTGAACTGACGAAAGAATATCATGTGATATGATCATGTTTCAAAAAGAAGAAATTATGACATAATATCCATTTACCCATATACAATATGGACATGTTCTTAGCAAAAATAATATCCATGGAAAAGCTATCAGAGCGTTTTTGGGCAATATTTTCGTGTTATTCTCATTTATACCTGCATCACTAACAGCTTGAACGATTGTGTTTAAAATTTGCAATAAGAAGTACAAAGTAAAGAGTCCTTGCATCAGATACGGTAATTCTAAATTTGTTAAAAATAATAATCCAAGTTATCAACCGGAAGTGTCGAGCTCAAAATTGTCAAAAATTCACACTTTAGCGTTGATGTTTACCCGGAAGGAATATACATACTAGGGTGGTCCTTATAACGGGTGCACCCCCGTAATTTCCTTCAAATAAATAAAAAAAATCCTGAGTTAAATGAGTTTAATGAGTTAAATACCGAATCTTAGATGCAGTCATAAAAGACTACATTTGTACAATAATTTCAATTTTTCTATCTACTAATACCAAAGTTATAAAAATTCAGTTTGATTGAACATTTTACATGGGTTTTCCCATATAAAACTGTTTTCGTCTTGTGGGCCGGGTTAACGCTAAAATAATGAACTAACATTTGACAGGAGTTTTTTTTTGTTATTAAGAAGAAATAAAGGGGGGTGCACCAATTTAAATTAAACGATGACATCTATAAGGACCACCCTAATGCATACCTAGGTACATATATAATTATTACTGAATTTGATTCAATTTGATCCTGTCACTACAGCTTCCTTTTCAAAATGTTAGAAACAATAAATTTATAATATCAAATAGTAGTTAAAAAAATTACAGTAATGTAATAACAAATACAGTGTTTGGCAAAATATTCATAAAAACACTTCAGCCAGCGTGAAGGTCTAAGGTAGACAAAACGTACCCCAGTTTATCAGGGAGGGGCAATTTTCTAAAAAATAATATTGTAAATAGAAAAAAACATTTGAGCACAACGGTAACACCTGCATTACTATTTTTGGAATTTTTCTCAAAGCCAAAAATCTATTCTTGAATTTATTTTTTAGTATTGTGTGCAATAGTGCAATTTTCGTTTTAATGACGACTACGCAATATTTAAAAATAACACACATGTAAGAATTTGATAATTTGGTGAAGCAAAACGGTTCATGCAGCAAACTTTGTTAATGGGAAATTCCTTCTGGTTTACATCGGTTCAGTTTTTCAGTGTAAGACCATTCGCCAAGGTAACCCTTAAAACTTGGTGAGTTCAATAGAGTTTATAAATAAATAAATTGGGTGGCGCAACAGCTCGTGGAGAACCAGAGCCTAGTGACTTACAACTCTCAACCATTCCTGTGTTCCGAACGGCTAAGTGAGCAGCACTTATTCATGACAAGCATACTCTTGGAGGATTTGTCAGTTCCTCGCAAGAGGCAGTACCTCGGATAAAACATTTCTGTTTTTAGGTGGCACGGCGGGGAATCGGGAAAAAATGGATGTAAGACCAATTTGGCCTTATTGTGATTTAAAATATGTGTTTGAGCGAACTGTTTTTTTTTTTTTTTTTTTGAACAGGAATTCTGCTCTATGGTCGGTACAACTATTTCACAATTCTTTGTCAAAGTGAAATAGAGCCAAATGGTGAAATTTTGCCTTATTTCACTATTGCAAAATGAAATCAGGCCAAATTTTCAAATTTGGTCTTATTTCGCTTGGCCTAATTTCACGGCACCAGAGTTAAACTCTTATTTTGTTTTGAAAAACGAGACCTTAGAAGTAAAGTAGTTGGTATAATCAAAAATTCGGCTTTATTTCGCTTTGAAAAAGTGAAATAAAGTGAAATTTTTAATTTGTTTGGTTCGGCTTTATTTTTCAGCTTATGTTGGGCTTTATTTCACGTTGTCAAATCGAAATAAGGCTTAACGCTATAATTCGGCATTATTTCACGCCACGCCAAGTTTCAAAATTCAGCGTTATTTCATTCGGTGTTATTTCAAGGCACAAAACAAATCTTGTAGAAAACTTATTCAAATTTCGAAGACTGTCATTGAATTTTATATGGCGTCATTATTTGCTGAGATATTGGTTATCAAAGACAAATGAATTTTTGTTCAAGTCAGATAAAGCAAGTGAAACGAAACTGTACAAAAAAAAAATTAAATAATTTAAGCTGAATAATTAAGTTATCAAAGGGCACGGTAGTGCCCAGCCAAGTTCGAGGCACTACACCCTTTTTACAGGAACAAACTCAGGCGATTTTCAACCCCCCTATAACTTCAGTACCAATATAGTCACAAACTTCAAATTCACAGTATTAGCTGAACTATTCAAACACAGGTGGCTCACCAAATTTTAAATTTTTAGCATAAGTGATTCCGGAGATATAGGACCTCAAAAATCGCAAAAACCATAACTGACTGACTGATTTACTGACTCACTGACTCAGACTCACTGACAGATCATCAAAATTATGGAGCACTTCCCGACATCGAAGAAACTTGAAATTTCGCACAACGGTAGGCATTGTAGTGCATACAAAGGAAAAAATCGAAAATCTGCAATTTTCTATTCAGGGGGCGTGGCATCCACCCACTTTCTTAAAAATTCTTATTAATTATATGGAGCACTTCCGTATGTTGTAGAACGATGAAAATTGGTAGGTCGGTAGGGATTGAAGTACTAAGAAAGTAAAAATTGAAAAATTGGAATTTTCCACTCAGGGGGCGTGGCATCCACCCACATTCTTAAAAATCCTTATAAATTTATAAATTATATGGAGAACTTCCGATTGCTGTAGAACGATGAAAATTAGTAGGTCGGTAGGGCTTGCAGTACTTGAAAAGAAAAAAATTGAAAAATTGGAATTTTCAATTCAGGGGGCGTGGCATCCACCTACTTCTTTAAAAATTCTAATAAATTTTATGGAGCACTTCAGATTGTTGTAGAACGATGACAATTTGTAGGTCGGTAGGGCTTGAAGTACTTTGAAAGAAAAAAAATCGAAAAATTGGAAATTTTCATTCAGGGGGCGTGCCATCCACCATCTTTATCAGAATTGCTATTATTTATATGGAGCACTTTCGGGTGTAGCAGAATTATGAAACTTTGTAGAGCGGTAGGGATTGATTTTTACCGGGCAAAATAAATCTTTGCAAAAAGGAGTGAAATCACAACAAAAACATAAATGTTAAAAAAAGAGCCAAGTTCTAATATGTAGTACAAGAAGCCCGTGCGTGAAAAGTCAGCCAAAAAAAGTAATGAGATCTAAAATATATGCCAAGTTTTAAGTTCATGAAGTTTGATATCAAATATCTTAAGTAGAGTACTATCGAAACAATTCCAAATCATGACAGAAATTTGGTATTTAATGATTACTGATTAAAATCTGGTGGTTTTACTTGGCAAGTTTTCTCTTAATTACTTATTTATTTAAAATGTATGAAAACTTGACCAGTAAACCCACCAAATTTTAATCAGTAATCATTAAATACCAAAGTTCTGTCATGATTTGGAACTGTTTCGATATTACTCTACTTAAGATATTTGATATTAAACTTCATGAACTTAAAACTTGGCATATATTTTAGATCTCATTGCTTTTTTTGGCTGGCTGACTTTTTACGCACGGGCTTCTTGTACATATTAGAACTTGGCTCTTTTTTTAAAATGTATGTTTTTGTTGTGATCTGATTTACTCAAAACAATATATCCATAAAATTGATGACCTTTTATATAATAAAAAATAGAAACAATACCTACATTTTTGTCTCGTGCCATTTCTTGTAATAACGCATTATCGGTAAGTAGGTACCTACTGTAAGAATAATTATTTGCAAAAAAGACAAAACAAAAAACATTAAACTGTAGAATGCTTTTTCCTTCAACTCCATACGACAACTCATCATAAATATACAGCACTTCCAAAAACACTAAAAAAAACTTTGAAAAAATCATTTTCCGTTAATTTTTTTGACTAGTAAGTGTATTTTCTTCTTAAGCAATTGTTTTTTTAAGATTTTACTTCTATTGTTTTTAATATATACAATACATAATTGGTTATCAATTTTATTCAAACATCCATTTTCTCAAAAACAGTAAAACATTTAAGAATCTTGTTTTTGAGGTTTGACTAAAAGTTGAGGAAAGTATTGATTATTAAAAACATAAAACAGGCACTTCTAAACGCAAAATTATAAAAAAAAATATTTAAAAAAAACATTCCTCATGTGCCGTACACAATCTTTAAAAAAAAAGCCATTCAGACCTACCGCACAAATTTTAATCGCAAACAATAAATCAATCGGATTTATTTTTATTTTCCGACCAAACGTTTTTTATTTGAAATACTGAACATATTTTCATAATCTATTTCTCAAAGAGCATATCAAATTTATTTAAAAAGAAGCACACTATACCTAGGTAGAATGATATCAGAATATTAATAGGCCACACGTTCTTTATTTTCGCTTTTGTTTGCAAACATAAACAGACAACTTGCTCGTTCAATCAAATGGCAAATATGTGGGTATTTCTCCATCTTTGTGATTGTGATACTGATAAGCTGAAATTATAGACAAACTTGTTCTCTCGAATAGTGGGAAACAAAATATGGCAATAATGGAATAATTTCAAATAATAAATTTATAACTAGACGTGTTCAAAGTTTTGTGTATGAATAATTCAAATGGAGCATAAATTAAAAATCAAAGGATTAAGAGGATTATGAAAGACGAAATTGAGCTTATTTGCCTAGATGCCTGAAATAGCTCTATCGCTTAGGGTTTTGATTTTTTGTAACGTTTAAAATCTTCTACATAGTGACCATTTGATTTAATTCGTTGTTATAGTCTAGTCTTAAGGTTGTTTTTGTGCAAAAATATCTTGGAGTAGATAGATCGGAAATAAACATCATACGTTGATTTTATTCCAATTTTAGAGCTATTCTGCCCCAGTGTGAATCGTCATCGTCCGTGTCGTCGCTATGCTACGTTCATCGTAATTTGATATAAATTCATTTAGTAATCCAAAGAATTTGCGGATGAACAGATGTGTGTGGGATTTTTCATTGACAAAAGTTTTTTTTTTTTTTTTCAAACAATAACAATAACATTTTATTAATTAAATAACAATATGTTAGCCGTGCGATCGCGTATTTTTACACTCTCCCAGCGCCACTGTGAGCGTTTTTGGAGTCAATTTCAATCGATTTCTCATGACAGTTCAAGTTTAAGCAGTAATGACGTAAACGACGCACACCCCCTCCAAGGCATTCGTATACTCGATTTGACACGAATTATTGCTGGACCTTTTTGCACTATGATTCTGGCCGATCTTGGTGCCGAAGTAATAAAAGTCGAAAGACCTGGGAGTGGTGATGAGTCTCGCAAATGGGGGCCACCTTTTCTGCCGAATTCTAATGATGCTGTCTATTTCTTGGCATCGAATCGAAATAAAAAAAGGGCGTGTATTGACATAAAGAAAGGTGCTCATATTATACGAGATCTAGCTGTCAAGTGTGACGTCTTAGTTGAGAACTACGTACCTGGCAAACTATCGGAATATGGTCTGGACTTTGATAGCATAAATAAAGTGGCACCCGGTTTGGTGTACTGCTCACTCACGGGCTATGGGTCAGAGGGGCCTTATAAGAATCGACCTGGTTACGATGTGATTGCAGCTTCGATTGGTGGACTTTTGCACATAACTGGAGAAAAAGACGGACCTCCCAGCAAAGTGGGTGTTGCAGTGACAGACGTAGCAACAGGTCTTTACGCTCATGGGGCAATTTTAGCAGCACTCTTGCAAAGACAGCGCACTGGCTTAGGGCAGAAAATCGATGTAAATTTATTCTCAACTCAAGTCGCTATGCTGATAAATGTCGCAAGTAATTATTTAAATGGTGGCATTGAAGCAGACCGTTGGGGTACAGCACATTCTAGTATCGTGCCCTATCAGGCATTTAAAACAACCACAGGTTATCTAACCGTTGGTGTTGGTAGTGATGAACAATTCAAAGTGCTATGCAGATTAATGTCTTTGGATTCGTTGATTGAAGATCCAAGATTCAAAAATAATAGCCAAAGAGTGTGTAATCGAAAGGAACTGATTGAAATTTTGTCCTCAGAGTTTGCCCAAAACTCTTCTGACTATTGGATGGAAAAATTTGAAAGCGCATCCTTTCCTGTGGGGCCTGTGAATAGTATATCAGAAGTGTTTGCTGATAAACATGTACAAGAAATTGGATTGGTAAAAACATTGCCGCATCCTTTAGATGATAGTGTTAAAGTGGTAGGGCCACCTGTTAAGTTCAGTGCCGCCATGAATGATGCTCGTACAGCACCGCCGTGTTTGGGCCAACACACAGATGAAGTTTTGATGGATATTTTAAAATATTCAAAGGCTGATGTTGAAGAATTGCGACGTGAAAAAATAATTCAATGATTTTGACGTTAAGTTGTAAATTTGTTTTAAAGATAAATGTGTTATAGGTTAGAATAGTATTTGTGCTTTAAATTAAACATACATTTAAGAAGAACATTCAACAAATTAATTATAATATTTTAAACAAAGCATCAAATTTTTAGTTTTTTTTTTGGCTACATATTAGATTTTTATATGGCATAGACTTATTTCGTTATTTTGTCAGCGTCGTTGACAAATCTGAAAAAATTGTCTACCAATTGTCTCATAGAGTTGACTGACAGTAGTAAAAAATCTTCCAAAGGCTGAGAAAAAAACCTGCCAGACTTTGGTATTCGACATCAAGATACATGTGTACCTATAAGCTAGTGGCGTACGCAGTGGAGGGGGGCTTAGGGGGCTCGAGTCTCTAATTAATTAATTCAATTGACTTCTATTTGTATACACCTGCAAAAATCGAATTGGAAGAACTTGTATTAACTGATCTAATTTACACTATATCTAACTAGTTAAGTTTCTTAGTACTTGGAGGCTAGCTAAAACATCCATAAACATCCTTCGATACAAATATTTTACAAAGCAACAAGGACAAAATTAGAAATTATGGCTTCCGGAAATTACACCAGAATTTTTTTGGAAAAAACGCCAAAAAAATCTTCATACAAATTTCTGGCTTTTTTTCCTAGGAAAAATAGCCAAAGTTTTCCGAAAATGTTTCCAAAATTTCAGGTCTATTTTCCAAAAAAATTTCTGGCTTTTTTCCATTGTCAGAAATGGAAAAAATGCCAGAAAATGTGGCTTGGAAAAATGCCAGAAAAAAATTCTAGCGTTTTTTCCTTTTTTGATTTGGAAAAAGAGCCAGAAAACTGTAAAATTCTGGCGTTTTTTTCTTTCTTTGATTTGGAAAAAGAGCCAGACACATGAATGTATGCAGTAAGCAGTGGCAGATGCACAGGAAAATTATAAATGCCCGTGCTGCCGGGAAATCGTAGCAGACACGTAGCAAGTTTATATTTAGTAACATGATTTAATGTCATATTGTTTTGTTAAATATTGTTTAATGTTTGTAACGGTTACAAATAAAACACTAAAATTGTTGAACACATTTTTAATTTTACGTTTTAGCAGTTTCAGAGATAAATCAAATCACCGCGCGGAGGGGGGGGGGGCACCGTGACGCGATCGCGTACCGTCCCCTGCAAGTTCCCACCGTGCGGGCCCACCGCGTATGCCACCGATCCCACCACTGCGCCCGCCGCCACGTCCGCCGCCACGTCCGCTGCTACGCCCGCTGTTAGTGGGAAATTGTCACGGTGGCGTGCGCGCGTGGTGAACGCGGGGCGTGCGTGGGTGTCGGGTGCGGAGGCGGGGACGTGCGTGCGTGGCGGATGCGGGGGCAGTGCATGGGGTGGGCTAGAGGCCGTGGTGTCTGGGGCTGGTGCGGGTTGTCGAGTGCGGGGGCAGATAGGCCGCAAACTTGCATCTTGTTTGAATATGCCTTAAATCATATTCTTGTCTTTTTTCCAAAACGTTATTTGGAAACTAGGCCAGAATAAATATATTTTCTGGCTCAATTTCCATTTAGCATTCTGGCTCTTTTTCCAAACCTGTCTGGCCTAATTTCCCACATTTCTGGCCAATTTTCAAAAAAAATCTGCTCTTTTTTCCATTTTTGAGTCGAACAAATTTTCAGGCGTTTTTTACAAAAAAAAAAATTTGGCGTAATTTCCGGGAGCCGAAAATATTAACTAAATTACCTACAGTAAAGTTCCTAACATTTTTATTTGTACGCTTAACCGTTCTCGAGATATTGCCTAAGAAATGATTTTTGTACTAAAGTTTTAGTAATACCCTAAAAATGTTGAGTAAAAGTTTAGACTGAGCTCAAAAAAAAGTATGCCATCTGGTTACTTGAAAAAATATGAATATATGCAAAAAAAAAATTCAAAATCGTTGGAGCCGTTTTCTTAAAAAATAGTTTTTTATATAAAATGTTTGCAACATTTTTCAACAAAAAATTTGGTATGCCAATTTTGAGTATATATTAGTATACATTTAAAACTGAAATTTCAAAACAATTCATCAACCCGTTTTTGAAATATTGAATTTTCAAAAAAAAATGGATTTTTTTTTTAAATCCAAAATTTATTTTTTCCAAAATTTTGGTATACAGTATTATTTATATTCTAACAAATCTTTTGTGCAAAAAAATTTATTGAAATCGGATGAGCCGTTAGTGAGAAAACCGAAAATCAAAAAATCGTTATATGGCAGGTACCGTTAGTAAATGTTTTTGGTGATTTTTTTTCTCACCAAAAACTACACCATGTCTGCAATAATACACTGATTTTTTTTATCAAAATCGTTGGAGCTATTTTTGAGATAAATAAGCTTTTCCTTAACGGTTGTATGGCAAGTACCGTTATTTTTTGAGCTAAAAAAAAAGTTTCAATTTCCCCTCTGGAGAGCTACAAGAAAACCTTAAGTTCAAAATTTGAAGAAAATCGCTTCAGTGGTTTAGGCTGTAGGTACGGACAGACAGACAGACAGAATTTTGCCACCCACTTTTTCGTGTTCTTTATCATCGTAATGTCATGTTTGATTGTTATCTCGAAATTTTTGTTTGCACGAATCCAAAACTTGCTCTAAAGTACCTATATCGCAAGTAAAAAATTTATATATGTATCTTATCATAGATTTTGAAACTTGTTTGTTATGGTTTAAAGGAAAATTATATTAAAATTTTCGTTAAAAAGATATTTACAACTACCATTGGCTTGGCTGTGACGAGTTTTTTTGGCGTGGATATGGCGAGTTGCGAATCTCATCGCCTCATTTGACCACAATTGACGAAAAATATGTTCATAGCTATTCCAAAAAAGATAAATCGGTGAACTCGTTTTGTTTCTAGTTCCATTTAAAGTGGACGTAAAGACGGAAATTTAAAAATGGAAATATCATGTTCCTCTCAAAACACCACAGATATGTACCTAGTAGGTACATGTATTCAAAGAAGTTATAGTTACAGTATTTATAAAATTACAAAACATTTTCATAAATAATTATAGTTTCAATTGAATATGTACATAATTTCAAGTATTTTCTCCTCTTCTTATAACTCCAAAATACACAACCAATAAAATAATTTTTGCCAGAAAAAATACAATAAGCAAAATTCCTCCGATAATCTTTGTTTTTTCTCTTCTTGATCTTTCGCTCCAAGGAATGCTTTGTTCACTGTTGGAAATTACATATATTTTATAAAAGTTGTTAACAAGAAGCCTTTTTTTTGTATACAAACCCTCTCGAAATATTCATAGTTCTGTTTTATAGACGAAACTCTGTATAGGTATGCAAACATATGCACATACCTACACAAGAATATAATATTTTGATTAGATTGACAAACAAAAATTTTGACTTTTAAGGCAAAAACTTTTTAAGGTTTTCAAAAAATGTATTTAGTATAATGGAATCAATAAATGAAACCTTTTTATGTACCTATGTATAAATAATTTTTTTTTTTTAAATACAAAGATGAAACCACCAAGTGGTGTGTGCTATTTCCTCCAAAAATATTAAAGTTTGAATTCTGCTCCTTCTAAGCTAAAACATCGTTTTGCATAAAAATGAAACAATTCGTCGGGTAGAAGTTTTTTTTTCGAGATTATAACCAACTGCTCTGCTTATTATTTTATGAATTAATCGAACTGAGATATGACATTAAGCTGGATTTACACCTTCATTCGGTGAACGTTGTTCCACAAACAACGAACAACGAGTAAAGTTCATCCAAAATTCAAAACGTCTTTGAATTTCTTCGTTGTTCGTGTTCGGTTTTATCATTTACACCTTCGTTGTTCCACGTACAGGCAAAAACGAACAACGTACACGGAGGATAACAACAAAGGTGTAAATCAAACTTTAGATTAGCTCCTAAACTCATCAATTGAGTTTCTTCTTATCTCCATAATAGATCCTATCAAGTTAGATTTAGGAGCTCTGTCTCCAACCCTTTCTTTGCCAAATCTGGAGTTCCCCAGGGTAGTCATTTGGGCCCACTTCTTTTTATCTTAGCTATCAACGACGTATCCCTCTATATACGTTATAGTGAAATTCTAATTTTTGCGGATGATATGAAAATTTTCAAAAGCGTCAAATCTGTGAGTGATCGTTTACTTTTGCAAGAAGATATTAACAGTTTTGTTATTTGGTGTAATAAAAACGGTTTAAATCTCAACCCTATTAAATGTCAGGCGATGATTTTTTCTAAAAAAAAAGTTCCTAGTTCATTTGATTATAAAATATCGCAGCACACATTGCGTCGTGTTGATAGTTTCAAAGACCTAGGGGTTCATTTTACTTTTAATCTTGATTTTACGAAGCATATCAATTTAATAGTCAACAAGGCAAACTCTATGTTAGGGTTTGTTAATCGTTGGTCTAAGGAATTTCAAGATCCTTATGTTACCCTCGCTCTCTACAACAGTCTTGTTCGCCCTCATCTTGAATACGCATCACAGGTATGGACACTTTTTTACGATGTCCATAATAATAGACTAGAAGCAGTACAGCCTAATTTTATACGTTTCGCCTTGAAAGGACTACCGTGGTCCGATCCTTATAATCTTCCTCCTTACGAACACCGGATTAAGCTTCTTCAGATTCAAACTTTGGCACAAAGGAGAATTAATAATGATATTGTATTTATTCATCAACTTTTAACGGGCGTTATTGATGCACCTGATTTATTATCTTGTACTAGCCTTAATTACCGTGGTGGAAGTCACAACACTCGTATGTTTTAAGTAGTTTGTTGCTTACTAACTAGTAACACTTCACTAAGTGATGAGCCTGATAAGCACTTAATTTGTGTTTGGCAATTCTTTGGTCGCAAGGTGTTGCTTGTACTAAGCTATCTTCGGCAAAGATCTGATAGTGTAAAAAAGACCATGAGCCGGAAGCAAATTTTGGGGGTAAACTCATTACCAAAATATAGTATATGAGGGTCTGTAGGCATATGCATCTTTTATAGGTATTCCCTGTTTATATTTTCAGTTATTTATAGTCTTCATTCAGTAATTACATAGTTTCAGATCAATTAAATACTCCATAAAACTTTTGTAAACAAATCCTAATTACCAATACTTACTTATTTGATTACTTATTATTTCATCGCAATTTTCTTTAAATTAATAAACAAAATGAAATAATATGCAAACATTGCACGACTCATATAAATATACAAATCGAAACCGTGATTATTGCATGCACAGCTAATTGTTTACTTTTTCAAATGTAATTTGCATTCGATAGATATTTATAATGCATTTAAAGTGAAAAAAAAGCTCTGCTAATATAGTATGAGTATCTATCTGGCCGATAATACTTAATTCAATATTCAAGAATACATTATTCATTAGGAACTAAAAGAATGCACCCAACAATTAATTGTTATTTCAATTAATTCTTATCATTCTTATGCAACTCAGGGAAAGATGCACTTAGAGGATGCAATAGATACATAGATATAGTACCCACTACTATGTAGGTACATACTAAAACTGTCAAAAATTGTATTCCCTCTTTGAATAGAAATTAAAAGTTTAATTTTGCATCACTTTGTCAAAGAAATTCATTGTTGTTCTTAAGAGAAATTTTCCTAACTTAAAAAGTTGGTATATTCTGTTTGTTAATACTTACGAAAATAAAATATCATCCAGCTGTCGGCGAAAGAACGAAAATATCGATTTTGCCATATCCGTTGTAAAAAAAAAACAGCTCAAATAAAATTGACAGCTTAAATGTCAAACAAGATTTATGTTGTCAAGAAATGTAATCAGTTTTAAACAAAATGACATCACAGTCTTCTTAAATGATAAAGTCAATTTGAAGGTACTATTTTTTTAAATGAACAAAATCAGAACAATAACAATAACACAAACAAAACACACAACCCGTCCTCATGCACCAAAATATCAAACATTTCTCGCACGATTTACAGCATTTACAACTTATTCAACGACCATGCGCTTCTTCAATCTATGTCAGACTCAGCTGTGCAGTTGATGTTACTTTCCACTTTGCATCCTCCATTTCTGTTCTCTCCATTTATTGTTCGTGGTTTGTTCAAAGCAAACGAGCCTGGCATCAGCTGCTTTGCTGTTTGAAATGTAAAAATGTACACATTTATTTCTATGGAAACAGTGCTGTAGGTAGGACTATCGTCAAAAGAATGCCAAAAGGGCGCAAACTACTGGGCGCAAGAAAATATGGTTGTCAAAAAGGTGTCATGGCGGGGCTTTCTTCCTACGTCGTTTTTCTGTCCAAAATCTTCGAGCCTGCAAAAAAAAGGCGGGCAAAAATATTTGCAAATGATGAGTAACATCTGTTTCTATCGAGTAAAGTAAAGCTGTCTGTAAAAATGTACAGACAGTTGTCAGCAGTGTTACTTGTGAAAATTTTGAGAAAGTGTCAAAAAAGGTGTCCGAGAGGTAAAAATGTTTCCCTTACAAATTTCAATACGAACGCAACATTGAATTAAAAATTGTATCAGGAATATTAAAATAACAAAAAATATTTTTCCAAATAGGTACATAGATACATGTTCAATTGTTCAGTCATCAAAAAATTAATTTTCATTTAAAATCTTAATTATAGTCGTGCATTAAATTTTTCGTTTTGACTTGTTTACGAAATATTTGGGAAACAAAATTAAGACTTTCAACATCAAAATTAATTTTTTCGATGATCGATAAAATTTGTTAATCGATCGCAAACGAAACTTAGTTAAGTAACGATATAAAAAGCTTAATAAGTGATTATCACATTCATTTTAAGGTGTTTGTTCTGTGTACTTTTGCATGAGAACACTATAAGAAACCCATTCTTCTAATTCAAATTCAGTGCCTCTTAGAGCATAAAAGCCGAAAGCATGATTGAATCACAAGTTTGAACTTTTAATTTACTACATGATAATTCTTTGCGTCGGACTCGTTTCGAATTCATTTCATGAGTGCGAAGGAGAAAAAACATCTGATTTTGCCTTCGCACCCTTGAATTTTGAAAAGAGTCAGACGCATAGAATCATCCTGTAATAGGGGACTAAGTATTAGTTTTGAAAATATTCTCCCAGCGCATGCCCTATTACACGGCAAAGGCAATATTATTCCTACGAATTCGAACAAATTTGAGATAAGAAATGTTTATTTCAAAAAGTGTCCAAAAGCTCGTTTGATTTCTAAAAGGTGTCCAAATTCGATTGTTTTTAAAAAGAGGTTTCCTGGTGTCCGGGATACGATAAAAGGTGTCAAATTGACACTAAAGTGTCCTAAAGGTAACCCTGGTTGTCTGGTCTGCAAATATTGTCAGGTCTAACAATACTGTGACAATCACCTGGCAATGAGCTGACAGTTGCAAATATCTCACAATGATAAATTGACAGCTCACACGGTTGGCATAATTTGTCCCAAAGTTTGACAGTTGCATTGTCAGATAGTTTTCCTCACAATGCTTTGTCTGACAAGTCTGCACTCTGGGTAAGTTGTGAGCTTGTGACTTTATGAGATTAAAAAAAATATATTTTGATAAAATATTAAGAACAAGAAATATAATTGACTATGTATGTACAACATATGTATGTACCTTTGTGAGCGATGGCAGATGATAATTTTGTTGATAAATCCACTCAATTAGTTCCAAGCATAGGGCGCCATTATTCATAACTATGGCACTGGAAGAAGATTAAAATCAGCCAAGCAGCAGCACCTGCTGCATTTGTACAATCGATTTATAAGTTACACATACACTAGGTATATTTTTGTATACCTAACCTATTCATACCACAATAGGTTCTCCTCTTTCATGTAAAGATGGATTAACGTATCGATCCCTTACTTTTTGTCTGAAATATATAAGAAGAAATGTAATATACAAACGCAGTTTATTTCAATGAGATATTGATTATTGGAAATCAAGGTTACAGAACAGAACGAGGCTATGGGTAGATACTTTACTTACATACATACATAAGGAAGATATATTTGGAATTTGGATCACGAATAGGTATTAGAATATTGCGGTAGGTCATTAAACGATTGCAAATTTACAAAGATATATAAAAGGACAAATCAATGTGCCTATTATAATGATATCTTAACTTAGTTGAGTCTACCTCACAGCTAAGGACTAAAAAATTATTCGTATTATGGCAGTGGTAATGTTTTATAAAAATGTTACCTACTTAACTTATGTATGTACAGTGTTAACCAAAACTAGTACGGAATTATATCTCTTTGGAAAAATATTAAGAACATCAAGAAAATCCCATGAAAATTTGATGGTTCCAATTTTTTCTGATTAGAATATGTTAGACTTTAATTCACAATTATTAATTTTATCATAACTCAAACCTCATTTAATAACCAACAAAATAACTCAGAGTAAATTAAAAACTAGGTGAACAAAACTAAAGCACATGTTACTTATTGAAGCAATTGGGCCTATTCGGCGTAATCTTTTATTCTGCTATTCTGTTATTCTGCTATGAATTTCTTTACGAAAGTTTAAGCTGTCAAAAATCCTTTTATGAACTATGATTTTGGTATTCGGCATGCTACATCTGTTATTAAATCTGCTTAGAAATCTGTTATGAACTGCCAAACTTTCGAACTCATAACAGAATCTTTTACAAATCGCATTTTTGGTATTCAGCATGCCAAAATCTGTTATAAAATCTGCTATAAATCATAAAAGAATAAAAGACAAACTTCTGTGACTTTTATCATAAAAGATTACAATGAGAACACAGTTATATCAAGTAAAAATGGATATTTCGTAAACTAAATGTTCATAAAAGGAGACAAATGTAAGAAAATATATTGAAAAATAGTTTAATAAGCAAATTAAAATAAAATTATCTTTGTAAAAGAAAGCGCAGGACACAGGAAAGCTCGCTGCATTAGATCAACAAGCTCCATCGGCTAAGAAGAGTCTGTTGAATGTCCCTAAGAGCCACAGTGTGTTTAGCTATTACACGAAAACGCCGTTCGAATCACCTTACAAAAAGAATAGAGTCCTTGCGACTATTTGCAGAAGATCAGCGCGACAAAGTGGAAGCGCCAAGAAACGACGATCGTCATCACGACAGCCCTTAGCCGCACTCAAAAACAACAATTAAAAATATTTCTGTTTATTTATTAAAGCTACAACTAAACACTGAACAAAACACTCTTTACTACTCAGAATTATTCTTGTAAGAACGCTTCTGGGAGTTGTATTCCATTAACCAAATTGAATCCACTCCAACATCATTCAATTTCCTGGCCTGTTGGTCGTCTCTCCTATTCTCTATAGGATTTCTACGGTGTTAGGTAGGATAAGTCTCTTTTTAGATGCAACACAGGAAAAATAAAAATATGTTTGCCAATTTTCTTTTTCAACGAAATTCATAACAGAACAGCTGATTATGACAGCAGATTGTAGGTCTGTTCGTTAACTGATTTCGTTTTCGAAGTTTCATAACAGAGTTTTATAAAAGTTCGAACGCCTGAATAGGAATCATAAAAGATCTTTTATGCTGAAAATCTTTTATGATTCATAACAGAAATTTAATAGCAGAATAACAGATGTGGCAGAATAGGCCTGAATATCTCGGGCTTTGGACCTTAGGCACCTCATATATGGGAAATTTGGGAAAAAATAATTCCATCAGTAATTGGTCAGAAAAGTTCAACTAGTCCTAGAAATTGGTCAGCCCTAGATTACTTGAAATCAAGGCTTAAAGTTTCTCAAGGTCACGCGCAATTTTTGGCACCTCATTTGTGGGAAATTCCAAAAAAATGTTTACCATCTGAAAGATCTCTAGATCGCGATAAAAGGTCAACTATTTTCAGTAATTGGTCAGCCATAGATATTTTTCTATGAATTTTTAAAGTCCGTTTCAAGGTCACACAAAATAAAACTTTTGGCACCTCATTTGGGTTAATTAATAAAAAAAGTATGTCATTTGAAAGGCCACGTTATAAAAGAGGTCAGCTATTATTAGTAATTGTTCACCAACACATTTTTTTAAAGAATTTTTCTTGAATTTGTAAAACAAAATCAAGGCCGTAGCGATTTTTGGCACCTCATTTATGGGAAATTTTCGAAAAATGTAAACCATCTGAAAGATCTTTAGATGTATATAAAAGGTCAGCTAGTTTCAGAAATTGTTCCGGTATAGATTTTTTATATAATGAATTTTTTAAAAAATTCAAGGTCATAGCGATATTTGGCATCTCATTTATGTGTTATTTTGCAAAAATTTAATACCATCTGAAAGGTTCTGAGAACTATATAAAAGGTCAGCTAGTTTTAGTAATTGGCCAGCCATAGTTTTTTTAGTGAATATCTAAATTATTGTTCAAGGTCACGCGCTATTTTTGGCACCTCATGTATGGGAAATTTGCAAAAACTTAACACCACCCGAAAGGCCCTAAGATCTATAGAAAACAACAGCTAGTTTTAGCAATTGGTTAGCTATAGATTCTTTTTTACGATTTCTTAAAGTATTTTTTTTCAAGGTCACGAACGATTTTTGGCATAAGGATAAAAATTAATTAAAGCAATCTATGGCTGACCAATTACTGAAATTAACTGACCTTTTACGATGATCTAATTACCTATCAGATAGTATAATTTTGTTTGTAAAATTACCCAAATGAGGTGCCAAAAATCATATATGACCTTCAAAAAAAATCCCATAATAAAAATTGCTGAAACTAGCTGACCTTTTTTATAGATCTTAGGGCCTTTTGGGTGGCATTAATTTTTTGCAGATTTCCCATAAATGAGGTTCCAAAAAATCGATATGACCTTGAAAAATTTCATTTCATTAAAAAAATCTACGTTTGACCAATTACAGAAACTTTAGCTGACCTTTTATAAAGATCTAGATATTTTTTAGGTGGTAGGTATACATTTTCCGCAAATTTCCCATAAATGAGGTGCCAAAAATCGCAATTTTTTACAAATTCAATAAAAATTCATAAAACAAAATGTATGGGTGACCAATAACTAAAAAAAGTTGACTTTTTATAACCATGAAGTTGCCTTTCAAACGACATACTTTTTTTCTTAATTGACCCAAATGAGGTGCCAAAAGTTTTTTTTGTGACCTTGAAACGAATTTTAAAAATTCATAGATAAAAGCTATGCCAGACCAATAATTACTGAAAATAGTTGATCTTTTATCACGATCTAGAGATCTTTGAGATGGTAAACATTTTTCGCAAATTTCCCATAAATGAGGTGCCAAAAATCGCACATGACCTTGAGAAATTTTAAGACTTAACTACAAGTTATCTAGGGCTGACCAATTTATAGGACTAGATGACCTTTTCTGACCAATTAGATGGTATTATTTTTTCCCAAATTCGCCATATATGAGGTGCCAAAGGTCCAGAGCCTTCAACGTCTCAAATAATTTTCTGAGGTTAAAGGTCTGTTACTCATCAGCAAAAAATAAGTGAAATATGTTTTGATGTTTTTTTTTGGGCAAGTGCCCCCCTGCCCCCTTGCGTACGCCCTTGACCATACATAAAATTGACAAACTAATTGACCCCATGCCTTCTAGATGAGGTTCAGTAATTGACAAAAAAAGTTTTGTTCCTTAAGCTTAACAATGTGACTGACATTCTTTTGCGGACAAAAATTGGGTTTGTCATTTTTGTTTACTATTTCATAGAACAGTCACGTTGAGTTTTATTTTGGAAACTGTAAACTGAAGAAGACGAATACAAACATTTTTTCGGCACGGACATTTTTTCTTTGTCGAAAATATTTTTTTTCTCACCTAGAACAATTTTGTACTCAAAAGAACTGTATACTTAGCTTATAGACCGAGAGCCCACAGCAGATTTTGGGTGTGAACGATAGCAAAAAAAGAAGTATAGGCGTCGAAAGCTTCATTAAAGACTATTAAAAAAACTCAAAGTCTTGCAGTCCACAACTGGGGCCTTTGCGAGCAACAGTGCATCGAAAAAAAATATGAATGCAACTTCGAGGAAAATCGTGTAAGCCGAAATTGGTTTTCACCCCTCCCTAGATAAGCTCGGCGGATCCCATATCACGGAATTTGAGATCATTTGAGTGTTTAATTCGCCCTGCCAGACTGTTTAAAAAAAACCGTTTTTCACTTAGAATTTTTAATTTTTTAAAAGGTCCGGTAGAGCCAACTATACACTCAAATGGTTTCAGATTCCATGATATGTGATCCGAGGAGCTTCTCAAGGGAGGAGTGAAAACCAGTTTCGGCTAACACGATTATCCTCGAAGTTGCATTCATATTTTTTTTTCGATGCACTGTTGCTCGCAAAGGCCCCAGTTGTGGACTGCAAGACTTTGATTTTTTTAATAGTCTTTAATGAAGCTTTCGACGCCTATACTTCTTTTTTTGCTATCGTTCACACCCAAAATCTGCTGTGGGCTCTTAGTCTATTAGCTTAAATACTAGTTAAATAAAATATTTTGGTAGTCTTTTTTTATGAATTCAAAAATGTGCTTTAGGGCCCTATTACGAGTGTCGTTTTTCGATTTTTGTTGAAAGTCGATAATCGAAAAAATTAATGTTGGTGTTGAAAATCTTAGTTATTATTGTAAAAATTTTTGTTTTGACTTGTTTACGAAATATTTGGTTCAAAAGATTAAAATTTTCAACATCAAAATTAATTTTTTCGATAATCGACTTTCGACAAAAGTCGTTTATCGAAAGCAAACGACACTCGCAATAAGGGCCTTAGTTTTGTTCACCTTATTTTTAATAAATTCTGAGTTATTTTTTGGTTATTAAATAAGGTATGATTTATGATAAAATTAATAATCGTTTATTAAGGTCTATCATGTTCTGAATAGAAACAAAATAAAACCATCAAATAATCATGGGTTTTTCATAGTTTTCTTTATATTTTTCCAAAGAGAGGTAATTTCGTGCCTTAGTTTTGGTCAACACTGGATGTATTTCTTTTTCGTTTCGAAGTTCGGAAGCGCCCGGAATCAAAAAAAGTTTTGCAACTTGTTCGTTTGGCATTCCAGATCCGAGAGTTTTGGAGACGAGAGTTCTTCCGGATAACTATACAAAAACGCAATTGGAAGAGTTTATCTAATGTCAGAATCAGTTGGTGAACGTTTATAAGTAGTTTTTAATGAAGAAAAACTAGACCATAACAGCACAAGTTTGCGAAAAGTGTAGAAAAAATAGAACAGAAAAGTACAGCTTTATGTTTATGGGGATGGGGGTTGGCTGTTTTCTATCAACTATGAAATTTCAAATTAAAAAATGTGTGGATTATAATTTGTAATTGCATTAATTTGCAGTTTGAATTAATTTATTATCAATTCCAATTTATTCATAATATCTGACTTTATTAAAAATGAACAAATTTAAAAAAAAATGTACTTTTCTGACGCTTTAACAATTCTTATTCACTTGCTCTACCTCAAAAGTAGGCCCTGAAAATAAAGGGTGGTTAAATTTTAAGGGCCGATGTTGAATGTGAACCACACCTAAACGTCAATTTTTGTTCTGCATTGCATTTCATTTGACATTTCAGACTAACTCAATTTGAATCATGGAAAGATACACAATCGAGCAACACTTTAAAATTATTCAGGCTTATTATAAAAATGGAGTTTCAAATCAAAATGCATATCGTGCACTTCGTGATTCAGTGATGAGGCACAATGTCACCTCAGTGGATTCGTCAATAAGCAGAATTGCCTTATTTGGGCAAATGATAATCCAAGAGTGATTGTCAAAAAACCAATGTACCCACAGAGAGTGACTGTTTGGTGCGGTTTATGGGCCGGTCAGGCAGTTACTGTGAATGGTGTTCGCTATCGTGCGATGATAACGAACTTTGTATGGCCCGAATTGGAAGATATGGATGTGGACTATATGTGGTTTCAACAGGAAGGTGCCACTTGCCACACAGCTAACGAAAAATGGCTCTTTTGCGCGACAAATTCAATGGCTGTGTTATCTCACGTGGTGGTGATGTCAATTGGCTGCTAAGATCATGTGATTTGACACCGTTGGACTTCTTTCTTGGGGGTTATTTGAAAGAAAAGGTGTACGTCGATAAGCCAGCAACAATTCAAGAGCTAAAGGATGAGATTATTCAACACATTAACGGCATAGATTTGGCCAATATTTTGTTCCATACATATTTGAACCATACCAATATTATCATAATATAAAAAGGATTGACTATAATTTCCTAAATAATTTGTGTTTTATTCAAAATCAAGGCCTTTAAAATTTAACCACCCTTTACTATACTTAACTGCTCTGGGTAACTTAAAAGTTAATACTTAATGGAGAGAGCGACAGAATGTTGAAAAGTTTAGGGGAAGGTTTTTACTCATAGAACACATACATATTAAATATCATCGGCTTTCTGTCAAACCCTCTTGAGTCTTAAAATGCCATTTTAATGCATTTCAGGTCAAAACAAATAACTGAATTCAAATATTAATGGCTAGTAACTGTAACATGGTTCCTTTTGGTTCTATCAACCAGTTTTAAAACCTTTAACGATCTAAGAATTCCTTTTATTAGTTTTTAAATCGGTTTTTTGTGTGTTTCGAAGCAAATTTTCTGACAGACAGCCGACAATATGTACATACATTCCTAGTTCTGAAATTTTCTGTTCTTTTCTTTGGAATCTATTGTTTTGAGTTTTATGAACTAAATTTAGTAAATAAGGAATGCATGCAACGGCGAAAAGTCATCGTAAACGTAGTAAAGTTTACGACGACTTTACGCTGTTGTATGAACACCCTTATTGTTTAATAATTTTCTTAAAATTTTTAAATAAATGTGATAATGATATTCCCTACCTTTAATATGTGAACTGTGAACTAACAGTCCAAAATAATTGCTATATTAATGCTACAAGTTTGACTCTCTCGTGTTGTTGGTACAGATTCAATGACTAATATACTGGGGGAATATAAAAAAGTTAAAAATAAAACACATAAATAAACAAGAATTGATAGCCGCTTTGATTTTTATTTTTAAATTGAAAGATAAACAAAACATTTTTTCAATATTGCTTGCATATCAGTCAAAATATCAGGGAGCACCCGAATTCATTGAAAATTCCAAACACTATTTTTATAAAAATCGATAATTAATTTTTTTTTCTTTAAGTATGTTCCAGATTTATGGGAAGAGTTAAGAATTTGGTAATTTTTTTAGGGGCATTTCCAAAATTGTAACCATGAGATTATCTTATAAATATAAATATTATAGATGAGAAATTCGATTTGCCTACTGCAGGCCCACAGACATTGCAAAGCGTTTCCTAAACAAAATTGACATATCGTATTTTGCCGATGGCACGATTTTTTATTTCGATTATTTTTCTTTAACTACCTAATAGGCCAGTCGGCGGGGGCAAAAAAGATTTTCCATAATGCAAAGCTATAAGGAACAAATTTTTTAATTGGACTTGATAGACGCATCATTTCTGAGTATAAAAAAAAATTGGCGAGTTTGTGTTATGCTAAATTGCCACCTAACGCTAATCTGAGATTTAATAAGATTTACCTCAAATCTTCCTTAAATCTCGAAGATTTACCATACAAATATATGTATTTCGTAAATCTTGAAGATTTGAAATTAATCTTGTTAAATCTTCCTAGGACAAATACTTTTACAAATCGAACTAACCTATGCTGAAGGATTCATTCATGGCTGAGTTCAGTTCTTCACAAAGGAAACATTCTATCTCACTTCCTCTTCAAAAGAAAAAATTAAACACCTTGCATTTTTCAAGGTGCTGTCAAAGTATATCTTTTTTAAATCTTTTTGTGTAGTGGAAACACCAAACAGATTTATTAAATCTGAACTGGGATTAACCTTTGGTGGAAACATAGCATTAAGTGTAAAGCGTCAGCCGCCATTTTAAGCCGCGTTTTAGCCAATATCTCGACAACGGTAGATCTTACCAAAAATATATTAACACCTCTTCTATAGGAAATTTAATTATCTTTATTCCTGTAAACAACATTTTTTTTGAATGTCTTCTATACTGTCAGATTTAAAGCGCCTTAAAATATGATTCTTTAAGTTTTTGCTATATATCTCCTTGACGGTTGCTGTTATGAAAAAAAATGTTCAATAAAGTTGTAGAACATGTTATTTTCAATAATATTGGTCTTTACATTTTCATTCTACGAAGTATGGTTAAAACATTATTGTTTTCTAAAATCGGCGTTTTCACGCTTAGGTACCAGAGAGCTGGTGAACGTTTTGCTCAAAGTGCTTTATATCTACCGCTCCAAATTTTGTGGAAGTACTGATTGCATCAGTGCAAACTCCATGGAAGACACCTCGTGGTGATACCTTGACCCTTTAACCGCGACAATGCTCTTTCAAAATGCAAGAAACAAAAACAAGCGTAGTCATAGTCAAACAAAATGAAAATATTAAAATCACCTCAAAATTATGATAGAAGAAGCTAACAATTCCTATCTACAACTCAAGAAGAACCAAAGAACCGTGATAGTAAAATATATTCTACTTTAGCAATCCCCTGGGGCCTATTTCTGCGCTACTACATCAATTACATCAACTACATTTTAGAGCTTCATCCTACAGCTACACCAGTTACATTTGTTATTTATTAAACTTTTGCATCTTTTATTTCATAACTCCAGTTGTATGTTTGAATCAGACCAATATAAATGATGTAGTTAAAGGATTTCAATGTACGATTTAGTTGATGTAGCTCTGTTGTAGTAGCGCAGAAATAGGCCCCTGATTGCAAGAACTAGGTGACTCAATTTTCTATTTTTATAATATATCGGCAAAAACGGTATTTGTACAATTTCAAAGATTTTTTGTTCAATCTTTTTATACCATTGACAAATATAGGATATTTGTGAAGTTTCAGGAACATACAAATTAAACTTTCTACCGTCCTCCAGCAGCTAGGATTCTATCTCCAAAATTTATAAAATTGAGTTACCTAGTTCTTGTAATCAGGTGACGGACGATATATTCCAGGACTTAGTGAATCATTAGCTAAGAAATGTGAATACTTTGTTCCAGAGATAAAAACAGCAATGAAACCAACTCAACAAGTATCTCATTTCTTTGAAAATACCAAATCTAAGATTGACAAAATAAACAATAATGGGCTAGTTTATTCAATCCCATGCAATGATTGCCCAAAAATATATAATGGAGAAACAATAAAAAAAAAACATAAAAATGAATATAAAAAAGTAACCGATAGTTCATCAAACAAAAATATTGCCGCTTTAGCCGAACATGTTAAACAAAACGGACATTCCTTTAATTTTGAAAATACAAAAAATTTAAAATTTGAAAAACATAAATTTAAACGCAAATTCATGAAGTTAACATGAGGAAAATATTTGTAACTATAAAATAGATAAAAAAGATTATACGAATACATAGGTACTATAACTGAATAATGAATGAAAGCAAGCGATTTAATATCATAAATCAGAACCAAACCATATTATAACCTTTTTTTAATACTTACTCGATAATTTGCTTGTTTTGTTTTATAAAAAAAAATTGTTTTTGTTACCAAAAATTCAATTTGTCATTGATAATTATTTGTAGTCGATATACATATGTACCTACATACAAAATGTTATATTGAAAATAATTATTGTCTTTACAAGAAATAGTAGGTATTTAAGGTAATTATTTCTTTTTATAATACGTAGATGTCGGATATAAGAAAATCTCATATAAGAAAAACTCGCTTATAAGAAAGACATTTTAAAACACCATGCACATTCCCATAAAGTTACGTATAAAATTAACCTTATTTAAGAAAACCGTTTATAAGAAAAACACTGATATAAGAAACTTATTCTGGTACAAAATTTCTCTTACTGCATAGAAAATTAAACGTCTCTAAGAAACCACCACGTGATAATATGGTTTTGAAAGAAATTAATAGTTTAATGTTTGTTTTTGGTATGTTTGAGCGATAATTATGAATTAATGCCAGTACAAGATACATACAATTTTGCAGTCAATGCTTTGGAAATTTATTTCAAATTATATAGTTATATTTAAAGGAAATTTTCTTTCTTATAATGCATTTATCTGATAAGAGAAGGTTTCTTTCTTATAAACAATCTTTCATATAAGAAAACACGGATATAAGAAAGGAAATATTTGCATTTTTTGACTTTCTTATATCCGTCATCTACTGTATTATTATTAAAATGCTGTTATATATTAATTTTTGGGAATAATCCAATCCTCGAAATATATTGGTAAAATTTATTAAAAAATAGCATTTTTACTTAACTTAAGAAGCAAAACAAAAAATCAGAATAAAATTCAAATCAAAAAGTTGAGAAAAACAATAACTAAAATATGAACATTCTCCCCTGTTCTGATTTCCGTTCGGAATCAAATCCGTATGCGAAATTGATTACCATAGGGATTCAAAAACCATGTTCTGTATTAAGTAAAAATTCACTTCCGCAATAGTCAATTTTCAAACCTGTTTTTTTTTTTCGAAATCCATAAAAAGAAAATTCGAAACGTCAGATATATTTTAAAAAAATCTGTAAAAATAAATTAAATTTAAAAACAACAGCAAAAATGTGGCTTTTAAGTGAAAATCTATAGTGGTGTGTGTCCGTATTTGCAACAAAAAATAAGTTTTTTTTAAATTATTTAAATTCAAGAAAAGATAAAACTTCAAATTAATTCAAAACGAGCCCACGATCTTCCTGGGCTTAGAAGTTGTTGAACTGAATTGAAAAAATTGTTTTTTTTTTTTCTCAAAAAAATTAAAATATGTAATCACTTTAAAAAAAGGATTAAAAGTAAAAAAAAATAAAAAATCACATATAAAAACACCTTGAATAATTTTTCAATTTTTTTTTTGAAAAGTTCATCTGGAAACGTTAAATTAAAAAAAAATTGCAATCTATCAAAAAAAGATCGATTTTTTTGAAAATTTGATATCTTTTGAACGGGTCATCAAAAAATTTCAAAATTTGCTAGGAAGTGTTTATCAATGGATAGTAAAAAATATCAAAAAATAAGGAAAATCAAAAATAATTGTTGATGGATGCGATCATAATTTATCCTTCGGCTTTTTTGGTCACTAGTAGTGGCAATGAAACAAAGTTACATTGATTTATTCCCAACGTTTCGACAGGGATTGCTGTCCTCTTCAGGGGATCTTTATTAAACATTGTAAAACAACTAAAGTAAGAAGGCTTATAAATAACACAACACCCTTGCACCTCTCTTAACTCACCTCAAGGTCAATCCGGAGAAAGAAAAATGTACGGATGTGATTTATAAAATTTACTGTTTGGGTAATTAGGATGAGTCATGATGTGATATTTGTTATGTAGGAACTACAAAACAATTTTTGAAACAGAGAATGGCCAATCACAAATCTGATCTAAACTGCGATAACTCTGTTAAAACAGCACTGGCTACACACGGTATTGAGAAAGGCCACAAACCCGACTTTGATGGTGTAAAAATTCTACAAACGGAAAGACATGCTTCAAAACGCTACATCTTGGAAACCCTACATATTTTGAATAGTCAAAAGGCTATGAATAGAAAACAGGACACTCAAAATATGTCAGCGGTGTACTGCCATAGGCGCCCGGAGGGGGGGGGCAAGGGGGGGCAGTTGCCCCCCCCCTGGTTCTGGACAATACCACACAACTAAGGAATTTTTCATTTTTCTCTTGAATTTTAACAAAAAATTTGCCTTCTCTCCATGATTTGCCCCCCCCTGGCTCTAGATCATACCAAATGTATCTGAAAATATCCTTAGTTTCGATATTGTTGGAAAATATGGAAATTTTCTTTACAGCTTCTTTATTGAGTTCATGGTTTGCCCTCCCCTGGTATTACCACATTTTTGCATGCATTTTTTACTATTAATTTTAACAACTACCTATTTGTCTTTTTTTTGTCAAGGTTTATGATTTGGTTTGGTTTTGTTTTTTTTTGCAATAGCTCGCTCGCATTTCATTTCACAGCAAAACATCCAACTTCAACTTTGTAGAGAGCTTTCATTTTACTCGCGAAGTACGTTGCTGACGTTATATCACAGCCGGATAAAGCGTGTAAAATAAAATGTTGTCTGAAACTATTCGGTCATATTTGATACTTTTTGTTGAGTACCATTTCTCTGGTGCGTGTGATTTTTTCGGTTTCCGAAGAAAGACATTCGCATGATGTTTCCCATGTTCCGTTAACAAAACAAGAATATCAATATCCTCGAAAACGATTGTAACATAGTCATGCAGATAAGACTCCTTTATGGCTGTAGTGACAATAAGCAAATCAGCATCACTTTTGTCCTGAAAAACCGTGTAGTCTGTGTCTAGCAGTTTATGTTTAAGGAGTTGGATAAACTTATTTCTGTTCTGCTCTTTGGCTAGGAATGGTTCTTGGGCTGTTGTTGGAACTGTAGCAGCATTAAAGTTCAGAATACAAAACCTTCGGTTTATACTTGGAGTGAAAATATATAGATAACTCAGTTTTCAACAACAAGTAACGTGCGTCGGTGCCCTGACCTTCCCGGCTGCCCCACGACCTTCTATGTCGTATGCAACTCCACGTATGATATATGTTAAATGTATATCATTACTATGGACAAAATTTTAAGTAACATCTTTTTGTACGATTCATCGGATAAACATTTTACGAACAAATATTTTATACTTATTTTTTCTCTTGACTCATAAAGTGAGAACTTATGAATTGGATGATTCACATAATTCGTGGCTGATGATATCGATTAAAGGCTCATTTTATAGGTCGGTATAAAAACTAAAAATTATTCTAAGAACATCATCCAAAAAATTTAAAGGGAACCGAAATAACTCAAAAAAAGTCATACCACCCCCAAACTACAACCCATAGAGGAACATTGGGCCGTTATAACTGAAAGATTAAACAACCTTGAGAAGTCATTGATAGCTAATTTTATAGGCAATTTTATTCTCTACAAAGGTAAAAGTGGACGTTTTGCTGTAAAATGAAATGCAAGCGAGCTATTGCATGAAAACAAAACCAATCTCTTTTTCAAGATAGCGGCTTTTCCCTAACCTCAAAAATCCCAAAAACTCGTTTCTATGATAAAAAGGCGTACCCAAACAGATTCCATAAAAAAAAATTGTCCATCGAAAAATGCGATTTGATTTCTTAGTTTGACTGGGCTAAATTCGAAATTTTTGGTTTGAATTTTTAAATCTTATTTTTTTAATATATAAAACAAAGTCGAGTTAGTAACTCCATTTACAACTCAAGAACGGCTGGACCTATTTATTTGATATCTGATTTGTTGGAATCGTCTCGAATAGTAATAGAAAAAATTATATGCACTTAGGGCACCTGTTTTATACACACAAAATAATTAATCAATTGTGTTTGAAAGTAAATGAATCAATAATTATCAAATTTTTATCTGAAAAACTAAAATAAAAAAAATTATAATATGCATACAGTTTATTATCCGGAGGTCGTTTTATACAATATTTATAGAAAATAATTTAACGCTGAACAATTTGTAAACAGTACATCCAAAGCTGTTTTGGATTTTGTCATTGGATGAACGGATTTAAATAAGGATCTGAAAAGGTCCTTTAAATAAATCTTTCTTCATCAAGTATCCATTCACTGCGGCTGTGAAGCTATTTATTAAAAAAAATGGTCCCCATCAGTCAAGCCATTAATTTTCAAAGTCTGTTGAAGAATGGCTACTATGTCGATGCTTTAAGAAAACTTCTAAGAAATCAGAAATTTTCAATTTTTTACAAAAATGCCTTTTCGAATGGATAGAATGAGAGTTCTTGTTCTGAAAAGGAGAGAAAATTGTTCCGGATTTGATTTCAGAATCGTTCACACGTATCGAATCGGTCTTCCGGATTGCCAATCGAAAAGGCCATTTGGGAAATTCGTTGACATTTGGATATTTTCAAAACAGTGTCTTTCAAAAACATGTCAACATTTTGCAACTTCGTTATTCCTTGAAAGATTTCAATGAAATTGACACAGGTGATGGCTTGTACAGAGTTAAAAAGAAAAAATATTTTCAAAACAGGGTGCTTTAAAAAAAATGTCAACTTCGTTGTTCCTTGAATGATTTCAATAAAATTGACAGGATAGCTGAGACTGAGACAGAATTATAACAGAAACGAATATTTTCAAAACGTTGTTTCAAAATATGGCACCAACATCACCACGACCTGTGGCAATTTCATGGAAATCACTCAATTCGATTTCATTGAAATCTATCAAGGTCAAAGGATTTCGAAGCTTTTTTTTTGAAACTGTCCTTTTTCCTTTTGTAAAATTACATTTTTATTTCTTATTTCAAAGTTTCGTAAATGGATCTTCAGTTCTCGCATAATTAATTCGGAACGAACCATATTTTATAGATCCACATCCTAGCATTTTTAGTTCGATCGTGAAAATGAATTTTGTTTTAATCGAATCAAAAATAACAACCCTTTTGATTTTTTCACGAGTGAACGCATGATATTTTATTGTTCTATGAACCTTGCATTTTATACAAAAACTTCCAAAAAAATGCCTGTGTGGTTAAATAAGTACGGTCTACTATTAAGTATAAAATAATTTTATGCTGGATAACTATTAACAGTACCTCCAATAGAACGTTATTTTGGATTTTTTCATTATTGACTGAAGGATTTAAATGAAATTATTTATAAAACTTCCAAAAAGCTCAAATTATACGGCATATTAAAATTAAAAAAAAAAAATTTGAATACCCATTTTTTTCGAAAATTTGATTTCCCAAAATTGGTTTGGTGTCTGCCCCCCCCTGGACAAAATCCTGTGGGCGCCTATGTGTACTGCTCTCTCGCTTCCTCAAAAAAACGCCAGATGACAAACCATTCGACTCAACTTCGGCAACAGAAGTCCTTTAATTTAACTTAAACACAATTTTGTAATGTTTTCTTTTGTTTTTTAAGTTAATTAGGCTAGGACCGCACTTGCGATTTCAATCGCGCGACTGTTTAGTCGTCAGAAATAGAACACATGAATTTGAATAAGAATGAACGCACATGCGACCTAGAAATCGCGACGATTAAAAGTCGAAAAATTGTTCCATTTTTCTGGCGATGCTATTGTCGAAAGGTAAAATGAAACAAACGGACTTACATGGTTGTGCTCACACTTGCGATTTAAAATAGCGCGACTAAAAAATCGTAGTCGCAACTAGAAAAAATTATACACGCACTTGCGATTTTCAAACGTACGATTATTTAGCCGCAAGAAATGAGACACATGGTTTTAAATGTGAATGCACACATATGCGACTTTAAAATCGCAGCGATTAAAAAAATAGAACCAGATCTATTTTTTGAGCGTTTTTTCTGTCGCGAAATTAAATAGACGCATGTGCGTGCATTCATATTAAAAGCTTTTTGTTCTATTTCCTGCGATTAAATAATCGGGCGACAGATAATCGCAAGTGAGTGCATGGCAATAATTTGTTGCGATCGCGATTTTTTAATCGTAGCGATTGAAAATCGCAAGTGCGGTCCTAGCCTTAATTTTGTTTTGTAAATTATATTTTGATTTATATAATGTAAGTCATTCAGCTTCACACTTATTTTTTGTTGTTTTAAATATTTTATTGTGCATACATCTTCTTGCCTTGTTGTTTTACAATGTTTAATAAAGATCCCCTGAAGAGGACAGCAACCCCTGTCGAAACGTTGGGAATAAATCAATGTAACTTTGTTTCATTGCCACTACTAGTGACCAACAAAGCATCCATCAACAATTGTTAATTAAATTCAATTTGGTCAAAACAATCATCAGAAAATCAAAAATAACAATACAAATTTTTCAAACTGTCCGATTTGGCCAGGAATGCCCCATTCTTCATGTTTCTATTACAAAAAATGTACAATTAAATTTCTATAATTTTATTTTTTTAAATTAGAATTCCACTTCAGTCCTTTGTTAATAGCTTGCAACAATGGATATGATTGATTCGAACAAATTCCCCGGAAATCATCAGTATCAATAGACCAAAGCATCATTCCACCAAGTTTTTTCCTCAAAACGTATTCTGCCTTTTGTTTCACTGTTCGGTCATCGTCATAGCTCAGCCAAAGTTTTCCATTAAATGCATAAACAGCCGAATTCTTTTCAGAATATTCTCTCTTCCATCCCCGTTGCTTTTTAAACATCTCACAGATTTCATTGTAGCCCAAAAATCCTTTTTCCCGCGTATAAACGCCTTCTTTTCCCTTTCCTGTGATAGATGCTCCCAATTTGGAGATACGGGCATCTTTTAGAATATAGGTTCTACCATATGCTGGAACTCCCAAGAGAATTTTTCCCGCTTGACACCCACTTCTAATATAAAACTCTATAGTAGAGGATATAGTTGGGCGAAAATCAGTGATCTCCCCTTCTAAAGGCGAATGAAAACTGGTCACATTTTTCGCATGTAAGTCATAACCCATTATGGATATAAAATCAAGTTCATTGCATATAAGATCAACCTCATAAGCAGCTTTGGTAGTTTCAAGTGATCCAGATACCGCAGCTGATAAAGTTCTATTCCTTGGAGCTAATTTCTTTTTTAAAACTTTCAAAAGTTCACTAAAATTGCCACGATCAGTTTTTAGGCCTCCACGCTGTGTTGGATATTCCCAGTCAATGTCAATTCCATCGAATCCATAAAAAACAAGCCACCGCAAAACACTGTCAGCGAATTTTTCTCGACTAGCTGATGACTCTGCCATCTATTGAACAATATCATAAACATCTCTTTAAATGAAAAGAAAATCGTTTACTTACCAAGGAATATTTCTCTGAGCCTTCTCCCCATCCACCTATGGCTAAAATTATCTTTAGACAACCGGAAGGGTCACGTTTCTTCAAGGCAATAAAGTCTTCGAAGCCTGCTGTATGAAAAATGATATTATAAGCCCAATTTAATCTATGCTTTGAAATAATATTGCTCACCATTTTTTAAGTCGGCATCGGGATCTAGACTTGTTATTTCTCCATTGATATCTAAACCAGCAAATGTGAAGATCAGATGGCTACAATACTCAGGGATGATATGCCCAATGTTATGATTCCCATTGCCTGGTCGATAAGCAGCCCAACTTGCCCAATAGCAAAATATAATTTTCCGTTCTTGGAATACAATTTTTTTAAATACTAATTACTTATATTTTTCTGTAGAATTTTTACCAGAACATTGGCTCGATCCGTAAGCGTACAGATAATGGTGACTAATTGATAAAAATATCGTTTGAATTTGAAGTAACGACAGGAAATAACAACGATAACAAACCATGGCTTTGGTTAGTCGGAGACTAAAATTCTATAACGTGACTTCATTATTCCAGATCTCTAGTATCTTATCTCATTTCATATCGGTTTTAATGTTTTACAATAAATTTGTAAGGCTCTAATTGATGCTATTATACTCGTAGAATAAGGTGTGTTCCAACAATTCGCGAAGCTGTCTATATGTATGTACACACAAATACTAGTAAATATGTACGTATCCCAGCGATAAAAGAATAACCGATTGCTGTTAAAAATACCACCGCCATCACAATCGTTTTCTGCTCTGCAAATGTTCAATAGTATCATAGACTTCGATTTCAGTGGAATTTAACTCTTTTTTTTACATTTTAAAATGTCGGTCTAGAGAATTATTTACTAAAATCTCGATCACTATCCAAGTATGGAGGTGTGTCCAACTTACAAAAACTTATAGTCGATGACAATTTAAGACCCCTATTATAACTTGTCGAACGCTTGATTCAAGTCGAACCTTCGACTTTTCAAAAATATGAACAGCGATTTTTCTCTGTGTTTTTCAACACAGAGAATTACAGATCGATATCGACGATAAAGTCGAAGATTCGCTAAAGGTATAGAGTGACATTTCAATTTTTCCAAACTTTTGACATCTCAGACGAACTTAATTTGGGCGAGTCGCAAACGGCAATACCAAAATGTCACATTCGCCGAATCTATGCTGCGAGTCATAATAGGTCCCTAAAAAAAGGTTTTTTTATGTCCAAGGCAAGAATCTGCAAACGCTATATCTCGTATTAGAACTTTCCTATTCTTTGCAAATTCGCATTGCTGAGAAAATGTAAGGGTTGTAGATAATAGTTACTTCTGTCTGGGTATTCTTACATCCAAGTTAACATGTAATGCTGAGCTTACACGACTGGAGACTACCAGGTAAAATGATCAAAAGTAAGTTAGGTTTACGCAAGCAAGTAAGGTTTATGCATGTTATTATTAATTAACACCACAAACGGGCGGGCGTCCCTTGCAGATCTTACTACGCAGTTCGCTAATATGCGAACCATCGTGCTAATAGCAATAGCCGCGACTTGTTACCACTCTCCATGGTCAACTGACAACCAAAAACCATACAAAGTCGTCCGCTATAAAAAGTAAGTATACGCCACAGTACACAAATCTAAGGTAATATTTTCCGCAGGTTTTTAAAATTGCAAGTGTCAGTAATTAAAAATGGCCATATGAGAGTCTTTCAAATAAACACGCAAAAATATTAACATTTAAAAAGTAGACGGACCTCTATTAGGGCCCTACTTTGTAACTTTAATCTATTCGAAAGTTGTTTTCAATGCTTTTTTAAAGTGGTAACATGGGACGAGGTATAGGATCAAAATTAATAGTCTAAGAGCTACCAGCCACTTTGGCTATCCTACTAGACACAAGGCTACAACTTTGTGTATGCTTGATTTGGGACTAGTTAAGGATGAAAACCACGGTCTGGCGAGTAAGATATTTCTTATAATACCAACTTTTAAGACTTTAGGCCCGTCTGGCAGGAACTTTCGACCGTCGGTCCGGTCTGGTATATTTTTTCTCATATGCAAGATGTCAGCTAACATATATTTAAAAATCAGCTTTGTGCGGGTAGGTTTGCAATTTTGACAGTTTTTTGAAATTTTATAAAAAATAAAAAAATGGTATTTCTTATAATACCAACTTTAAAGACTTTAGGCCCGTCTGGCAAGCACTTTCGACCGCCAAACCCGTCTGGCATAGTTTTTTTCATGCATAAGAATGTATCAACTAAATTATAAATAAGTTTCAGCCTTGTGCGAGTAGGTTAATTTTGACCCTTTTTTTGCATTTTGAAAAAATCAGATGGCAACATTCGACCGCTCAGCTCAGCTCACCCAAAAAAATGTTGAGCTCGACCAAAAAAAAAAATTAAGATTTTCAAATTAAAGAACTTGAGAAAAAACAAACCAAATATTTCTTTGCTTCAAAATTAAATTTAACACCCCTATTACGACTATCAATTATCAACTTGATAGTTGATAAACCTTGAAAATTGGGGGTTTTAACTCAATTTGTCAACAAACTAATCAACTTTTTTTTAATTTTTTTTTCTTGTCTTTCGCAACGGTCTGTATCATTCCCAATAATCAAAACTATTATCAGTTGCATTTTTAAACATCGATTTTTAAATTTATCAACTATTGTTAAGCGCCAAAAATAACATTTTGATCAATTACTTCATTCGTTGCATCGGAAATAAACTTAATGCAGATGATATATCGTCGGTTCAAAGGTTAAACTCACTAACTAATAAAATACACTTTTGGAGGAAATTTGATTGAAACATACTTTTTAAAGCTGATAAACCACGCTCCGAAAATTTTTAAATAAAGTTCGCGGGTATACCTTTAAATGTCCCTATAATAAGCGTGCAAAATGAGACTTTTTGGATTAAAAAAATGCATTTCATTCTCATTTTCTTGGACATTTTTTTTCTGCACTTAGTGAGTTTTACCTTTGAACCGACGGTATATGGAAAGAGCTATTTTATGGGTTACATCTATGAAAACTATTTCTTTTTGCTGGGATTTGTATTCAAATTATTGGGAATAATACCTAACTTAACGGACGAAAAATGTTACAGATTTATGAACAGAGGAATTTGGCCAGTTTATATTTCTTGAGCGCTCAGTAATTTTTCTCCGTCGGAGAATAAAATATAAACAGGATTCCTCAAATAGAGGTCAAAACAATTCTCTTTTTCTTTTCTTCTTATGTAATTTACTGTGGCAAAATATAATTGAGCAAGCGAATCCAAAAAATTTCAGTCTCAGTTTTTAAGGGGAAAAGTGATACATTTTTGTGAGGAATCGTGTTTATATTTTTCGGAGTCCTCTGAGCCTTCTGAGATCTCAGAAATATAAACTGGCTAATTATAGCCCTGTTTTTTAGTGCACTTTTATCTTCGCTTAGAAAAAAGTAGCGCATGTTAAATACAACAACAATACGGAATTATACCAGTTTGTTGTTGTAATTAACATGCTACTTTTTTCTAAGCGAAGATAAAAGTGCACTAAAAACAGAGAATAAGAAGTCGATCTTAACGATAATGGTAATCTTTTATCTTTACTTGGAGAAAGTGATTTTGACTATTAAGTTGAAGTTTCAATATTAAAGCGGTTTATTTAAATCATTGGCTTCGTGATTTCCCAAACATTTTCTGCTAATCAAAAAACTAACAGATATAGAAAAAACTTCAAATGCTCATTTCTATTGAAGGTATTTTTTCGACAACTTATCGCTAGTTTTTGAGACAACAGGCGCGTCTCACCAACTGAAATCTCACTGAGCCCTCAATGTCAAGTAAACGGAGGCGGAATGCTTTGGTGGGACAAGATCCTCCGTTGAATTGTATAAAAAAACATGTGTTATAATTTTCGTACTGAATTTGTGGAAACAAAATTTCAACATTGCTGTCAAATGAACAGCTGTTTTAGCTGAGATAGAACATTGAGAAATGAATCCAAAAAATTTTCGTCTCAGTAATCTCCGTGCTCAGTGCTCAGGTGAGATTTTTTGTTCCACTTAAAAAATCTCTGAGCGCTCAGAGATTTTATTTTGTGAGACGCGCCTAATATGATCGCTACAGTAGGGGGAAAACGGTCGCAATATTTCACTCAGACTACCCTTAAATTCTAGACGTGTTTGTATATCCGAAGCAGAATATGACCTTCTATTTGCTCATAAAAAGGTTTCTGGATCAACATTTGATTTTGGTTCCTGGACGAGTAAATGCATTTTTCGCTAAGAAAAGTTAAACAATTTTTTTTTCTTTTCATTGCATAACTTTTGCTTGACTCGTAGTTAATTAAATAATTTAGTATGATCTTATTCCTTGAATAATTGTTTTTGTAAATACCCGTGCAAAATAATGCAACAGTTTACGTAACAGAATTTATAATCTCTTTTGTCTCAAAAAGCGTGAACGGGAGACAAAAAAGACAAAAAAGAGGAGCAAAACCAAAAAAAAGTCAAAAAACTGCCGCAGAAGGGGAAATTAAAGGATAACAATGCTCAAATTATGTTTAAGAAATATTACAATCTTCTTACCGTATTTCCCAAGGAGGGGTTTATTTAAGTTGTGTATTTATTTTCGTTTGTTACGGTTTTTACGGTTGTTTTTAGTTTTGCATCAATATTTTCGTGTATACATTTTTAAAACATTTTTCTTAGCAAATAATACGTTAAATATAGTAACAATTGAGTTTTATGAAAATCATAGACGGAATTTGGGTATGTTCAAGTCTCCCCCATGGGATGTTCAAGTCTCCCGTAGGGGGCGGGAGACTTGAGCCAAAAATCTTTCTTCAAACAATTTGCCCTGGGTTGAAACCGATTGCATATATTTGAAGCCAATTTAACTAGTTTCAAAATAGATAAGTGTAGCTTTATAGACATGTATCTTTCATGTGGCTGAGATAAATAGACAAGTTTTTATCAACAATTTTACAAAAAGTGGCTCAAGTCTCCCGCCTTCCCCCTAGGTAGCAGCACCGCAGAACATCTACAAAACGAATCTTCATTTCAGCACTTTCGCAAAAAGAGTTTAACGATAGTCATCAATAAACAATCAGAGGCGATGCAGTTTTTATTTTCTTGTATTCGAAAAGACACGATTGAATTTGTTGGAAATAGATGATAGTTGGGGTAAATTTGCCGAAAACCCTGAGGAGTCCAACATATTCAAATACTTTTTGATTTTTTATTTGATTTTTTATTTAATGCACATATCAAATCAGTTACATGTTCCATTATTTTCATAAAAATTGTATGTTTTATGATTTTGTTAAAAAAATTTAGCTCACCCATACGTTTGATCCTGGCTACGGCCGTGCACTGGATCCGCCATTTTCACTAATTATGAAAGATGCGCATAGGTAACTGAATAAAAATTAAAATTTTTATGATATTACCTTACATATGAGTACTGTGAGTATTCTCTACATGACCAATTTAACGTTATAAAGGGTGTTTTATTTAGACGTGTTGTTTTCAATCTGGTAATACTTTTTTCGGAGTTGGTCTTTTTGACAGCTGTCACTTGATTAATGCTCATGGCCTTTTCGATTGGCAATCCAGAAGCGTTCGGAATGCGTGTAAACCCTTCTGAAAGTGTTCTATTGGCATTCAGAATGACAGTTCTTCTCCCGAAAAGAACAGAAAACGATTCTGGATTTCATTTCAGAATCGAAACCAGAACAACTCACAAATTCAAACACATATAGTTGTCAAAGTGTTGTCAAATATTGCAAAAAGTAAATTTTTAGCTAAAAATAAGTAAATTTCACACATTTTATTATTTCTAAAAACAATATTTTCCGTTTTGAATATTATTTTCCCATTTTCTTTATTGAAAATTATCATACTCCGTCATATTTGTGTCCGCCAAGTTTCCAAATGTGCGGCATCGGCATGCGAAGTTGCACAAATACAGGGATACGAAAACTTCAGAATCAAACTGCATGTGCCAGTTTGTTTTATTGGCGTTCCGGATCGGAGAGTTCTTCCGAATTGCCAATCGAAAAGGCCATCAGTTTGGTTTGCCATTTCATAATCAGCCTTATTATGAGTTCCACGTGAACAACATTCCACCCGGAAAATTGACATTTCACTTTTCGCCTATTGTGAGTTTCACCCGAAAAATGAAAATTCCCCTTCTTTGTGAGTACTCATTTCGGGCAAAATGTATCGCAATTAAGATCTTAAATTATAACTTATTTTTTGAAGGTGAACAAAATACAAACAGGTAGTGCTGGTGCCTTTTCCGCAAGTTTTTTGTTTATTTTTGGCCAAGAGAAGTTCGGGCGAAACTCATAATAGCTTTAAAAATTCCGGGGGAACAAAAATTATTCGGGTGAAATATTTTCCGGGCGAAACTCATAATAAGGCTAAATGAATAGACTTACTCCTGTACAACGATTGCAAATCATGCAAATTTATTACCAAAATAATGGTTCGTTTCACGCATCGCGTGCTGCGTCCAATATTCGGTCGACATAATCGCCTAGCAGAGTCGGTAATTCGAGCAACCATCGATCGGTTTCGCAACACGTTTTTGGGTCTACAGGTGGGAAAAATGAACATATTGTAATAACTTTCCATATTTGAACTATAACGACTCCGAAAAGCAAACAAACGGACACAATAAAGCTTACGGTCGCAGTGCAAACATACCCTTAGTAGCTATAATTATAGCAACTCTCAAACGAAGGAAGCGCCATCTGCCGGATTATAGCAGATTTACCAGCTGTCAAATAAAAGCTTTTTGAAGGGAAATTATTGGGAAATTTCCCCTATGGAAAGCTCTGGAAGCAGAGACTAGAACGTTCTCCTTAGTTCGAGAGTTTGGAAAACAAGTATAAAAGGCACATGTTTGAACGGCAGTGACACAGTTTGTTTTTAATCGTGAATGAATAAAGTTGGTTGTAATAAAAGTGAAAAGTAAAGTTGGTGAATTAATTTCAGTGGTGAATAATAAATCGTTTTGTAGTAAGAAAAGTAAAGTGTTTTTATTTTGTAAAATAAATAAGTGGAAGTTTTGAATAAAGTAAATAAGTTTTATTAACGAACCTGAGAAAATATTATATTGGTGTCAGAAGTGGGATAAAACTTATTTTATTTGTGCACTCAGTAAATTTATTGTGTGGAAAGTGAAAAAAAAAAAAAAAAAAAAAAAAGACAATGGGTAAATCTTTGAATGATTTAAATTTAGTGGAACTAAAGGCAGAACTGAATAAACGAAATCTTCCTACTGCTGGAACAAAGAATGATCTTATTATTCGTCTGCAAGAAGATTTAAGAAGATGTGGAAAAAACCCGGACACGTTTATATTCGACATTGAAATGGAAGAACAGCAAGAGCAAGTAAGTACGTTGGATATGACAAATCTTATGTCTCAGCTGCTCGCGAGCCAAAAGAATCTTCTCGAACGATTCGAGCAACAAAGCCAAGAGCAAAAGAATCTTCTAGAACAACAAAGCCAAGAACAAAAGAATCTTCTAGAACAACAAAGTCAAGAACAAAAAAATCTTCGAAATCTTCTCGAAGGTAAGTTAGAGGCCTTTGACAACAGAATTATTGCCCTTGATGAGCGTGTCGATAATCAATTTTCGACTATCGATAAACAATTGTCGACTGTCGACAAACAATTATCGACAATAGAAGCAAAGTTCGAAGATAAAATCGAATCCATTACAAAGGAGTTAGATAAAGTAAAGAAAATGAAGGTTCGAGAAAGTTCTGGTGACTGTCCAAAGAAAAAGGAGATGCATCCACCAACCTTCGATGGGCAAACTTCTTGGTCAATCTACAAGAAGCAGTTTGAGGCAGCCGCAGCAACAAATGGCTGGGATGAGGAAGACAAATGCATAGCTCTGACGCTTGCCCTCAGAGGAACTGCTGCTGAGCTGTTACAAAGCATACCATCAGATAAAAATGGCAGTTTCAGCGCTCTCGTTCAGGCCATTGACAAACGTTTTGGAGATGGACACATGCAAGAAGTCTTCCGCGTACAACTCAATTCCAGAGTCCAGAAAAGAGGAGAAACTCTGCAACAACTCCAAGCAGACATCGAACGGTTGGCGCATCTGGCATATCCGGCTGCAGGGGACGAAATCATCAACCAATTCGCAACAGAAGCCTTTGTTCGTGCTGTATCTGATATTAACCTTCAGCGAGCAATTCGAACTGCTGGCAAACGCACGCTTCCTGAAGCACTAGCATTCGCACTCACTATGGAAGCAGCAGAACAGGCTTCTCAAGGAGTCCATCGGGTAAGAGAACTAGAAATTGAGGAGTGTTCTTGCCAGAGAACTGCATTCCAAAGGAACCAGCGAGATGGACCTGCTCGATGCTGGAATTGTAACAAGACCGGACATCTTCAACGCCAGTGCAGATTGCCACCTAGAAGACCTACATGTCAACATTGTGGAAGCAGAAACTTTAACAACAACAATGTCAATACTCCTACTCGCCCCGTTTCTCAACCGGGGAAACGAGTAAGAACCAACTTCGAGGGGCAGAAGCTGGTTTCTGGTATCGATGGCCCCAGAACCACCATCCAGGTCTCACAGACGAAACGAAACAACAAAAGTCTGACTTTGGAGGCAACACTAAACGGCAAGAAGCAAGTGGCTACGATCGACACCGGTGCCACTGCCTCCATTGTTCGAAAGGACTTGGTGAAGATGACGTGGCTGCATAACACCAACGCCTACCGTCTGGAAACAGCAACAGGAGAGGCAGCCAGAGTGTACGGGGAGGTTCGTCTTACGATCCGTTTGGCAGAACTGGAGTTTTCACATCTGTTTCTGGTAGCAGATATATGTGATGAGTGCATCGTTGGAATCGACTTCATGAAAGAACATGGAGTAATTCTTGATATCGGGAAGCAAGTTCTTAAGTACCAAAATGTGGAAATTCCTATGGTTTATGGCAACGAAAACTCATCAACACTAAGAACTGTCATTAAGGAAGATATTTGCCTGCCACCTTCTTCAGAAGTGTTCGTTTGGACGAAAATAAAGGGTGATTTGGGAAGCCATCGATATCTAATGGTGGAACCAGACTCTGAGCAGTCTTCCCAAAACATCATCCTTGGGAAGACACTTGTGGAACCAAGGAACAACATGGTGCCTGTACGGATACTCAACATCAAACCGTACGAAGTCAAGCTTAGAAAAGGAGAAGTTGTTGGAAGGTGTGACTCCGTATCAGCAATAACTAAAATCATAGAAGCTGACACACACAAATCTGTGGACCCTGGGAAAGTGAACTCTATGAAGGCAAAAATTCTGAAGTCATCCAAATTAACTGAACGTCAGCTTAGTGTTGCTGGAAGCCTCCTTCACGAGTACGCTGATATACTATCGTCACCCAGTGGGCAGTATGGTCGAACACAACTGGTGCAGCATCGAATCGACACAGGAGACGCGAGACCTATTCGACAACCAGCAAGACGTCTCCCATTAGCCAAACAAGCCGAAGTTGCAGAGATGATATCGACAATGAAGAGAGATGGGCTCATCGAAAACTCTAAAAGTCCTTGGGCATCCCCAGTTGTTCTTGTCAAAAAGAAGGACGGAAGTACTCGATTTTGTGTGGACTATCGGAGGCTGAACGATGTGACAAAGAAAGACAGCTACCCTCTGCCAAGAATCAGCGATACTCTGGATGCGATGGAAGGATCTGAATGGTTCTCAACATTGGACTTGAAGAGTGGCTACTGGCAGGTAGAAATCCATCCGGAAGATCAAGAAAAGACGGCTTTCTCCACAGGAAATGGTCTGTGGCAATTTAAAGTGATGCCTTTCGGACTATGCAACGCTCCGGCAACATTTGAGCGTTTGATGGAGTGCGTATTACAAGGACTTACTTGGAAATCTTGCCTGGTCTATTTGGACGATGTCATCGTTTATGGTAAAACATTTGATGAGCACTGTGGAAATCTTAAGGCCGTGTTTCAGAGACTTCGAGAAGCAAACTTAAAATTAAATCCAGACAAGTGTGCATTTTTTAAGTCTGAAGTTAAATACTTGGGACATATTATCTCTTCCCAAGGAGTGAAGACTGATCCTGAAAAAGTTGACACTGTAAAGAATTGGCCAACACCACAGGATAAACATCAACTCCGAAGCTTTCTAGGTCTAGCCACGTACTATCGACGATTTGTGAAGGATTTTGCTGGAATAGCGAAAAGTTTGCACCAGCTAACAGAGAAAGGCAAACCGTTCAAATGGTCAAGCGAGTGCGAGAAAAGCTTCCGGGAACTTAAGCAGCGCCTATGCAATACACCAGTTTTGGCCTATCCGACACCAGGGAAACCTTTCATCATTGACGCTGACGCGAGTAACGTGGGAATGGGAGCCGTACTCTCACAAGTTCACGAAGGAGAAGAGAAGGTTGTCGCCTACTACAGCAAGGTACTCTCAAAGCCAGAAAGAAACTACTGTGTGACCAGAAGAGAACTTCTAGCTCTAATATCGGCTACAAAACACTTCCATAAGTACATCTATGGACAGAAGTTCCTTCTTCGAACAGACCATGGCGCACTTAATTGGCTTTTGAACTTCAAAAATCCAGAAGGTCAAGTGGCGAGGTGGATCGAGAGATTGCAGACATACGACTACCAGATCCAACATCGAAGAGGAAGGTTGCACTCAAATGCAGATGCCTTATCTCGGAGACCATGCAAACCGGACTGCAAGCACTGCACACGTCAGGAAGAGAAGGAAGTTGCTGCTATCCAGCGATTAAGAGCTGATCCCATTTACGGTTGGAGTAACGAAGAACTGAGGACTGCCCAACAAGAAGACTCGGATATTGAACCCATTCTTGCGTGGAAGGAACACCAAGAGAAACCAGAATGGGGTGACATCTCCGATAGAAGTCCAACTCTTAAAGCGTATTGGGCACAATGGGACTCACTTCATGTACAAGAAGGAGTACTAAGACGAAAGTGGGAATCCACAGACGGCAAATCTTATGTGATGCAGCTAGTCGTACCTCGTTCCAAGGTTAATGACATTCTTCAGGAGATGCATGATGGAGCTTCCGGAGGACATTTGGGTGTCAATAAGACACTGGAAAAGGTAAGGCAGCGATTCTACTGGCTACATGCAAGAGATGACGTCGAAAAATGGTGCCGAAAATGTGATACTTGTGCTGCAAGCAAGGGACCAGGCAGAAAAGTCCAGAGTAGAATGCAGCAGTATAATGTGGGCACGCCTTTTGAGAGGATTGCAATAGACGTTGCAGGCCCTTTTCCAGAAACCGAAAACGGAAACCGATACATTCTGGTAGTAATGGACTACTTCAGCAAGTGGCCTGAGGCATTTGCCATCCCAAACCAGGAAACCAAAACAGTCGCGGATCAGATTGTTTTCAACTGGGTAAGCAGGTTTGGTGTACCTATGGAACTCCATTCAGATCAAGGGAGGAACTTCGAGTCCAAAATTTTTCAGGAAGTTTGTACACTCCTTGGCATTAAAAAGACGAGGACAACACCGCTTCACCCACAATCTGATGGGATGGTTGAACGATTCAACCGGACCCTTAAAGAACACCTTTCCAAAGTTGTAAGCGACAACCAACGAGACTGGGATCGGCATATTCCATTATTCTTGATGGCCTATCGAAGTGCGGTACATAGCTCAACAGGACATACACCATCAGAAATCCTGCTCGGGAGCACAATACGACTACCAAGCGAAATCAAATTTGGATGTTATACAAGTGAGCCACAAGGAATAGACGACTACGTGGACAACCTCAAAGAAAAGCTACTTGACATTCACGAAAGAGCGAGGGCGAATATAAAGCTATCGAGTGATCGGATGAAAACAAGATACGACGCAAAAGCCACAACGACAGGATTCCAAGTGGGAGACCTTGTGTGGTTTTATAATCCCCACCGTCGGAAGGGACTTTCACCGAAGCTTCAACAAAATTGGGAAGGCCCTTATACTGTTGTAACACGAATAAACGATGTCGTCTACCGCATTCAGAGAGGATTAAGGGGCAAACTAAAAGTAGTTCACAGCGACCGTTTACATCATTATAATGGTGATGGAAGTGATGGATTTGCTCGGGACGATCAATCCTAAGAGGGGGGCAGTGTAATAACTTTCCATATTTGAACTATAACGACTCCGAAAAGCAAACAAACGGACACAATAAAGCTTACGGTCGCAGTGCAAACATACCCTTAGTAGCTATAATTATAGCAACTCTCAAACGAAGGAAGCGCCATCTGCCGGATTATAGCAGATTTACCAGCTGTCAAATAAAAGCTTTTTGAAGGGAAATTATTGGGAAATTTCCCCTATGGAAAGCTCTGGAAGCAGAGACTAGAACGTTCTCCTTAGTTCGAGAGTTTGGAAAACAAGTATAAAAGGCACATGTTTGAACGGCAGTGACACAGTTTGTTTTTAATCGTGAATGAATAAAGTTGGTTGTAATAAAAGTGAAAAGTAAAGTTGGTGAATTAATTTCAGTGGTGAATAATAAATCGTTTTGTAGTAAGAAAAGTAAAGTGTTTTTATTTTGTAAAATAAATAAGTGGAAGTTTTGAATAAAGTAAATAAGTTTTATTAACGAACCTGAGAAAATATTACAATATTTTCTCCATTGGAAGCAAGAGATCGTAAAAAGACGCCAATCACACAGAATTTTAAGTTTTGAGACATTCTATTAAGTTGAATAGACTTTGGGCGGTATTCATCAAGCACTCATAAACGGCTTTTAAGTTTATGGGCTCTTAACTCAAATAGTATTTGACAAATGTGCTATTCACCAACCACCCATAGTTCTTTTTCGGAGTCCGAAAATGAGAACAACTATCTCTTCACCAGACACCCCCAAACTGGGAAATCAAACTGTTTTAGAAAATGACCGTACTTGGTCGGTACTTCTTGGATCCTTGAAAAAATGAGTGATTTAGATTAGATTAGATTAGATTTTTTATTAGAATATTGTATATACATTTTACAAATCATGTTTTACATACATACAAAAAATCATTGTGACATGGCATTTGCCGTCTGCCAGATTGACAATTAACATAAATTATACAAATTTTGTAATAAGCTTTTATATTTATTTATATGGATTTAAATAAGAAGTTAATTTTAGAACTTTAAGTTTGAATTAATTAAGTGGATTATTGTTTGATAAATCAGAAATCTTCGTTCATAATTCTAGATCTGTAATTTAACGCGGTTTTGCAATATTTGTACAGAATGCCGACATTCATCTCATTCAGAATGGCAACAACTTGTTCATCCGATAAGAAGTCACTTCCAAAAAAGCTCCTTCTTGTTTCCCTTAAAGTAGGGCATTTTCCAACGAAATGAATAACGTCCTCTCTTTCTCTAAGATTGCACATACTGCACTCCAATGGTAATTCGGGTCTGTGTGGTATGAAATTCAGGCTTATAAGTTCGCTTCGGAGTCTAACCATTGTTGAAATCTCGTTCACACTATATGCATCACTGAAGTAGTTTCTTTCTGCAAGATTGTGGTTCAGCCTTCTATAAATTGTTCTGAATAAGGACTCAGAAGCTTCAGCTACATAATCTTCTCTACATTTTTCATCTACTTTCGCAATCACATCATATAAGATATCCTTGCAGCTTGATATGCTTCCAACGTTCAAATTGAACACCACATTACATCCTTCGGCGAGGCAATTCCACTCCCTGTACCAACTATTTTGATTTTGTACTGCTTTAAGAGCTACTTTCTTGACCAGTCGGGAATCAGGCATCTTGAAAACTTTCAGTAAATAGTCCGCTTGCAGTTTAAGGGTTTTGACGAATAGAGGTGAAAGTCCTGTCTCTAACATAATAACGTAGTTTGGTGTGTTCATTGGCAGACGAAATACTCTTTTCACGTAGTGAGTTAGTAGTTTCTCCACAGTGAGATACTTTTTACATCCCCAAACTTGGGCGCCATATAAAAGAATACTCTCCGCTGCAGCTTCAAATACTTTATATTTGCTACTATGTGCTATGTTGACGTTCATAAAAACTCTTTTCCATGTTATATTTATAGCTGTTTTTGCTTTTTGCAGTTTTTCTAATAGATACTTTTCCATACTTAAGTTACTCGAAAAGATGACGCCTAGGTATTTGTACTCCTTGACGCATTCAATATCTTCTCCGTTAAACACCCACTTTTCATTCGATGCGTTTCGTCCACCTCCTCTTTTAAAAACCATCACCTTAGATTTTTGAGTATTGACAACCAAATTCCATAAACAACAGTAATTGTAAATCTTGTTTATCATAAGTTGGAGTGTTTCTGGGGAGTACGCAAACAAGACTATATCATCCGCGAACATCAATGCTTTAATACGCTCTCCCGCAAAGTCAACTCCAGGAAGGAAGTCAATTAGATCATTTATGAAGAGTGAAAAGAGGGTAGGACTCAGTGTGCAGCCTTGCCTCACTCCTGATGAAGTTGCAAACCAATCCGAAAGTTCCGCTCCGTTCCAAACTGCAGCCCGTGTTCCTCTGTACAACTCTTCTAGCATTAAACCAAACTTCAACGACAATCCCAGATTGTACAATTTGTAAAATAAGGCGCCTCTGTTGATCGTGTCGAAAGCTGCTTTGAAATCGATGAAAAATACATACAATTTTTTACCCTGCATGCAAAAGCTTTCGGCAAGGCTCCTGAGGACAAAGATATTGTCGATTGTAGAGTAACCGGATCTAAAACCCGCTTGGCACTCGTTTAGCACGTTTTGCGTTGTGATCCACCTTGTAAGTCGTTTCTGTAACATTGTTGTGAAGATCTTATATGTTGAATTTAGAAAAGAGATTCCTCGATAGTTCGCTGCATCCAACAAGGATCCTTTTTTGTGTATCGGGAATATTACAGCATTCCTGAATTCATCTACCGGAAGATTCCCCTCAAAAACTTTGTTAAATAATGTTACCAGGTGTTCTTTCAGTGTGACGCTTCCGTATTTGTAGAACTCTACTGGAATACCATTTGAACCCGCTGCTTTCCCATCTTTAAGTGTCCATAAAGTTTGTTCAAGTTCTTGCAAATTAAATTCTGGGTCCAAAATCTCGTTCTCAAATCGAGGAGCTGCATAATGCCAGTTCGCTAATGTTGTTTCCGGATTTAGTAGATCTTTGAAGTGAAGGAAAAGTGAATGTGCACACAGTTTTTTGTGAATTACTGGTTGTTTTCCATTTAATTCCCAAGCCAGTTTCCAAAAGTCCCTAGCGTTTTTACAAGACACCAATCTGCATGCTTGTTTTTCATCATATTTCGTCTTTTTGGCTTTGCATAGCTCTTTAAATTTCCTATTGGCCTCTAAGTAGTTAATCCTAAATGAACTTTGGGATGAACTCCGAAAATTTCTCAACCATGCAAAAGAAATCTTCCGAGCTTTTCGGCATTCTTGATCAAACCAAGGCTCATTTCCTGAATTCCATCCTTTTCCGCGAGGCTGCTGTTGAGGGTAAGATTCCTTTATGGTTTTCTCTAACATTCGAAAGTCTGGTCTTTGATGTACTTGGAGTCTACCATCCAGTTGTTGTCTGTATGCTGAGGCTTGCGCTATCTTCCAGTTAAGTCTGGGCAGTGATTGTGGGCTGATAATTTCATCATCATTTGGTTGCAAGCGCCGCCGTTCGAATGTTACAACAATGGGAAGGTGATCCGAATACGGAAATTCTTTAACTTCTAGATCCGTCACCAGTGACTCCCAGTCTTCACCTAGGATTGCATAATCAATCAACGATGATCCTTGGCCTCCAATAAATGTGAAATTACCCGAGGTGTCACTCGCACTCGTTCCATTCAGAACTCGGAGTCCAAAAGAATCGCAAAGCTCTAGGAGTTTCTTTCCTCTTGCATTATAAACAGTATCCTTTGATTGCCTATAAAAACCGTTAATAACGTTCATTACTCCTGCCTCTAGGCCGATTCTCGCGTTCAGGTCTCCAATAAGCATAACGTTCGTCGATCTCATGTGGCTAAGTAACTCCGTTAAAAAAAAAAATGAGTGTTGCATACCCACTAATTTTTTTTTGTGACTACAGTGATTTTATTTTATTTCCACTTATTTGCTTTTATTTTAATTTTTTTAGTCCAGGGGGCCAATTCTGGTTCTGTGGAAAAGTGAATCGAAAAACTTTTCACGCTTTCACACTAATTCCAATTCCCGTTCTGTGAAAATGTGAAACCAAGCATCAAAAATGCTCATATGAATAATTTGCTTTCACGCCGCCGCACAGTGGGATGAGAAGCGATTCTAGCGCGCCAAAAGTATTCTTGGGGTTATTATATGGAATAAAGACCTAATTTTGATAAGATTTTATAGTTTTGAGGTTGTTGCAGCCGTTTTTAATATTTTTCCAGGGTGGTGTCAAAAATTAGGGACAAGAAAGTGGCAAAAAGAAAATTCTATCAGTGTTCGAAAAAAGGGTGTCCCTTAATGCAGGATTATTTGAGAAATGATTCTTAGGCGGTTCTTAAAAAAATTGTATTAGGTGGGGGGTCTGTTTCCCTTTTTTTAGTGGGAGGGGCAATTTTCTAAAAAAAAATTACTTGAAATAGACAAACAAATATTAAAAAACAACAGCAACAGTTTTAATGTCATGCTATTGCTGTTTTTAAAGTCGAAAATCGATTCTCTGTTTGACTATAAACATATGTAGTTGGTTTTGTAAATACTTTTTGAAAAAAATAGTTTTCAAACTTAAAATTAAAAGGAAAAACTAAAATTTTTTATTTGTTTAAATTTTTTGTTCTGAGTCACTATTACTACTCGTTTCGGAATCATGTTCTGATTCATTTTTGTCATTTTGGAAGAAAAATAAATTGCGAGCTTCTTTATTATATTCCCTTTTGTTTTTTGTTGTTGCCTTTCGCATTGAGGTACTTGAAAACTTGTTTCCAACCAATCTGAGTTTTTTTTTTATAAAAATACCTATAGGAAAACTTCGCAGTTTTCCATTTCTGGGATAAAGTTTTGCAGAAGTTTTGCAAAGCATTTTTAACATTTTTAACATAATCAAAGCTCCATGCAGCTTCTGGTGGCTCCAAATATTCTTGGATCACACCATACAATTATTGCCGATTTTCGTTATTTATAGGAGTCAGCAACTTTTGATAACGATATTTTTCCCTTAATTTTTCAAATAATATTGACTTTTTCAAAATTGAAGTCATTTCTATGGATATCCCCCTAAATATGCCGCACATAATATGACAGCTCTTTACTATTTTCTCAATTTCAACCTTTAAAATGGCAACACTTATCTGTTTATTATTTGTAACCTACATGGAACTTTTCTGCACGTATTTGTTCACACTTTAATAGGATTTATAGTTTTTTTTTTTATAATCGATAATCCGGTGGATAAAATTTAATTATTTAATTAATATGTATTATTTTTAAGCAAATTTGAGTGTTTATCAAATAAACCAACCCAAAATACGCAGAAAACACTCGCGACAACTTATTATAACGGAATACATTACCGACCTTGAGTCACCAGAGAGAGCAGTTTGACTTTCGTGGCTAACGTTATCTCTCATTAAAAGTTAAATAAAATTGTTAGTTGGTGGTAGTTGGTAGCGATTTTTATAGGAGTGTAAGTATACATATTGTACTAGCTAATGGAAGTATAGGTAAGACGTTCCATGACGTTCCGGATTTTTGGCAGACTATACAAACAAAAAACAATGATATAAAAATTGTTTAAATAAAATGATTTAAATAACAAACAACCAGTGAATTAATTTTATTGGAATTGATTGTTTATAATAATGACACTATTGGTAAACAAAAAAAAAAATATAGCAGATATCCATCCTTAAATAGGATCAATATCGACATTTTATAAAAGCAGTAATTTGACTTCATAATTAAGATTATTCATAACCTTCTAAGAAACGAGGAATAAAAACAAAGTGCATGAAATTTTACAAAAACTGGCTCTCGATTTTTTCACGCCCAGGTATTGACAACATTACGCATTTTGGAGACCATTTTTTATACCACTTTTGGCGCGCTAGAATCACTTCTCATCCCACTGTGCGCCGCGCCGTCATTTGGAAGTGAAAATCCAAAATAAAAGCGTGAATACGAACAAACAATGACAAATTTAATCATATCTCTTTCTCTGTCAAATCCATAAAGAAAAAAGTGTTCCTATCTCATTCATTTATCTGTTCTCTTAAAAACCACAAGAAAATTGAGTGAATTATGCTGTTTTCAAGAGAAATGGTAAGGTGGTTCGAGCATCGATAGTATAGTTTTCATTCACAGAACCAGAATCGCTTATTTGTGCCAAATGAATCGAAAAAGTGAAAGCAATGTTTGGCTGCGAGTGTGAAAACGATTTATTCGATTCACTTTTTCACAGAGCCAGAATTGGCCCCCTGGGGTGAAGATCATTGCATTTTTTATATAAGGAAATCTTTATACTTTACTTTTTAGTTTCGCTAATTATTTATAAAAATTCATGAAGTTGAACTAAACTTAATACAAATTGCGTATGACAAAGCCCTCATCACTACAGATTCATTTTTTGTTTAGTTTTCACAACAAATGGACAAAAGCAAGCATCTTCACCGCGTGACTTACAAAAATGAACTTAAACTAAAATTGGGGAAAACAAAAAAAATTCCTGGAGACAATCAGCCCTATTATGAGTTTCACCCGGAAAATATTTCGCCCGAAAAATTTTTGTTCCCCCGGAATTTTCAAAGCTATTATGAGTTTCGCCCGAACTTCTCTTGACCTAAAATAAACGAAAAACTTGCGCAAAGGGCACCAGGTCCCCTTGTTTATCTTTGTTTCGGCTTCGAAAAATATGTGATAATTTAAGATCTTATTTACAATACATTTCGCCCAAAACGAGTACTCACAAAAAAAAGGAATTTTCATTTTTCGGGTGAAACTCACAATAGGCAAAAAGAGAAATTTCAATTTTTCCGGATGGAATGTTGTTCACGTGAAACTCATAATAAGGCTGAATAGGAAATATAACATGTGTGCGTGTTACACTAATTTTTGTAAGGACCCAAGAAGTACCGACAAAATGGGTCAGTGAATTTGCTTGAAGGGTTACTTTTATTGTTTTCGAATAAGTTTTTGAAGCGCTAATATCTTTATGAGTGGTCGGGATTGGGCCCACTCCTAACTTTTATGAGCGCTGTTAAATATTCGCTATTATTGCTTTTAGTTTAAGAAGCTCTTAAGTTATGAGCGTTCGGTGAATACCGCTCTTAAAGTCGATTATTCGTATTAGTCCAAAAGCGAGAGCAAAAACAGTAGGTATATAATGTAATTTATTACTCAGGTGATTTTTTTGGTGGTATATGTTCAGGGGTGTCCCATGAATGTAAGTCCAAATTGGCAGCACGCGAGGGCGCGAGCATCAGCCGCCAACGCGTTTTATCAAATATCTCTTGAACCTTGCATCTTACGACAAAAAATAATATATTTTTTTGAAAGCGAATAATCCATTCTTTAATTTTTTTTTATGAATTTGTTTTCGTAAAAAGTTTTTGAGAAATTAAATTTCGAAATCAATATTTTTGAAAAAAAAATTGAATTTTTTTCAAGTTGATTATTTTCAAAACTATATATGAACAAGGCCACGGTATGATTAAGTGACATTTCTACAAGGTTTACGGTCATAGCTCGAACAACAGCCATTCAAAGCTTGATATTTTTCGGCTCTTCTTGGCCTATATTGCGAAAGTCTATTAGCAAATATTTTTTGTATTGTATGATGATTATGATAGAAATTTCAATTCCATCAAAAATTTCTGATCGACATTTGGCTATTCAATTTTTTTCGAAAAGACAATCGCAATAAGGCTCTTTAATTGAAAAAAAAAAAACTAAATTAAAAATAACACTTCTTACCCCTCATCCTATATCTGAACGCTATTCAATTAATGTAAAATTAAAAAATTCATTTTTGAAGATTTACTTTTATTTTTCGTTTATTGGCCATATTGACAAGAATTTTTTATGTAATATTTATTAGTTTTAACATTGACATACATTTTTGTTAAATATATTTTTAGTTTTTGCTACGTTTTATTTAAAGAAAAAACGCAACAATCGTTTTCTTTTAATATTTATCTTTTTTTTAATCTATGGTGTAAGCCTGCTGTAAAACTTAACATTATAAAATTATAGGACTAAACAAAAAAAAAAATAGAAAATTATAAAAATAAAAAAATATGTACCTACTAATAAACTTTTTTAACTTTATGTATTTTAATACAAATTGCAATTTATAAAATAATACTAAAAATAATTAAACTTTTTTTTTGCTTTATTTTAAGTTCAACACTTATTAAGATTTTTAAAGAAAAATTGCAGCTTTTGTAGCTTAGATTTAAAATAAAAATCAATGCTATTGATTTTTTTTTCGTTTTGATTTAAAATAAGTTTTTTTGTTTGTTTTGTTTAAAAGAATGGAAGCCTGATTAAATAAAATTATTTATTATTCTTTTTTGTAATAATTATTGCAGTTACATTTATGAAGACACACAAATGTATGTACTATGTATTATATATTTCTCATTAAAAATAAAAATAAGTAGGTATGTTTCAAAAATATGTTTATACCATTTTTTAAATTAAAAAACACATTACAATTTTTGTTTTGTGTAAAAAATATAAAAACGTGTACACTTTTTTTTTTGTTTTGATATACAAATATATATATATATGTAAAGTAATAAAAATAAGTTTAAAACATAAACAATTTGAATTGTTTGATTTTTTTTTTAACATGAATAACTATAATTAACTTACATGCAAAACATATATTTTTTTATATAAAAAAAAGAGAACGTACGAAATAAAATAATGTTCAAATATCAAAACATCAAGGCTAACAAAAAAAAAATAAAATGTCGTATTGCCATTCGTGCAGCAAGCAAATTGTTCCTAAGAAAATGATGGCTGAAAATATAAAATATACATAAGTATCTAAATTTTATCTAAATATTTTTTTTAATTAAATAAAAAGTTCTACTTAAGTAAATGAAAATATTATAAGTTATATGAAAATAATAATAAGAAAAAAGTCTGTACAATAGTAGTTCAAAATAAATGCGTTTTACATAATTAGAAAAAATATAAATTCAGTCGAACAGAAAAATTAATCACCTTTGACTTTTTCAATAAATCATGAAATGACAGTACAACCTTCATCGATCGTAATCGGAAGTTCAACTTGATTGAAAATCGATCGAATAGAATTATCAAAGAATATTAAAACAATAGTTTTCTCTTAGAAGATTTAAAAAGTGGAACAAGTTAGGGCAACATCTTAAGAGAATTCAGGTATTTATCGTAAATAGTTTCTGGCAACATCTTAAGAGAATTCAGGTATTTTTCGTAAATAGTTTCTATTTGATTATGGGATTCGAAAAATTAAGGTACTTCACTTTGTGAGTTTCAGTAATGTCATAGTAGGTGTTTATTTCTGCCCACTTCTTCGCTTGAAATATAAGTTCACAAAAAAAGCCATGACCCTTAACCCTATGTATAACAGTTATTGTATTTATAATTCTGTTTTTATACATATTTGCTTAGTTCATAAGCAGAGATGTTTATCTTCGTTAATTAAGCGGAATAGTTGTATTTAACATGAAAATTACCTTTTTTTTTAAGCGAAGATGTAAATGTGCCATAATTTTGCAAATGGTGTCAAATGTCATTATGCTTTGACATTTATATTGTGGAAGGATAGAAATTTAGGTTGACAACAAGCAACGCTTATTTGGCGGTTCGTTATTTTATCGTAGCCTGGAGAGCGTGCTCAAAATGCAAAACTGAGATTTACGGTGTGTTCTGCTGCATAGTTGAAATAATTGTCTATCAATCTGTTGAAATCTGAAAGTGGGAGAGACAGAAGGCTGACATAAAATGGGGGGCATTTCATCTGCCGTTTTGACGATTTGAACTGGCTGGACAGATTGTGTGCGGCACAACAGACCACAAACCTTTCAAGTCAACATTGAAGTCGAAATAACCAATTCAGAGCCAGATGTTTTGCAAGTAACAAATCAAAATGTCCTCAAACGACACAAATGTGCGCATCAACTTAGGAATTGATCATCTGACCGATATCATTTCTTTAAACCTAATGCCATCAATGTTACACCTTCGAATAAAATTTCCATTAAAACAGAGCCTAATTTTTTGTATATGTATTTACTATTTCACCAGTTTTTCCCAATAGTCCAGTCAATAAAAGTTAAAAAAAAATTAATATGGGAAACTTATTAAGAATGGTCTAAATGATGAAGTGTAAAAAAGTCCCATTGAATCGGAGGCGAACTCTAGCGGCAGAAACGTGCAACATTTTAATTTTTCGTGTTTATCTTAGAAATTATTTGTCTTATCAAAAAATATTGGTACTTTTTTAAATAGCGTAAAAAATGCTTTATTTTATATTCTTAACTATGAAACACGGCCCTAGCTCTTACAGTGCCAGCATCTAAGGATCTTGTAACACCTGTCCATATTTAATAGCCAATCTAGACCTTTCTCCTGCAAGGTTAATTTCTGATAGCAAGTTAGAGGAAACAGCGAAGCCAATAATCAGGGTTATTATGAGTTTCACGTGAACAACATTCCACCCGGAAAAATTAACATTTCACTTTCCGCCTACTGTGAGTTTCACCCGAAAAATAAAAATTCCTCTTTTTTGTGAGTACTAATTTCGCGCAAAATGTAGCGTAATTAAAATTTTAAATTATCACTTATCTTTTGGAGGTGAACAAAAGATAAACAGGTGGTACTGGTGCGCTTTGCGCATGTTTTTTGCTTATTTTAAGCCAAGAGAAGTTCTGGCGAAACTCATAATAGCTTTAAAAAATTCCGGGGGAACAAAAATTTTTCGGGCGAAATATTTTCCGGGCCAAACTCATAATAAGGCTGAATATTTTTTTTTAGAAATTTAAAAAAAGTAAAAATGTATTAAAGAGGTTCTTATAGTAACTGATAACAGTTCAATTAAATTTTTAAATTTTGCTACATGAGGATTCACAATTGTATCCAGAAAAGTGACGTTAATAGATTTAGTTTGTCTTTTCCGGTATAACAACATCAACAGTATGGCTGCTGCAGCTTTCACAATTCTGCTTCGTTCCTCGGTTACATCCAATTTCTTGCAACTATTCCAAGAATTCAAAATTTGAAACCCTACGCCAGTAAATTAAATCGTTCCATCCTTATTATTCGATCGCCATATTTTTCTTGGAGTCTTTTTTATCGTTTGGTTCGTTGTTACCATCCCAGTTATAGCAGATCACAATTAAAAGAAATCTGGCAATCATCACACCCTCATTTCTTATCACAAGGTGTGATATTTTATTATTAACGCAGCCGCTAAGCAGTGACGTCTTTAGGCATGGGCCCGGTGGGCCAGGGACCAGGGCCCCGCGATTTGGGGGGCCCCCTGGACAGCTCAAGTATACCAACCGATGGTTATTTTTGAAAGTAGGTATGCGAAGTTGAGGATGTTCAAAGGTTATTTTTTGAAAGTAGGTATGCGAAGGTGAGGATGTTCAAAGGGTAGACACGGTGCATTCAAGAGGACACAAGCGTCCACAAGCTTTTTTTCAAAGCGAACCTCTGTCTATCAACTCCTACTCTCACCTCCAAGTGGTGAACATCGGGTGCCTGGTACCTTTAACTGAAGATGGGGTTCCAATCCTTGTGGACGGTTTAAGGGGGCAGCAAACGAGAGAGGGGGGAGGAGTGTTCCCACTAAGGCACTTCTCCTTCATCCAGGCGGCAGCGGAAGAATTCTCAAGATGGAATCAACGGTGGCGTCTACAGTTCCAGTTAGGCTGAACTACATAGTGAACACCTTATACGGGCTACTACGACACATTCGGAGCTCAGGCCTATAAGGAGCGGTTAATCCGGCTCCCCGCCCTTGGAGTTATATTGTAAGGGTCTGGTCCTCCAGGTTGGGGGTCGTGTCGTCGGGGTGACTTCCCGGCCACGTAAAGCTATCTTAGTTGCGAAGCACCAACAAGCCTCGGATACGGACGGATTTACTGTTGACGAACCAAGCAAACGAAATAAGGACAACGAACTTCGGATCTGCACGTGGAATGTTCTGTCTCTCTATAGACCACGTGCAGCCGAACATTTAGCGGAGGCCCTAGACTGCTACAAAGCAGATATCACCGCCATCCAAGAAGTGCGATGGGATGGGCCGGGCAAGAGAAAACTGAAAGACTGCGATATCTACTACGGTGACTGTTACCGACCACAAGGGCAGCGTCTCTTTGGATGTGGATTCGTCGTTAGAGGCAGACTTAGGCAAGAAGTCTTTAGTTTCAACTATGTGAACGAGCGCCTCACGACAATTCGCATCAAGGCTAAATTCGCCAACATCAGCCTGATATGCACGCATGCCCCCACAGAGGAGAAAGATGACGACACCAAGGACGAGTTCTACGAGCTCCTGGACAAGACATATGAGCAATGCCCTAGCTATGACATTAAGATTGTCTTGGGTGATTTTAATGCCAAACTGGGAAGAGAAGAAGTCTTTGGTGGCACAATCGGAAGATACAGCCTGCACGACACCACCTCCGATAACGGACTCAGGCTAATCGACTTTGCTGCGGGGCGAAACGTTGTGGTAGCTAGTACGCAGTTCCCGCATCACGATATACATAAGGGGACATGGCGAATTCCTGGTCAATCAACCGCCAACCAAATTGACCACATTGCGATTGACGCAAGGCACTCCTCCAGTAACAAGGATGTCCGAACGTTCCGAGGAGCCAACGTTGACTCGGACCACCACCTCGTTGTAGCAAAGGTATGCTTTTGTACCGATCATATTGTAAACCCTTAAAACGTTAGTTCTAGTACCGCATTTCTTACATTAGAATATATAATACCAATTTGTGTAGCCAAATAACTTTATAAGTATAAAAGATATAAAACTTTGGTCATAATCAATATTGTAAAGAATTTCATAAGCTATCTTTTGTTCTCAGAAATTTTTTTGATCAGAGAAATAATTTCTTAGATAAACACGAGAAACGAAAAAATAAAAATGTTGCACGTTCCTGCCGCTAGAGCTCGCTTAGTATTCATGGGGACTTTTTCATACTTCATCACTAGACCATTTTTAATTAGTGTGCCAAGTTTCAAATTTGTTGAATATTTTTTAGGTGATGGCATTTTTTCCCCTTAATTGACTGGACTACAATTTCTGTTCCACACTTAAAAAATTCTAAGTTTTTCCCAGAAGCGAGGGTGCTCACAAGAGAGCAAAACATTTCTCAATCCTGACAAATTCTGCCCAAAAAAATAAATTTCTTTGGACAGAAAAAAATATATTTAACTACCTATTTAAAACAGAAAAAAAAAATAAAACTAAAAAATTCTTATATAATAATTATTTTATAAGAAATATTTTCTAATTTTAATAATGCAATAAATATATTCTACTATAAAATTTAAATGAATATAAAACACTTTTAATAAAGTCCGTGCGTGCATTCAATCCAGTGTTTTTTTTTGTCTCTATATATGTATGTACATATGTATGTATATGTATAATTATACCTAATATAAATATTATTTAATTTGAGTTCAGTACAACGATCACAACAAACATTTAGGTATAGTAAATATTATTTAAAATTGTTTTGTAAATATAATTTGTTACTCACTTCCTAATAGTCAGACAACGTCAATATCAAATCAACTGACATAGTTTTGTAAAATAAATTCGGTTTGTTTATAAGAGTTTTTTTTTTTTTTTGTTTATGTATCATCAATCTTGTTTACATAAATATTTTTAAGTAATTATATTTTAATTTAAGAAAATTTTTATTTACGTAATTAGGTACGCATTTAAATTTATTTTAGCAAATACAATTTAATTTAAGCAACTAGAGAAGAAAAAAAAAAGTCACTCCTATTTTTTTTTTGTTTTTTTTTTTTATTTTTAAGTTTATTAGATTTATTGAAGATATTTCAACAATCCCAATATCATAACTACATAACTATATACTATGTAAAGATAGGTACACTGCAGAAACACTTTTTTTATCTATTATGTATAAAAGAACAAAAAAAAAAACAAAAACAACATCACAACCACATTACTTATGAATGGCTCAGCTCTGTTTGTGTATTTGTATATATATTTTAATATATATAATAAATTGGTGGGGCTATAAAAGTCTTTTTCCATCAAAGAAAAAATATACACTATACTAAATAATAACATTTGATCGTTTGGTATTTTTTCGTAACAAATATTTTTAATTGTTTCGACTGTACCAATCGGACAAAAGTCCTTTCATTAAAAAAAAAAATGAAAATATCTTCCTTTGATGATGATGGACTTTGTTTGACTGAATCTATCACCACCACACCACACCAAATATTTAGATAGTTCTTGTATAACTTCTCCAATCAAAAGATTGAAGTTATCTATTTTGGTAGTACAAATTCGATAGTGTGAAAGTGTTATAATGCCAAAATACATATCTGGGTAAACATATGCCAGATTCGTACGCTGCCTATTTTTTCCAACTACGAAAAATAGGACAAAATACTTTTCAAAGTAAAATTTAATTTAAAAACCGTTTTTTCTTCAAATGACATTGTTCTTACAGTCAATTCACATGAATTTTAAAATATAAAAATAAACAAAAAGCAATTTTGGGCATAATTATCTATAACTCATACTTATTAATACATATAACAAAAGAGCTATTTATTAATCTATAAGGAAGAGCAATAATTCTTAATAAATATACCGTAGTATTCCATTTCCAATAAGAATATTTAAACAGATTTTGACAGATGACAGTTTTCAAATCATTCAAAATGACAAAACTAATGGGGTTTTCCATTGGTAAATTCAGATTTCAATCAAAAAATAGATTTTTTTCGTTGCCAATGGAATGCGATTTCAAATTGATTTTTTTTTGCCAATGTAACTGTGTTATTTCACGTGTATCTCATTATTCGTAACAATTTGCATCCCTTGGTCCAATTTTCGTAGAGTAATATCAGCTACATGAATTTTCAGATTCATTTAAAACAGCTTTCTTTTTCTATTAAAAATTATTTTCTTCGTGTTTTGAGCAAAATAAAATCAACAAACCAAAAACCACTTCAGCAAACTGACAGCTCAAAATTGTTTTGGTATTAGTATAGGGAGGAGTAAATCTGCCGAAAAATTTAGATCTGCAAAAGTGATTTTAAATCAAAAAATAAATCAATTTTTTCGCCCAATGGAACGCAAAAATTGATTTGGATCTGTCAAAATGGTGATTTTGGCAGATCCAAATAAAAAATAAATTGATTTATTTTACCAATGGAAAACCCCATAAAATAATAGCAGATGCATCGCATGCAGAACAAAGAAAAACGGCTACTTTTTTTATCGTGGGCCTCGAGATGTATCTTTTCCTACACATCAAGTGCTTACATAACCTCCAGCTTGGTAGCCGCCGGGTACTGATCTTGGCTATACATATGTCATGACTTGCTAAACTTGTAAGTTCGAATGTTGATCAAGGAAAGAATTGCAACATTAAACCTATGGCCCTACAGATTGAAGGTTAGGGCGTCGGGCTAACGACCCAACCACAGTAAAAAAAAAAACATTGTTATGAGAGAGACCCGTAAAGCTTCGGGAAACGACCCCCTTCAAATGGCAACCAGACCCGGAACGAAAATGGACTATGACTATGACCTACGAGTATGCAACTGGAATGTAAGGACACTCTATACGCTAGGTGCTACTCAAAAACTTGAATCTGTCCTCTTGCGGTACAAGGCAGACATTACCGCGATCTACGAGATACGATGGATAGGATCAGGATTAACGAAAAGAAAATATTGCGATTCGTCATGGGAAATCGACTCAAATCGAAAGTCATCGATTTTAAGCCGATTAGCGATCCGCATCGAAGCTACCTTCCAAAACATCAGCCTAATGAGTGCATATGCCCCTACCGATGATGCTGAGGAGGCTGACCAGGAGGAGTTTTGCGACCTCCTGGACGGAGCCTACAGAGCCTGCGCGGAGTACGATGTCAAAGTCGTGCTCGGAGACTTCAGTGCGAAAGTTGGAAAGGAAAACATCTTTTGCGGATTAGTTGGAAAGCACAGCCTCTACGAAACGTCAACAGACAACGGCTTCCGACTAATCGACTTTGCTGCAGCTCGTAATACGGTGATAAGTAGCACTAGGTTCCCCAGGCGAAGGATACACACAGCAACCTGGAGATCTTCAGATGGTCGAACCGCCAACCAAATCGACCACGTGCAAATTTGCGCAAGGCACGCATCGAACATCTTGGATGTGCGAACTTTCCGAGGTGCAAACGTGAACTCTGACCACTTTCTTGTTGTGACAAAGTTCAGAGCTCGAGTGTCCAACCAAAAGAAATCGAAGACCGCCCAAAGGAAGAAATTCAACATTACATGCCTTAGCTAATCTGAGAAAGCTAGAGACTACGGTGAGCAATTGACCGGAGAACTCTATGCCGTACCCCCATCCACAAGCGTCAACAACCAGTGGAACCAGTATCGCGACATCATTAAGGTGACAGCCAAGACCAAGACCACCATAGGCTATCAACCACCTAGAAAAAAGAACCCGTGGTATGATGATGAATGCGCAGGAGACGGAAAATGCACGAATGCAAATGCTGCAACGGAAAAGAGAGGAGTATCGTGAAAAGAGAAGGAAAGAGAAAAAAAACCTGTGCAGAAGGAAGAGCTCAGCTCAGGTATCTCGAGGAGTCTAGCACCGCCACCAACACCCGCCGGTTCTACAAACCAGCCAAAAAAACTGGCATCTGTATATATGTAGGACCGGCACGCAAGCTTTTCGAAACAGCGAAGGGAACCTAGACACCGAAGCATAAAGAATTGTAGACGTGTTAAAGCAGCATTTCCAACAACTGCTTAATGAAGAGGAAGCGACATGGGAACAGTCAATGAAGATCCAGTCCCAGCGCCCAGTACTGAAGAGGTTAAAATAGAAAGTCATCGACAAGCTAAAGAAAAGCAAGTCTGCCAGCTCGGAAGGCCTACCTGCGGAACTCTTCAAGTATGGAGGAGATGTTCTGGCAGACTACATGCCCGATCTCATCAACCAAGTGTGGGAGGAGGAAAGTATGCCCGACGACTAGTCAAATAGCTCCATATGCCCATTCTACAAAAAAGGCGATCCTATGTCCTGCAGAGGCATATCCCTGCTTAATGTTGCTTACAAGATCCTATCCAACGTACTATGTGAGCGTCTAAAACCTTTCAGCAGCACAATGATCGGCACGTACCAGTGTGGCTTCAGGCCAGGCAGATCAGCGCGATAGATCAAATATGCACATTGAGGCAAATCCTGAAAAAGACCAACGAATTTTAAGTCGAGACCCACCATCTATTCATCGACATCAAAGCCGCATATGAAAGCATAAGTCGGTAAAAGCTTCTATTGGCGATGTCGGAACTCGGCATCCCCAAAAAAAATAATCCAGCTATGCCACATGGCGTTACGAAATACGCGGTGTAACGTGCAAATGGGTAACAGCTCAGCCAAGCTATTCCAGACGTGTACAGGGTTCAGACAAGGAGATGTGCTATCATTTGATTTCTTCAACCTAGTCCTGGAGCAGATAGTGTACAAGAGTGGTGTTAACATGGAAGGCAATATCTTCAAGAGGTCTTCTCAACTGCTTTGCTATGCGGACGACATCGACATCATCGGTCGCTCGAAGCGAGCTGTACTTGTAATATTCACAGCTATTCTGCCGTGTTAAGAAGAAAAAACGTAACTGACTTTTTGACTGTTTTGAGTTAGGGTCAGTTTTGACATCTTTGATATGTTTGCTATTTTATTCTTTAAAAATAAAAGCCCTAACTTGCTTTTGTAATGGCTTAAAACGCTTAAGAAAAATGGCGTTCGTTCAAAGAACCATGCCCTTTTTAGGAAAAATTGACGTTTTAGCACTCAATTTAAGAAATAAAAAGTGACTACAATACAAGCACTTGTACATCTGATAAATAATCAAGGCAAAAAAAAATGATTTACTTGTAAATAAGACAGAAAAACACTCAACAGCAAAACAAAAAAGAAAGAGATAAAAACAGAAAAACGTGATTATCTCGAAATGTCAAAAATACACTTACGTTTTTTCTTCTTAACACGGCAGTATTGATGAACAGGCAAAACGCGTTGATCTTGAAGTGAATGAAGTTCTTGAAGTTGTTGAAAACAACAAAGTGTATGCTATAAACAAACAAAGCCTCATCTGTGAATCGCCTAAGACAAAACGTCACTGTTGGTAGCAGTAATGTCTCCACAAACCTCAATTCCACGAACGACACCTTAGTAGAAATCCGACGAAGAATTACCCTAGCGAGCCGCTGCTACTTCGGTTCGGCCAAACAAATGGGCTCAAAACTCCTTTCTCGAAAGACAAAGTGTACGCTTTACAAAACGATAATTTTACCAGTTCTACTCTACGGCACCAAGTGCTGGACGAAAAGTTAAAAAGGAGAATTGATACTGGGCACTTTCGAGAGAAAAATTCTTCGACGGATATTTAGTACTATATGCGAAGAGGGCGATTGGAGGAGAAGATTCAATCGTGAATTTTACGAGCTTTACCAAGATGTGGATGTAGTCCAAAGAGCCAGAACACGTCGATTACACTGGCTCGACCACATCGAGCGAATGGATAACAACGTTCCAGCCAATAAAATCTTCGAGTCCCAGCCCGCAGGTTCGAGACGACCAGGAAGGCCGAATCTCCGCTACAGGGACCAAGCAGTTACAGACGCAAGAGCGCTTGGTCTCAGCGACTGGAGGGAGCGGGCGAGGGACCGCAACCGATGGAAGACCGCAATGCAAAAAAAAACAAAAAAAATTCTCATCATTTAGTTTATAAGCATCCCCCGCCTTAACTCGTTTGTCAAATCATAAACGTCGAAGTCCAAACGGAAAAAGTCTTAAAACTTTCATACGTGCTTTCGTTTCTTCATTCCCCCTACATTTCTACCCTCTTCACCCAATGTGTCAAAAAGACGAAACACGATACGGCCGAAAAAACGAATCGGTTAATCAGGCAATTATACATGATTTTCTTAACACTTGTTGACATGTTGTGTTAATACTCAATGGGATAGTATGGAATGGCTATAATTTGTTACTAACTGATATAACGGGTGATTTTTTAAGAGGTTTAGAACTTAAAAAAAAAAAAAAACACAACAAATTCGAAAAAATGAATGAAATATTTATTTGAATCGATAGTTTGAACTTTGCAATTTAATGTTTAAAGATAATTTCATGCAAATGTTGACCGCGGCTGCGTCTCAGGTAGCCCATCCGCTGAGTCCAATTTTGGCATACTCTTTCACACATATCGGCCGGTATCTCACGAATGAATGCATGGATGTTGGCTTCCAGTGCGTCAATCGAAGCGGGCTTGTCCCTATAGACATTAGCCTTGACATACCCCCACAAAAAATAATCTAATGGTGTCAAATCGCACGATCTAGGCGGCCAATTGACCGGCCCGAAACGTGAAATTAACTGTTCACCAAACTCGCCTCGCAATTGCGCCATTGTTTCGCGTGCTGTGTGGCATGTGGCACCGTCTTGTTGAAACCACATATCATGCAAGTCAAGAACTTCCATTTCGGGCAAAAAAAAGTTTGTTATCATCGCTCGGTAGCGTTCACCATTGACAGTAACGCTGCGATTCGCATCATTTCGCGGTCTTCTGTCACACTAGCTGATACGGCCGCAATATTTTCTTCACTACGCACAGTACGTAAACGTGTTGGTGGTTTAATGTCCAACAAAGTAAATTTGGTGCGAAATTTGGTCACAATCTTCCGAATAGACTGCTCAGAAGGTCGAGAATGCCGACCATAAAATGGAAGCAGCGCGCGATGAACATTTCGAACCGAGCACGAATTTTGATAGTAAAATTCAATAATTTGCAAGCGTTGTTCATCTGTAAGACGATCCATGGTTAAATTGCAAACCAAACTGAAGCTGTTTGACAGTGACACAAGGTACTAAACACACGTCAGCTGTCAAAACCAGTGTTGCCAAAACCAAACCAGCTAAAAAATCACCCGTTACATAAATATCGAACTGATGATGAAGAACTTTATTCAATTTAACACCATTGTGCGTGCAAAAACTAAGCATGTTATAAATGTCTTGTGTTGTTTAAATATATACTAATGGATAACTTTTACAATGAATATGTATTTATGTATGCATAAGTATTTTTAATATAATCAACTTCGTCTTCGCGATGAGAAGGGGAGAAAGATTTAAAATGCCTGCGGTACAAACAAATGCAACGACCGACACCAGCCACTTACGGTTTGAATGGTGCAAACACGTAACAACAAAACCCATATTTCCATTAATATGTACATAAAAAAGTTAATTATTTTTGCTATATTTTAAATTTTTTTTTGTCAACTAAATATTTGTATGTATTTAAAAAATCTTTTTCTGATTCACATTCGGATAAATAAACGAAAAACACCAATAATGATGGGTACCGGCTTGCAAGCTAAGAACCGTGCTTAAATATTTTGTCTGGTGCTGTTCCAGTGAAAAGAAAGGTGCGTGAGATGACTCGCGGTTAAGATGTGATGTTTAAGATCACCACAAGCCAAAAAATCAGCATCACGCGAAAAACCGGCATAAGCAGCAACAGCCTTCAAATGCTTTGACATTCATTCGTACGAACACAAACAACAATAACACGAAATAGTCTAGTCAAATGGTGTTCAAAATGGACTTGAAGTGGAAAGTTCTGGCGTAATTAGTGTGTGTCACGTGTCACTGAACACGAATCAGAAGTTATCAAACAAAATTTTTCACGGCAGATATGATAAATAGTCAAAAAAACATCAAACATTTCGACTTTTCTTTTGTGTTGTAAACTTAAAGCATTTTTTTTAAAAAGGCTATGTCCTCTATCCTCTGTAAGTGGGCAAAATATTTGCGAAGAGTCGAGAAAATTCTATACACGGAGAGAATTCTTGGATCAGATCAAGAAAAATGGTCTGCAAATCACGAAAAATTAATCCAGGTTTACACTCTAACTCGAGATTTAGTAATTCACAACTTTTTGTTTGCAAAAAAATTGAGAAAAATAAAGATCTTGGCACTCAAAAATCGTGAATCAACACTTTAGTAAAGTATCAATTATTCGATCGAGAGAAAAAGAAAGAAAATTGACATCAGCAAATCACAACTTGTTCCAAATATTCCTCAGTTGAATATTATGCTTGATATGAAAAATGCAAAAAAAAAAATCTGATTACCATTTGGCTAGCCTATAAAGTGTTATCAAATCATTATTCATCGAGTCCAAATTCCCGCTATAGATTAGGAAATGTTCCTCTTCTTTTATGGACTGGGTTTATTTTTTAGCTTGTTATATAAATGATTTTTAAAGCACCATCGTTATGAATAAAAAATCTAACCTTTCAAAAATGCTTAAAATGTTCAAAAATGTTTAAATTAATAATTGACTTGCTTGCAACATTTTGTACCCAAATTAACTTTTTATAGAAATAACGTGGTATTTGTATATTAAATGATAAAAACAGATATGAAATGAATTTCTGCTGGTTTGTTTGTATGAAAATTCTTAAAATTGTCTAAGAAAAAAAAAACACCCACAAAAAAAAAAAAAAAAGAGCTAAGCACCTGAACTATTTTTATTTCGTATAAACGGAAAATGTCTAAAAACTTTAAATATTAATAAGAATCCAACGCATAATTAACACTCAGATCTACTTATCACTCTACTTTAAGCTAGGTTTTATTAATTGATTAAGTACGATATTCTACTTTTTATAATCCTGTTTTTCTTTTTTTAATTCTGCGTTTTTAAACAAGTTTGGACGAAAATTAATTTTAAAAAATGATCCGACCCTACCCACTGCCTTTTTTTATTTCCCATTATTGGTCACATTTGTTGAATCGAAAATATCAACACTAACTTCCCCACGTTTCCAAGTTCATAGAATCTGAATCCATAATTTTTAGAGAGATGTCTCTATTCGGGATTTACCTATTTTCGTTGACCATATTTCGATAACAATAATAATGCTATCGACTTCGGCATAATTTTATTCTACGCACAATGGCGTAATGAAGAATTAATAAGAATTAAAAGCAGTCAAATGAGACAGATAAACACGTAAACTACAGAAAAAAAGAAGATTTTCTTTTCAAATATCTTGAGTAAAACACTGATTTCAACTATGGGCTAATTCTATTCTGCACCAATGACGCAATCAAAAACTTAAAGGGTTTATAACAAGATTCAATTGACAATTATTTTTTTTTAAGGAAAAAACTATTTAAAATAATTCTTGAAAAATTACATTCATAAAAAATGTTGAACAACAAAACTTAAAAAATCGAATTGAGGGTGTAATCATTAAGACAAGCGGTATTTCAGTTTAATTAAAACTTCATTGTTCTCTCAACTGCTAAACCTTCTCCATCATATTTCACCATTTTATATATACAGGCTTTTTACTGAAATGCCAAGTATCGATTCTAAAACTATGCCACTTTAAGTTATGGTTATGTCCGTTTTCGAAAACGTCTTCATCTGCTTCAAAAATGCATTTGCAGAATGTTCTTAAACGCAAACTGCAAGTCTTCTGTTCGAAAACGCAAATACAAATTTTACTGCATTAGCATTGTGCTCGATAATGTAGCTGGCTAAAGTCACGTGTTCGAAAATATCATTTGCAGTGAAGCAGTGTAGTAAAAAAAACGATGACGAACAAAATATTGGAAAACTAGAGGACGTGTTCGTAAACGTAAAATGCGTTTCCAAGTAAATTGAGTCAACTTGATGAAACCGATTTTGTGCAAGCAAGGCGATTGCATATTGGACGATCGCAATATCTGCGTCAAAAATGACGATCATTTGTCGACCAAATTGACTTTGATTTGACGTTTTCGAAAACGGTCTACATTTCATCAACATTTTAACGCACAAATGTTTTGACGTACAGGTTAGAACAGTGTTTATGAGTATCAATTCTGAAGAATGTCAGAAAATTTGTTCATCAGACAAGGTCTCCATTGTAACAGTAGCCCTTCTATCGTTGAAATAAAAAAAGTTAATAATTGTAGATTAAAAATGAAGGAACTGTATTGTAAAAAGTGTTAGCTTTTCATTATATATGTTGCGTTCGTTAAGTCTTTGAGCTTGCAGTCACTATTTAGTACCAAAACCGCTCTAAGAAATACTTAACTAAATTTTACTACCACTGGGTGAATGAAAATAAAAAAAAAATAACTACCTCATTTACTTGGTATACATATTCTAAAATCCTTTATAATGACCCTTGCATCGTATGAGAAAACCCATACAAACGACGAAATTTATCGCAGCCTTTTCCAAAAAATTTTATCTGAGTTCAAGGCCAACAGCTGGAAGTTCATTTATATACGGATGGATCCAAAACCTCCAAAACCATCACAAACGAAGAGGGCAAACAATTCGCCTAGGACTACTCCCACAAACAGCAACTATTTACACTGCGGAAGCTTTTGCCATATTTACCGCCATCCAAGAGGCTATAAAAGCTGGCATAAAATAAAAAATTTGCACAGACAGTCTCTTCACCATTAAAGCTGTTATAAACACAAACAACAACACCTATCTTAGCAACAACATCCGCTCCCTATTAATTAACTATAGGCAACACATAAAACTGATGTGGATTCCTGGCCATGTTGGCATCCGAGAGAATGAGATAGCGGACGAAGCTGCCACTCTTGCAAGCAAATCACTGGTCTACCTTACCAATATCTACACTAAAAGTGACCTTGTTAAGAATCGCACCACAACTTTAATTAGCTCCGAACAAAACGATTGGAGTTTATAAAATCACCACTACTCAAAAATAAATAAAAAAGTCAACTCCTATCTATCCGACTAATATACCAAAATCTAAGATCACCAACTTCATCCGACTTCGACTTGGCCATGCCTCTGCCACCCACCTTCATATCCTCAAAAAAGAGACCCCTCCCACCTGTCCTACTTGCCACACTACTTTTAATTTTCAACACCTGCTCTACGACTGCAACAGACTAAGACTATTCATCAACAACATATTAAGCGGAAACGACATCACCGAAACCTTAAAATGCCCAAATGATAACATAAATAAAATTAATGAAATCCTATTGAAAACAGAATTAAATAAAACAACTAATATTAACAACTAAATTAAGTATCATGGAGCGGTAGGTCTTTGCAGCTAGAAGCTCTTTAACTTATTATAAGCCTGTAATTTATTACACGATTAATAAATATATAATAATAATCGCTAACTTCCCAAAATTCCTTATTTCTATCAATATTAATCCAAAATTCATATACATAAAAATAAAATTGAAAACTAAAATTGGTAGAAATTGGCAGTTTTAGGAAGTAAACCAACAGACCTATAGATATAATCGTTTTTTTTTCTGGTTTTAAAGAGCCTTTTCGATGTCTGCTGAAGCTTGCGAGAAGATGAAAAAGGGGAAAAGAAATGATATATGAATGAACATACGCATCAATGAAAAGCTATCAAAATTATGCGTATTTATCCGTTGATCCGAAAATCTTTATCTGAACCGCATAACACAATGGCTCTATTGAAGAAAATCATACTTTCTCCAAAAGTTTTTAATAATACTTTATTAGAAAATGTCCCTACTACTAGCGGATGACCAATTAATTATTACTTATTTTAATGAGCGCACAATTAAGCAAGCGAATCCAGATTTTTTTTAGTATCTGAGGAAATTTTGCTGCGCTGAGAAATATAAATTGACCAAGTGATAAGTAGATGGAGATACATAGCTGATATTGCGATGGATATCTTTCGTTGTTCAAAAAAACAATAGTAACTTTATTTTAAGTTTCTATTTCTGTAAATATATCTATAAGGTGAAACCTAATAAAACGTCTCAAATATTTAGGGCCTGTTTCACATTCACTGAGTATAGTTCTGATTAGTTATTCGACACATAAATTCTGAGGCAGGGTCATATGTTCACAAATAAAAAAATTGTTTATGAATTTATTACTTAATCAGGTGGGTCATAAGACAATAATTGTGAATTTTTCGTCTGTGGACTTATTACCCTGTGCTAATATTTATGTGTCGGATATCTAATCAGAACTTTACTCAAACATTGTGAAACGAACCCTTAGTATATATCTTCAGCTGAGAATAACACTTGGTCGGGTAATAGAAAAATTTGAAAAAGTGACATTTTATTGCCAGACGGTTTTGCATTCTACTCTTAGAGGAGAGCTATTAAATGAATAAAGTTTTTTTTTTATATGAGCGCGGTGCAGTTAATATGGTTAATGAAGCTTTGATGTAAATGTGAATTCTTTTTATTTGCACTGTACATACAAATTTATATTACTAGACATGCGACCATGTTATTCTTACCTGACGATATGTACATTGTGTTTTATTTAGTGTGGGCCAAGAAATCACTTTTTTTCTGACGGTGACAAATTGAATGCTTGGGACCTTAAGAAAAACCTCTCCAAGTTATAAGACCTTGCCTTAAGATTAAAACGTGGTATATTATGTATAAGACGTTTATTTTTTTAGTTTAGAGTAGAGCACGAGTTGTCAAAAAAAGTATGCTTCTTTTATTGCTCTGAGTTTCGAATTTCTGTTGTTTTTTTTTCGTTCTGAGCATTTTCAGAGAGCGCTCTATGAGCTCAGAAGCCCAACTATGTAACTCGATTCGATAATAAAAACGTTAGAACGTTCGCTTATTCTATAGCAAACGCTTATAACTAAAACGAGTTAATTGAAAATTCTGTGGTAAAAAGTCGGAGGCTCTAATATATATTTGATCCTACTTTCTCACATATTACCATTTATGTATAATAAACATTGAAAACAACTTTTGAATAGATTCGAAAGTTGAATGAAGTTACATAGTAGGGCCCCAGAATAAAATGATAGAGCAGATGGAGTCAAATCCGGAACATAACCGAGTTAACAACAAAATAATCCGCAAAACAATTAAATGGCTGATGAGACTAGTCGCAGTCGGGAAAAAGGTAAAATAATAAGAAATAACTAATGAAATATACTACCCGAAAATTTCTCATCATATAAATACATTACGGTGGTCCTTATTTAAAAAAGTTTTAAGCACCCTTTTTTTTGTTCATTGAAATCTTAAAACACTACCCTAATTTTTTTCAAATCACGCTAACACGTGCCGCATTGAGCTTTAAGTTTATGCTCCTGCGAGAGTTAGGGCCTATTTAAATCATTTTTTAGCTCCAAAAATAACGGCAATTGCTATACAACCGTAATGAAAAAGCTTATTTATCTCAAAAACCAATTAAAAATTTTTAAAAATGTTTGTGTAACTAATAGACCGAGAGCCCACAGCAGATTTTGGGTGTGAACGATAGCAAAAAAAGAAGTATAGGCGTTGAAAGCTCCATTAAAGACTATTTAAAAAATCAAAGTCTTGCAGTCCACAACTGGGGCCTTTGCGAGAAACAGTGCATCGAAAAAAAAATATGAATGCAACTTCGAGGAAAATCGTGTTAGCCGAAATTGATTTTCACCCCTCCCTAGATAAGCTCCGCGGATCCCATATCACGGAATTTGAGATCATTTGAGTGTTTAATTCGCCCTGTAAGACTGTTTAAGAAAACCGTTTTTCACTTAGAATTTTGAATTTTTTAAACGGTCCGGTAGAGAGTACACTCAAATGGTCTCAGATTCCATGATATGTGATCCGAGGAGCTTCTCAAGGGAGGAGTGGAAACCAATTTCGGCTAACACGATTATCCTCGAAGTTGCATTCATATTTTTTTTCGATGCACTGTTTCTCGCAAAGGCCCCAGTTGTGGACTGCAAGACTTTGATTTTTTTTAATAGTCTTTAATGGAGCTTTCGGCGCCTATACTTCTTTTTTTGCTATCGTTCACATCCAAAATCTGCTGTGGGCTCTTAGTCTATAATTAATTTCCAAGCAACTTGAATTTTTTGAGCAAACACATGCGACCCCTTCGTGCCTTTTCTTATTTTGTTTTTCTAAGAAAGAGAAGGCAACAGATTTGAAAATGCACTTCATTATTTTGTAAATCAAATTTTTAATAGCCCCCGGTTTTGTTTGGTTTTATGAAAAATAAAATTGAAATTTTAAAACCCATTGCAGCACGTGTCAATACAATCCGATAACCCTAAATTTTTTTTGTAAACGTTTTTAATGTAGAAGAACAAAAAAATAGTGCTCAGTAAAAATAAACAATTTTTTTTTCCTCCATACAAATTAGGACCGCCCTAATATACATACATAACTGCTCTGATACTCTGAACAGAGTTTACTCGGTTCGCTCAGACTCTGCTCTGAGATAAACAAAAAGAAAAATCCCTTTTATGTATCCTAATGTATTTCTTGCTCATAACTTAATGAGTAGAAAATAAAATGCTCAACGTCCAAAGCTTTAACCAGGATAGACTGTCTGACTGGACGTTTTTAACTTAAATTAAATTGGGTGGCGCAACAGCTCGTAGAGAACCAGGGCCTAGTGACCTACAACTCACAACTATTCCTGTGTGCGTGTTGTTGGCAGGAATGGAGGGGACCTACAGTTTTTTGCCGAGTCCGAACGGCTAAATGAGAAGCACTTATTCATGACAAGTATACTCTTGGAGGATTTGTCAGTTCCTCGCAAGCGGCAGTACCTCGGATAAAACATTTCTGTTTTTAGGTGGCACGGCGGGGAATCGAATCCACACCTTCGGCTTGACAGTCCTACGCATTAACTATCATGCAACGAGGTACTACAAAAAAGGGTGGAAAGTAAAAAAAAAGATAAATTTAAAAAAGTTAACGAGAAAATGTGTACTAATCAAAACAGATTATTTATAAGTTTATAAAAAAAAAAACAATTATGTATTGGTGTAATTTTGAAGCGCAAAATTAATTGAACTACTTTGAAGTATTTGATTGCAAAATTATAACAAAAAAGGTTAAGTCATTATCAAGATAACCTAAAAATAAGGAAATCTGCAAAAAAAAAATTAGAGCCATTTTTTGGTTAGATTTTTTCTGGCAAAACCTTGAAACGCAGTTTTATTGCAATTTCATTAAATATTTCATGAACGAAATTAAATCAAAATCGTTGTAGCCATTTTTAAGAAATACAAAAAAAAACAAAAACAAAGTAGTGGTTTGCCAGCTCACCCGTTCTAGAATTTCATACGAAGGTAAAATATGTGTGATGAAAATGATTTTCATATTTTTAAATACCCAAGTGGGATAGAATGTGGGATTGTTTAAGAACCGTTCCTTAACACATCATGTATAAACACTTTGTGAAATCTTGTAGGATGCGCTGTCAAGTTGTGTGTGATGAAATTTCATATTTTGTTTCCACACTATTATGCATGATTTTCAATGGGATAGTGTGGAAGGGCTATAATACCCGATCTCAACATCTGAGCACAGAATTGTTCGTCAGAATACGCATCCACTGTAACCTTATGTAAAATCACAGAGAACAAATATAAAAACAAATGAAACGGACTAAAATGGATTTAAACAGCTCAGAGCTTTTAAATCGCGGAATTTTAAATACAATCTGCACAAAGTAAGAGCGGTCAAGCGATTGATCAACCCCTCTACGCATATTTTTGGGTTGCCCATCAATACTGTAAAGTGTATAATAACTTTTCTATGTTTTTTTCTGACAGCGAATTGATGTATGAATGACCATTTTTGATTTTGTATTATGTCACTCGAGGTTCTTGCACATATTCGGCAGACATATTTCTTTTTTGTTTTCAAATAATCTTAAGCTGTTCTCATTTGTATTTGATATTCAAATTCAAATTGTTCCTTTTTATGTTGCAACAAATTTAATTACAAGATATCTAAGAACTCTCGCTTTACCATTTAAAGAAATCTTAATCAAGGAATGAACTTGTACCATACCATATAATTTATATGTAAAATAATTGACATGAGGGAACTCTAAGTATAAATATTTAAAAAAAAAAATATCTCAAGGTTCCAAAACAATCAATTTTTCACTTTCAGAAGAAAAAAATGAATTGATTTTTGTTTACTCAACCAATATTTATTTATTGGTTTATATATTTTAAATATTTTATATTTACCTATTTTATAAGAGATAATAATTGTTCCTATATGTTTTCTTTTTTTGTTTGGTTTTCTTTTACACAGAAAAATAAATAACAACAAAGAAGTAGTTATTTTTAAAAACACCAACTTACACTTAACACTTATTTAATTATAGTAGTTTTTATTTTTAATTTATTTAAAAACAAAAATACTAACCTGTTTTTATTTTGTAAATCATATTCCATCAACATAAGAATTGTTGTCAGCTGGTTTCTTCATCCTGGTCGTTTTTTTTTCATTTTTTAATAATTAATCTCTCACAAATTTTATATCACCACTGAAACTATGTTCAATTATCAAAAAAGCTTTCGCTTCTCCCTCTCTTCTTCGCTTTATGTCGCTTAATGATTTTTTTTAATTAAGTATTAAGAATTATAATTATTTATTTTTTCATTGTCTCTCGAATATAATTTAACAATTGACTCGTTTAAAAAATAGCATATATATATATCATTTTTTATATGCAAATCTATAGGTGTATATTATAATGATTTTTTTTCTTGTAAATACTATACGTCGTTGTAAAATTGTATCATATCTTTTTTTTTTAACTTAAAATTCAATTTTTGGACGTTTCAGTATCGATTTTTTTTTTAAACCACTTTCTTTAAGTATGTATTATTATTTAAATCCCATCAGCATAATTGTTTTGAGCCAACTGACTAAGTATATCATCCATATTATTTTCTGGTTGGACAAAAAAGTTATCTCTAAAAACATTAAGAAGAAAAACAATTAAAAATAAAATAAAATAAAAATGCTAATTTGAATAGAAAAAAATAAACATGCAAACAAAAAACCTTACTCTAAAAATAAAACTAACAAACAACAACAAAACAACACAAATTTGAGCACCAACAACAAATAACAAAAATGTTTGAGCACCATTAACAAACATAAAGCACATGCAAACACTAAGGACATGTAGTTTGTCGTTTTTTTTTAACGATGTACAAATTCTGTGGTGTTTGGGAGAAACATGATAACCCGTTTAGGCTCTAGCTCGATGTAAAGTGGACTTAAAGTTGCATATTTTAAAATTGAGTTATCATGTTTCTACAAAATACCACTTATATAAATACTGATTTTGCCAATATTGTGGAAAAAAACCCACAAAATAACAATAAACAAATTTTCTAAGTTATATTATAAAACGATTCAAAATGATCAATGGTGGGTTATTCTTTATATTATAACATTGAGTGTGTGAGCTTATTTTGAAAAAAAAAGAACAAAAACAATTCTGTTTTGAAAAAGAAAAAACAATATTTAAACATTTTGTTAGATTTTGGCTCTTTGTTTTGATCTTCGATATATCTTATCATCACTATTCAAGCAAAATACTGTACTAAAGAAAATTACAGATGCATTATGGTGCTATTCTGGAAGCTGTAAATTAAAGAAAGAAAAATAGAGAAAATAAAGGCGTGATTAGGCACATAATTTAGTTTTTTTTTTGAATATAGCAATCGTTAGTATACATTTCATGATGTTATAGGAAAATGATGAACGTTGTCTATTGCTTGAATTTTTGAATTTATGTTGGCCAATTATTACGATGAGTTTCTATATAAAATGTAATATTATTTAGATGATGGTCGTTAGATAAAAAAGTAAGCTGGTATCAAAATTCATGGAACGAGACAATTTTGATTCGATTCCAATCGAAAAATTTGATTCGCTTTAAAAATATGTTCGTGTTTAAAAACGAATAAAATTATAAGGCAAAAATTTAAAACCGAAATCAGTCAAAAACTATTCAAGGATGATAACGAAAATGTAAAAAAAACATTTTGGGTATTTTTTATAAAAAAAGTGTTTGTTAATAAAAAATTATGTTTGTTTATTATGTTAAGATGTAACTATGCTTACATTTTAATATCCAACTGTAACGCGACCAAATTGTAAACTCAGAATTTAAATTGGGTTTAGGTGAATTTTGAATACAACCATTAAATGCGGATTTATTAAATCCAGTAATATGTGTCCATATTATTCAATCCAAAGCATGTAATTAAATCCAACGGATTTAAAATGTCTTCGGATGTAAAATCGTTTAGAATGAAAATGAAAAAAATCTCTAGAATAAAAATTAAATAATTTAAGAGGCACTAGCAGTTAAAGAATCCATCTAATCATTGTAGAAAAGCCTTATCTTGGCTGAAAGAAAACGTGATATCCGCATCTTCTCGGATAGTCAAGCAGCTATCAAATCTCTAGAATCGGTCTCTTTTAACTGCATAAAAGCCCTAAATTGCCGTTCATCTCTGATGGAGATGGCGCAGCAGTTTAAAATTCACCTGTGTGGGGTAGGTACGGAGCATAGTGACACCCCAGGTAATTGTTAGGCCGATAAACTCGCTAAAAGTGGAATAGCTCAATTTCTTCTACCTAGCTAGACAGATATAGGTATAACCATCGCTATATGTAAACATATGCTGAAGCAAGATGCATTAGAGAGAACAAACCTTAGATGGAACAATATCACCACTTGTTTGGCAACAAAACAAATCTGGCCAGTCATGGATTTAAAGCGATCTAATGTCGTTTTTCATTGTTGAATAGATTTGATCTTTTTGCGAAAAGATTAGCATTTATTCTACTTTTTCATGTTTTATTCAAAAAAAGATGAGATCTGAAGATGAAAGATGCGATCTTTCTAGTTTGGGAGATTTGATCTGCATTCACTAATACATGCAAATACTTTCCTGTCAAACAGCAAATCGCAGTTGGGCAATGTTTTTGCTTTCCCTCAACAGGCAGAGGTAGTTGCACTGCAGCGAAGTGCAGAAACATTGTTCTGAAGCTCCCAGATGGATCCACCATAGCTGCCAAACGGAACGTAAAGTATCTGGGAATCCACTTCAATGAGTTGCTTAGGTTCAACCCGCACTCAAGAAGTGTGCTCAAAAGAGCCAGCTGGGTCTTCCACCGTTTACATCCCCTGATGAGAAAAAGAACCGGACTAAGTCAACACACGAAAATACTGATGTACAAGCAACTCCTGCGGCCAGTCATAGCCTATTGCTTCCCAGTCTGGTTCTCAATTTCCAAGACAGCCATGAAGGAACTTCAAGTGTTTGAAAGAAAAATACTTAGAATTTGCACCGGACTACACTTTGACCGCCAGCGACGGAAACACTACAGGAATGAGCACCACTACACAGAAGCGAACATAATCCCTCTGGACAGGTACCTAGTGCTCTCTACAAAGAAGCTAATAGAAAACATCCACAGTCATCCAAATCAGCTGATGAGAAGTATGTCCACCGTGCAACGACAACCCGATCCGAGGTACCTCAGTGTGATGGAAACCCTGGACGACACCATTATCCCCATAGACAACGAGGAAGCAGTTTCCTTCTACGCTGACACAGGGTCAGCCTACTACCGCGGCTAAATGCCAAACCTTCTAACAATCTACTCCAAAATCACCACTAGACAACCGGGATGGAACACCCCGAGAATGAGAAAGTCAACCGACGCTTAAATAAATTTTGACATGTATTTATATAATTATAAAATTTTAAACCTAAGACATAGTATAAAGTTAGGCCCCCTATGTGCCAACAAATATAAATTTTTTCAATGTATCTTATTAGTTGTAAGCCAAATTGTATATATTATGTTCAATAAAACAAATTGAATTGAATTGAATGTTTTTGCTTTGCATTATTTTTGTACGACGACGTACGTGATGTTTATGTGTATGCATGTATGCATGTATGTGCGCTATGTGTGTAAATTGAATCTACTCAAAAGTACGCCCAGATGTTTCATTCAAGACAGCAATTGTTGATTTTAAAATCAAATCTTTCAGATTTCAATGAAAAACGACATAAGTGTTTGATATCTCTAAGTAGATTTCACATTAGCTCCCTGATTGGTGTTATAACCGGACACTGTCTTATAGGCAAGCACGCAACGCATCTTGGCCTATTCTGTAACGATTTTTGCAAAAGCTGTATGGATGTGGAAGAGATAGAGTCGATCAATCACCTTTTATGCACGTGCTCTGCTCTATCTCATGGACGAAGACTTCTCCTTCGTGAGACAAAGGCAGTCTGTTACGCTTCATTAGAAGCTCCAAATGATTCACCGAGTAAGGAAAAGAGTTTCCTAGATTCATGTGGTGTCACAATGGACCAACTCGTGGTCTAAGTGAGTCAGCCTTCACGGTTGGCAGCCACTTCAACCTAACCTAATCGTCAGAGAATATCTGATGTCTTATTAATAAATGTGAAATAGCCTGTGAAAAGTGATAAATTCTTTACACACAGACATTTGCATTAGATAGAAGATATTTTATAAAATAATGCCCGTACATATGTGGTACATGAGTTAGGTGAAATGATAGACTGAAAAAATATCATTTTTTGATTAGAAATGAAAGTTATCAAATGGGCAGGTTGTTTATCCATGTACCAGCTAAATTTTGTGTTCATTAATAGGGTCGTTCATTTCAGCTGGCGAAACAGTCATAAAACTTGAAGAAGATGCCTACGGGGTGCAGTTTAAATCAATTAATGGATTAATCAAGATTGGATTCAAAGTGCGGAGTTAGATTTTGAATAATTGCAGTTGATTTTTTGTTTCAAATCTAGATTATCCGATCGAATTAAATGGCCGTTGTAGGTAAGCGCAGTATTGTACCAGACAGCTTTATTTTTTTTGCTGATGGTGAGGGTGGGCGTTCCTAGACGGTAATTTTTCCTAATTTTGTGTCGGAATTTGTATATATGTATAAATAAACAATAGAGAATTATATAATAATTTGGAATGCTTAGATCCTAGACATTTAACTTTCAGCTTTCCTTTGCCAAACATCCGTGTCAAAGTGGGCGAAAAATCAACAACATCGAAGCTGCTATGATGAAAACAACACCGCTGGGATGTAAGTTGTTTTTATCTATTTTTTTTTTCAGCAATTTTCGTATTTTTGTGTGTAGGTATCTTTCAAAATTTAAGAGATACTCACTCAGAGAAATTTGAAGAGACCTGCGCAATAGATTGCCCAAGTGAATTGGTTCGCGCCATAAAAGCCAACCTCCTGTCAGACGTTATTGTAGAAGGACATAATAAATAATAAAGCCTATACAATTACATGTATGAATAATAATTTTTCAACAAAATCTATGCACACAACACACACAAGAACTTGACTAAATAAGAAAACTAATAGAGCTCGACCGATTGGCCGATTGTCATTATTTAAAATCCAGCTCATTCAAATTACCTCTCTCAATGAGCTTCTTATGTTAAAATCAACTACAAAGGCTGTCTGGAGAGAAAGAAAACCTGCCAAACCAAAAATGTATACAATTAATATTGGACGGAAGACCTTTCAATCATTTTTTTTTTTTTTATTTTAATTATTTCGGATTAAGTAAGGACAAAATCAGGGACACATCACAAACATTTGCTTTGGGCTCTCATTGCGTTTTTTTAAAACGTTCGTCGCATCATCGGTCGTTTAAATAAATGTAGTTCTTAACATCTTGAAAAAAATAAAAAAATATAGTATGAGAACAACTATGCACATAAAAACCTCAAAAAAGGTTAAGATTAAATGGGAAAGAGGGAGTAGGTCCACCTTATATCAAAAACAGACTGCTTTGGCGGCCATTCGAGTCCGTGTTAAAGAGATTTCGAATAAATAACATTCATCTATAATCTATAATGTAAAAAATAAAATAAAAAAAATAATGATAATGAATAACAACTCTCAACCATTCTAGTGTGCTAGTTGTTGGCAGGAATGAAGGGGACCTACAATTTTTTGCCGAGTCAAAACGGCTAGATGAGAAGCACTTATTCATAACAACAGACACTCTTGGAGGATTTGTTAGTTTCTCGCAAGAGGCAGTACCTCGGAAAAAATCTGTTTGTTTTTAGGTGGTAGCGGCTGGGAATCGAACCCATCTATAATGAGCTTTATTTAATCAAAAAAAAATTGAGGGCGTTTGAATCGCACTTGCCTTAACTCATAAGTACACTCAGACAAAAAAATCGACATATCTAAGAATATCTTGACTAAATTGAACTAGAAACTCCTGGAACCCTCGTGCCTGTCTTGTCTACCAAATACATCCGTAGCTGGTAGTTTTTAAATGTTTTTTTTTGTATTGTAAAGACATGACAATACTTGGTGTATTGTAATGTAATTAATAACTATGATACGATAGTAAAATAGCATTCATTTAGTCGCAATCGCCCAAAAAGCATTAATTGAATCTCTAGTCGGCATTATCGTGGAGATGATTCATGTTTTTAATTGTTACACAATGCAATATAACGACGCCGACGTGCGTCGTCAGACGATCGTCATCTTACGCGATGAGAGCCCCTCGACTTCGTATTTTAGTGTTCCTACCGTCTTAAAAATAAATAAAAGCTCTGACGTATTCTCCTCAATTTTCAGAGCGGAGTATGAGGAAGAATAAAATACAAGGCACAGCCGTAACAATAGTTTGTGATGTCAAAAAAAACTATTTTAATTATTTTAATGTACTAAAAGCTTTTAAAAAAAATTGTTAAAAATAAAATAAAGAACGATCGGTTAATTTAAGGTTATAACAAGCAACGGTCCCTGTTTTGAAATGATACAGAATATTTGAAACTCTTTTATATTTCGTTTTAACCCTTTGATGCCATCATTGTATATAAAAACTATAGTAGTATCATGAAAACGAACGATCGGTGCGACATCTAGATTATACGGAGAGAACTTCCTCTTGCGGGGTACTGGGGAGTGTTGAGTAGGTAAAAATATTCATATGAAGAAGGATAAAGCGATAATTCGAGAATGGGAATATTGTATACTAAATTTGAAAGAGTTCGAGGGAGAGAAACATAAAACAATTTTACTGTGAATATGAAGATACATATGTATGTATTGAGGAAAAAGAAATAAATTTAAAGAATATTTTTGTTTGTATCGAGTATTTTGTTTTTTGTCGTTTGTTTTGATTACTTTTATTTTCATTCTATACAGTATATCTCGGTTATAAGAAACTTATAATATAGACATTTTTTATAACACCCATTTTCAATTTCCCTGTAAAGTTGGATGTACCTATATAAGAAATTTCTTAAAGCAATTAATATAATGTTTTAGATAAAACAATGAACAAATGGTTTTAAAAGATAACACAAGAAAATGCAAAAATAATCCACCCAATTTAGCTAGAAACATAGGTATTTATTTGTTTTATACAAAATTTAATATTTCTTTTTTCTAAGAAAGAAACTCTTTTCTAATATCCGTTTTTTTGATTAGAAAATTGTTTTTTTTTTTTGTATCCGTGGTTAGGATATAGGGAAAACTCGGTAAAAAGAAATAAAGTTTGTGACATTTCGGTGTATCTTATAAGCGTTATGTACTGTATTTTATAAATGTACGCATAGGAACACTGCGCTTTTAATTATGTATGTATGTTTGTATGTAGGTATGTAGTTAATGAGAAAAGAACAAATTTGAATTTTGTGTCCCTTCATCTTCATGAACTGATGTAGTTGTTGTATGTTGGTTGTATGTTCGTTGATGAATTCGTTTTATTTTGTTTATATTTCGGCATTTTCATTCATTTGCTCTTCGAAACCTTTTATGAATTTTGTTTTTATATGTTTTTTTGTAGGTATTTGATTTTGTTCAAGAGGAAGGGGTTATATCGCTTTTGGCTTTGCCAGAAAAGACGACATATGCATATGCATACATATAGATAAGTTTAATTTTTATGGGATATTATTATATTTTTATTTTCATTATGTTTTTCTTGACCTTAACCTAGTAAGATTGATTTAGGTTTGCTGAGGAAGAAGTGTTAGGATGGCTGTTCTGCTATACCTATGTACATTAGGTTTTAGAAAGAAGAAGTAATTTTAGTTCTGGGATATTTTCCAAAATTTTTATGTAAGAAACCACAATACGAAAAAGTGGTCAAGAAAACCACTCAAATTTGCGTCGATATGTGGTCACAGTTACTTATAATGATTTGTTTTGCTTTTGTAACCTGGTGATAAGAAAATAGCGTAAAAAACTGCTCCTTAAAATTTTAAGAAATAATTTTGTCCCCGAAAAATCGATCGATTTTCTGGCTATTTCGATTAGTTTTTCTTAATGGAATGCTCGCATTCTAAACTTATTTAAACTTGTTTTCTTTACATTATATAGCGTAGGTACTTTTATTGAATATCAATATCGATGCAATTAAGAAAAGAAAGTCAAAATATAACATTATAAGCAATTTTGACCACATTCGACCCAAATTGTAATGATTTTCTTGACCACTTTTCGAATTGTGGATTTTTTACATAAAAACGGCTGCGGGGTCCCGAAATTCAATTTTGGAAAGTGTCCCAGTAAAATTATCTACTTCTTTCTAAACCTTTACAAGATCTAGCATACCCATTTTGAAGTAAAAAAAAAAATAAATCCAACTTTCCTAATGTGCATAATGTATCTACGTACGTAAAATGTAAGTATGTATGTATGTAAATAGAAACGCGAAACTATTCTCTTCGATATAGGTTTTCAATTCGTATATTTAATATAAAATTGGGATTTAAATATGTACCTATGTAATTGGTTTTGAAATCCATAAAGGTGGCACTTATTACTTTACCTTTTACTCGTTAGATGTGTAAAAGTTAATGGAAAATCTTTAAAATTTGTACATGTGTACATAGCTACCTAAATACTACATACTATATAATATATTAAGTGCCATAAGGAGTAGGTAGGTACACAAACAAAATATTTCAATTTAGTGCGGTAAATTGTCGGCTTAGAGTGAAAAGCGGCTAACTAACTATACATTTTTTCATCATTTATACCACTTCAGAGTTCAGACATTGATAAAAAAATACAAAAATATATCAAATCTTTTCAATTTCATTGAATCTAGCAATAACGAGCTCAGAAAAATACTTCATGTAGTTTTGGTTTTATTCAAATAATGCGAACACTTTTTTTAAATATTTGTTTGTAAAAAATGCAAACTAGGAGTTACCTTCTTTTCACTCTAGGCCGACGAAATACATATTGTTCAAAAGAATTAAAAATAATTTTTTAAGATAACCACTGTACAAAGTTTGCAGATTTCAGAATTTAAAACATTTTTCTTAAAACTTCTGGGAACGAACACTATTTGCTAAATCAAGAATTGAATGGTAGTGATTTAATTTATTTTAAAGAAATAAGGTAAGGAAGCAGACCATTCTATTTAAATTACTTGCAAATTAGCCGTACGTACTGAGCTACCTACATTACATACTCGTACACTACACTATAGGATTTTGAAAAAAAAGTCAAAGATTCTGAAAACTTATCTATTTAGGAAACCATCTTGTTTCCTTGGAAAAAAAGTTTTTCTACCAAAAGATAGGTTTAGATAGAGCCACAATATTAAACCAATTAATTCTTCAAAACCATTGAAAAATAAAGCTAGCAACGTTATTTTTATTTAAATTCCAAAAAAATATTTATTAAAACTTTAATATTTAAATATTCTACTCAACGAGACAAAATGGCATCACATAGAATATATCCCAAAATATCGCAACACTGCTCGAGGATTCCCACAAAAAGATAGTGAAAACTAACAACGTCGCGGATTATTTACTTGATTTTTCACAAAAATTGAAAATTTTCAAATCAAATGCCTCAGCAAAAAAAAAAATAATAGCATACGATAGTACATACATACATCTCTTTACAGACATACACCTACATATATCCATCTCTATTCGAAATAAACAAATCAATTCGTAGATTCAAAACAAAATATGCGATGTATGTGTGTATGTATAATGCTCAACAGAAATAGGCCATGGCAAATATTTTTCCATTTTCAAATGACAAAAACAGCTGACTCACTTATCTCCCTTACTCCCATTTTTATAGTGTATATCAAAATAATATTCTCCTCTCATTCTTACTACTTGTTCTTTATTCCTTATGATACTCCTATCCTACCACTCGTAGTCAAAATTTGTGGCTATCTTAGCGCCACAACGCATACTACGCGTACTACAAAAAGCTATTCCATAGTAGTACCTTTGTATATATATTTCTATAGTACTATCATGGCAATGAGCGACCGACTCGCCATCTGGGCAGGGCTTATGAAATTAATGGTGGTGAGCCTGACTAAAGTGTGTAGAGTTTATTTGGAGATGCAGAACAGTCAAATAAAGAGGAATTATAATAATAATAAAATAATGAGAAGACAATATATTTTATTTATGAGAGTTAGAGGGAGGCAAGAAAGCCTATTTTAAAAGAAGAGGCTAGGTGCGTATTTAGTTCTATGAGCAGAAAAGGACAGATGTTGGGTGCAGGAATTTTAGTTGGTACCGTTATTGAAAATATATATGCATATGAAAATCATCCGCTCTGCAATTTGTTGGACTGTTTCTACGGTTGCTTAGCTTGTGAATAGCTATATACGTACATATGTACATACATATTTGATATTTTCTTCCTAGTAGATTTGCGCCTTTTTTGAATCCGTTTGTCATTGATTTTTGATTCAGCTTCAGCTAACGTGGTCGGAATAAGCTCTGAATTTAATTATCAAGTTTTTGGTTTGTTACTTAAGTTAAAGAAAGTTCAATAGGTGATACCTTAATGCGATTGAAAATCTCGTTCGTGAAAAAAACGAAATTTCGGCAAATTTAATTGTGAATTTACCTCTTCGGTAGTTTTGTGAAATGTGTTAGCTTTTTTAACTAAAAAATTGCTTGCATTTTGTGAATTAATTCAATGCAATTAAAAATAAATTTCGTTCGTGGAAAATAGTGTATAAAAAAATAAATTTCGGCTAATTTAATTATAAATTTATCACTTCGGTAGTTTTGTGAAATGTGTTAGCTTTTTTTACTAAAAAAATTGCTTGCATTTTGTGAATTAGATAAATGCAATTGAAAATTTCGTTCGTGAAATTTAATTGTAAATTTATCACTACGGTAGTTTTGTGAACTGTGTTAGCTTTTTTCACTGAAAAATTGCTTGCATTTTATGAATAAAATAAATGCAATTAAAAATTTTATTCGTAAAAAATATATGAAAAAAGGAAATATAATTTTAATTGTAATTTTACCACTGGCAAAATTCGCTCGGTAGTTTTGTGAAATTTGTTAGCTTTTTTTTACTTAAAAATTGCTTGCATTTTGTAAATAAGCAATCTATTCGTGTTATAGATATTCTTGCCAAGAGAAAGTTTGCGTTTTTATTTTGAATCTAAGATTCAGTGATTTTTTTTTTTTTGATTAAAAAGTAATTGCAGGATTTCCCCTGTTGTGTTTTAATTGAAAAAAATTAAAAATAAAATTAAAATTATCTGTGATATATGTGTTTTGTTTTTGATAAAAAAACAACTATCAGAGTGAGTTTGTAGTTTGTGGATTTTATTAGTTATTGCTTAGCTAAAATCCTTACCTACACATTTTCCTTAAATTTTCATTTAATAATATTTATTTATATACTATTTTCTATTTCTTTATTTTTGTTTTTTGTTTAAAAACAAAGCTGATAGATTTCTATTGCATTTCGTGGGTTTTTAGTTTTTTTGTGACTAAAGTCCTTAACGTTTACCTATATAAATTTTTTCATAAACGAATTCGTAAATGATGTTTATTTAGGTATACATATATTATTATCTGTTTGCTTACGTTTATTTTCATTCGCTTTTAACAACAATTTACTGAGAAGATTTGTATTTCGTTTGTTTTAGTTTCTTCTTAACTAAAATCCTTAACGTGTACACATTTTCATTAGTTCTTTCTATCCCATTTAATTTGTTTTTCATTTTAAAAACAATTGACTGAGTAGATATTTCGTGGGTTTTAATTTTTTCTTAACCTTAATCCCTAACGTCTAGGTACCTACTAGGTAATCACATCTACGAATACTACTGAAATTTAATTTGTATATTTCTGTTCATTTCTTCAATTAGATACTAACTTTTCTATTCATTTCCTAATACAATTTTGTTTCAAAATGGTAAGGTGTACTTATCAAAACTGTGATGAGCTGCAAAGAACTTTTGGGGAATTGTCTTTTTTTCAAATACCGAATGATCACAGAAGGGCAGTTTGGTTAAAACATGCAAATATAACACACATGAAGGATTTACTACCCAAAGTACCCTTTATGTGTGAAAAACATTTTTATACTAAGGACATCCTGATACAATCCGTTCGTAAAAGTTTAACCAAATTCGCTCTTCCAATATCTTCGGTATGTAGTTGTTCCGAAACTGCTACTGACATTTCATGTGTTCATCTAATGGATGCATGGAGGTACCGGAAGCAGCCAACTTCAACCGTTATATCTACGCCTTTGACTTGTGAGCCCCAGCCCCCACCTACGCCTTGCAGCCCAGCTGCTTCTTTAGTAAATCTGGCTTCGAGTTCAACCACCACTTATATTAAAGATTCCTCACTGAATATAACAGATTTACCTTCTTCTTCCCATATTTCGCCATCACAATTTCCGTCACCAGGGTACCGTTCTTATAAATCAGTGCGGAAAATAAATCGTACCCGTGTCATACCCAGATATATTTTTCGTACGCCCAAAAAACTGAAACAAAACCGGGAGTATATTTTAAGAAATGATGTCGAAAAACAGATGGCAAAGTCGACACCTGAGCTACAAACATTTATCTTAGCTCAACTTTTCCACAAAAATAATACTCCTTGGGGAAATAGCGAAAAAGATTTGTTTTTAAAATTTTTTTTTAAGTCACCAGCCTGTTACTCATTCATGTTGAGTACTGGATTCAAACTGCCAGCAGTTAGTACCATTTACCGTTGGCATTCCGAAATTCGCTTTCCAACTGGATTTAGTAAGCCGATGTCGGATATGCTAACTGAAAAAGCCAAAAGCATGACAGCCATGGACAAAAAGTGTGTCCTACTTTTTGACGAAATGTCAATAAAAAAAGAATTAGAGTATAGTATTAAGGATGACATTGTTTACGGGCTTACAGACTTTGGGGAGTATGGAAGGATGAATACTCCAGCCACTAAGGCAATGGCATTCACACTTCGTGGATTGAATAAAAATTGGAAACAGACCATTGTATATTACATTGGAAGTCCAAATGCAGAGATTTTATCCAAGATGTTGTTAGATATAATTACGGGAGTAATAAAGTGTGGGTTGACTGTTGTTGCAACAAGCTGCGACCAGGGAGTCAACAATTGCTCAGCGTACAGAAAGCTTGTTAAACCACCCATGTCTGTTGAGAGTACACCGTACGTGGAAATAGAAAATCACCGGATTTTCTTGCTCTACGATTATCCGCACCTCTTCAAAAGTGTGCGAAACATATTGTTAAAATATAAAATAACAATCGGGAATGATGTTGCTGATTGGCACATTATCGAAAAAATTTATAGAGAAGACTCGAAGGGGATATTTCAAGTTTTTTTTAAACTTACCGAGGCCCATATTAAACCAAACGGTTTTGACAAACTTTCAGTTAAGTTAGCCACTCAAATATTTAGCGCCAATGTGTATTCTGGCATCTTATATGCATTGAGCGTTAACTTCTTTGAAACTGAAGAAGAAAAGAAATATGCTCAAACAACAGCTACATTTATAAAAAAAATGAATGATCTATTTGATCATCTTAATACCGGTAAACTTTACTCCAGGAATCCAAATAAACAAGTTTTATCGGAGTCCACCGACACTCTTGAATATTTGAAAAGTGCAATTGGTTGGATTGCAACATGGAGATCAACCGGTTCTCATAAAATCCCATATTGCTTCAAGGGATTGCAGCAAACTCTTTTGGGAGTCATAGAGATGTGGAAATATCTCAGAAACGAGGAACAAAGCTTTGTTCTACTCCAACATTTGAATACAGACGTTGTGGAAAATCTGTTTTCTATGTTACGTTGCAATAGAGGCTCCTACGAGAGAAACCCTTCAGCTTTGAGATTTGTTCGAAATCTCAAACAAATCGCCTTCCAGCATCTAAGTGCAGCTGAACATTCTGGCTATGAAGATGCTGGAGCAGAGCCATTATTGAAAGGAGCTGACATCGAGAAAGATTTCGAAAGTGAGTTGGAAGAAGACTTTGTCTTTGAACACCCAATCGAGGATCACCTATTGCCGATCCAATCTAGCAAAGTTGATAACGACTTGGCGAGCAATAATTTAGAACTTGACGTAGATTTAGAGCAATATAATGCAAATAATGTTTGCTCTGGGAAATTGCAGGTAGGAGCTTCCGTATATTATGCTGGATTTGCGGCATGGAAGCTCAAGAAGAGACTCAACTGCGAATCTTGCTCTCAATACATGATCGAACAAAGAGATCATACAAGAGAGCAAACATTATTGATACAACTACGGGCTTATGAGAGTATCACCACGCCATCAGAGTTTGGAAAACTAACTGTTCCTTCGATACCGTTCGATGAGACTTTTAGAAGAGTACAAACAATCTACAATCCACAAATATCTGACCGGCGACAAAGGGAGATGCTTGTAGAAACATGGTTGTGTGAAATCATGACGTTGATAGACAGTAGTTTGATCATTAATTGCAGTGTTGAACACAAAAAAGCAATTATTAGATTTCTTTTGATCGGACTGATTAAGTTTGGGATTAAAAAGACCAATAAGGATTTTAGACTTAAGCCAACAACTAGTCAACCTTCTAAGAAAAGCTGTAATAAATAAGACTGATTTTTTCTTAAAGTATATTTTAATTTTTCCAACTGCAGCTAGACTGCAATTGCAACTTCCATCCACTTTTATTTATATAATTTTCAAAGTAGTATTAGAACGAGGAATAGGCCTATCGGGGAAACCTCAAAAAAAAAAACGCATCTAGTATTTTACCCCACTGGGTGATGTGGAAAAAAATACTTTTTTGTGTCTAGGTATGTATATTAATTAAGTTATTGGCTATCGGCAAAACAAAAAATATATCTATTTCAACTATTTTTTTCTTATCAAAGTACCTACCGCGAAATAATATTTAATTTTTATAAATACAAAATTAGATAAAATAAACTAGATACATTAAAAATAAGTTGAAAAAAATTCAATTTGTATTTGTATTTGTTTAAAAACTTGATTAAAAAGTTTTTCATACAAAATGTTGTTTTTACTTCAAGGAACATTTTCCAAAATTTTCGTTTTCTACTTATAGGTACTATCTTCAGTGATGTTAAGAGAAAGTAACGTGATACAATCTGATCTCGCTGTATTCTTTAAAGCCTTTTGTTGGAGGGGAAAACGCTTCATATATCTCACCAATCAACATTCATATTTCATTTAAGAATTGTATTTAAATAGTAATTATTTTCAAGATGTATTTTTAACTATTATATTTCAGCCTTTAAACTTTAATTTAAAATATAACGTAGTCTCTCTTTCTAAATTACTTATCAAAATTTTTTGTATGAATACGATTTACGAAATAAAATTAACACATTGTATTACAACCCTTAGGGGAAAATCTTGGCCTTTTTGCTTTGAAAGTTCTCGTCGTTGTTTTTGCTCGCTTTTGTGGTTATTATGGTTAACCTTCAAAAGTCCTCTTGGCTTACTCAGGGAGAAATGAATGACTGGATTGCACGTACTTGCTCTTATGTAAAATACGCTGCATATATAAGAAAATATTTCCTACATAAATACATGGAAATTATGAGAGAAAAATGTTTAAAAGAATGAAACACGATATTTAAATCAGCTAAAACAACTCTTTTAATACTTTGAACTGTGAAAAAGGAATAACATCTAAATTCTTAAACAAATATGAATTAATACAAAAAAAAAATTGAATAGTTGGAGCGGTTTTTTAAAAAAATAATTGTTTGTATATAAAATTCTTAAAACATTTTTAAGAACTAATTTTGGAATGCAAATCTAAAAAATATTGGTATATAAAAAATTTATCTAAATCCGTTCAGCCGAAAATAAATACATATAATTTCTAAATTAAATTTCTATTAACTTAAACTAACTATGAGCACAAATTTCTTTGACAAAAAACACGGAATTGATAAAATGCACTGTCGAAAAAAAGTAAATTTATCATAAAACAATTCAAAACTCAAAAACAACACTAAATTCAATTGAATTGAAAACACATATTTGCAAAAATGCAAACAATTCCAAATCCAAACAACGAAAAGTAAACAAAAAATAATCACAAAATGAAAACATTGTAGCTTCAGCTGCTTTTGACAGATCAACACTTTCAATTCATGTCGAGGAGATGAGTTGGAAATTGTTACAAAGTGTAACATTCTGACACTTCAACATTGAGTTTAGGAACGATTTTATGACGTCATAATGTTACACGATGTTGCAATTTGAGAATTTAGGAACGATCAGTGTTAACAATTGTTAACATTTTAGAGAAAAGGAACGGACCATTGGCCTTGTGAAAAATGAATGCAACGAGTTCATGTTTTCAAATATAAACCGAATTGTCCAGGGTGCTTTTTCTATTCCTCATTCTTCCGCAAACGTCAAAAGAATTTTTTCTTATCAAATTATGAAACAAAACTAAGAAAACGAATGCAGGTGGACACGTGTTCTGCACTAATAGAAACTACAAACCTAATTAAAAATGAATGTCACAGCTACATTATTCAAAAAAATCTATTGAATAGAATTTATCGAGTCAATGGGCCCTACTAATAATCAAATTTAGTGAAGACTTAAATATTTCATTGAAAATGGACCAAAATGAAATGGACTCTAAATAATAAACCATACATAGTATCACCTTAATATTTAATTGAGCTCTTTGACAATGAACCATTGGTGGTATGAACTCCATAAAAATTAACATTCCATGTATGGTTTATTATTGAGGATCCATAACATTATGGTTCATTTCACTGAAATATTTAACTCGTTGCTAAATTTGATTATTAGTAAGGCCCAATGAATGTAATGTATGTAGGTATGTTCATATGAATGTAAATAAAAAGAAAAGACTTATGCCAAAGTTGCTATCCGTCCATAAGACTTATTTTAGAATAAAATTATACCAATGAAATGTATAGGTATATTTAATTTATGTATTTTTGTTTTAGTAAAATATTTATTTTAATTATTTGCGTTGTTTTATAATTTAAAAAAGTTCAGTACTATTTTGTCTTTTTCAGTACAATTTCTTTTCAGTTTTCAGTACAATTGACAAAAGTCAGTTTTCATCACTGTGCCTAATACTAAATTCAAATTGTGAAAACAAACAAATAATACCTATCACATAAATAACACCATCTTATATAAAAAATTCCTGAAGACCTAGTGAAAACTAGCAACATTGCATTGAAAAATGTGAATATAAAATTCATAACCCAAATTTGCAAAACAAAAATAAACGATATAGCTATGTATTTATATCTACTTAAATACCTACCTAATACCTCGACAAGAGACAACATACAGGCATTGGCATAGAAAAAAATTGTTTTCATTTTTGTTTACTTAACGTAACATTACTGATTTAGTTATCTCCCTTATTCCCCTTATTGAAGTCAGAATCAATGTAAATACATTCCTCTCTTTCTGTTTTCTATTGGCAATTGGCATAGAAAAAAATTGTTTTCATTTTTGTTTTGTGTATCGTTTTCGTTCATCATGACAACAGCCAACTTAACATTACTGATTTAGTTATCTCCCTTATTCCCCTTATTGATGTCAGAATCAATGTAATACAACCCTCTCTTTCTGTTTTTTCCGTCTATTTATATTTCTTCCTTCCACTTTTAACTCTACAATCTCAAATCTTGGCTATTGCCAACGCCGTCTGTAGACGGCTTATGAAAAGAAAAAATTCTTCCTCATGATAGTACTATAGGTTTCATATACAAAGGTAGTACTATAGTTTTTATATACAATGATGCCATCACACTTTTTTTTATCGCGTCCCAGTAGTTTTATTTGAAACCACCTTGTCAACTGTTACTCTACAAAATAAGTACAATAATTCGGGCATCAAAGGGTTAACATTTTTCGCGACCTATAAATTTCACATCTAATTTATTTTTATTATTAATATTTCTAGGTGATACAGTAAACAAGATTCTTTTCTTATAAAATGTTATGAAAAAATAAATGCTCATAAAAGAATGGTTGCAATAATTTCACTTGTGTTAGCATAATTTTGTAAGCATAAGTGTTGTGGTTTGTAGCTAAATTTATGAAGATTATTGCGAATTTTCGATAGGTGAATTCTAATCATTTTTATATTAAGTATTCTTACTCTGTCACCATGTGTATATCATGTGGATTTGGTGAGTGTGCATGATTCGGGGTTGTATTTGCGGCGGGTTGTCTCATTTCAGGAACAGTCGTTATAATTACATTTCGAACATATCCATCTCTAGTTCCTTGTTCTTCTGAAAGAATAGTTAATATGCAACAAACGAAAAAGAAAAGAGAAAAAAAAAACAAACACAACATACAATAAAGGTCAGACAAAAAATAATCAATTTTTGTATTTTATTGTTACCTGTGCGGGAGTAAAATTCACCGAATGCTTCATCTTTGTTTTTATTATTGGGATATACATATTTAAGCATTTCCAAGTCTTGTATACGATCCGCTAAACCACGAACATTAAGATCTTTTGACGTCCAAGGTGCAAGCATATAAACATTGCCCTCTTCTCCAACAAATGCCACTGTTATTCCACCTTTATTTTGTAATGCAATCAAACAAATAATATCGTTAAATGTACTTGGGTTTAATAAAATTTAGTGATATCTTACCCAATTCACTGTCTGAAAATCTCAAAAGAAAAGTTCCAGGAGTACACCGTCTTAGAATATCTTCGGTGGTTCTTTTGTTTATGAAACCTACTATTAAATCCTTTTTCCATGGTCCAACCAATTGATCTTTTGTAAGTTTCATGGTTGAGAAGAACCAATCCCAAAACGTGAAGGTACGATCTGGCAAGGGTTCCTTACAAAATTGTGTCCAGGAAATGTTGTCTTTCTGGTCCATCATGTACTCGTTTCGGAACAATTTTTCATCTGAAAATAATCGTAAGAATTGTTGTTTATCTTCAGAGCTTTCATCAGCTAAGCCATCATTGATCTTACACAGAAAATTTTTATTTTCTTCTGTTGGTCCTCTTCCAGTTGCTGATAGATATTTTGTATACAGCGCATCTGCGAGTCTGGCCCATGAAACTCTGTCGGGAACTTGGAAGGGTTCACGTACAATTTCTGAGAACGCATTATCCCATGTGATAGTGGCCCATGACTGTGGTTCTTGATTGCCATGAACAATAACAACAACGGGAAGTGACAAAGTCCATACCTGTTAGGTTAACACACACAAGAATTAATCAATATCATCTATCAAAACAAGGACATCTTAAGTACTTACTCGAATGCGATAGTCATTAACTATGACAGATGTATAAAAAAGAAGGGCAAACTTTTCATCCATAACACTCTCAGTGCCTTTTTTTTCGGCTCGTTTGATTTTCTTCAGTTGCATATTTCTATAATGTATCAATATTTTTGTTTTGTTACGAAAGTTTTATTCCCAAAAATCATTAAAAAGTTTACCTGAAACTGGCAGAAAATATTCGTGACTGTGTTTGGTATTCCATTGAGCCAATGTTATTAAGGATTTCTCCGGATGAGTGGGGTGTGGCTTCGCTCATTTGCCTTTGGCTACAATGACGTTGTGCTTGTGTTTCTGTAAAAAAAAATCTTGATTTAAATTCACAGAAAAAGGAAAATGGATTTAATTTCCAAAAAGCTATGTATAAAGAGTTAAAAAAGAAGAAGCTAATTTGTTGATATGTGGTGAAACTCTAGCCCTATGGGTCCACGTCCACTAAAAATAGAACTGAATTTGAAATTTTTTGTAGGCACACACTGAGACGGCACGAGAATTTTCCTCTCAAAACAACCTAAAGTGTTCTCATCCACCGTTAACAGTGTCCATGCCTCTGCACCAGACATAAGGAAATATAGTGCCTCTAGTCTTGACCTGAGAGTTTTGCACTCTCTCAAGAATGATGTTGAAGAAGTCGCATGACAGCGCGTCGCCTTGCCTAAAATCTTTTTTGACATCAAAGGTGTCGGTGAGGTATTTGCGAGCCTTGATGGAGCGGCGTGCATTCTCCATCGTCATCCTGCACAAACGGACGAGTTTGGGAGGGATGCCAAAACTAGACATTGCTCTATATAGCTCGTCTCTATAGATGCTGTCATACGCGGCTTTGAAATCGATGAAAAGGTGGTGGATATGAATTTGAAACTCCAGGGTTTTATTTATAGTTATCTTTACTTCGTCGAGATCGGGTGGAAGCAATTATTGGCCTACGTCGTCCAGGTTGAATGGTGCAATCTGCATGGTAGCGGAATTCGATTCGTCATCGTCGTTATTCAATTTGCAGAAATGATTTTTCCATTTCCTCAGCGTCAGAACCGACTGCGATTCTACCACGATGGTCCCCTGATCATCCTTGTACGCTTCGGTTCGGGTCTTGTAACCCTGGGAAATTCTTTTTACTTTTTGGTAAAACTTCCGAACTTCTTTCCTGCAATGGCATCCCTGTATTTCCTTGATCCCGCGCTTCTCGTGCTCTTTCTTTTTCGTTCTTAGAAGCTTGTGCCGATTTTCTATAAACATATTTATACTAAGGTAATCAAGACCTTTCAATTACGATACAAATAGATAGATAGATAAATATGTAGTTTTTAATCTCCGATTCAGGGGTTACGTACGAATGACCGACAAAAAAAATGTCGACTGGTTAAAATGTCGACTTTTATCGACTTTTTTGAAAGTTAAAATACCGACTTTGTTTTTACCGACTTATTAAAATGTCGACAGTTTGAAATGTCGATTTGACAAAAAGTCGACTGCCCTGATAGAAGTCGAGAAATACCGACTTGTCGGAATTTTTCCCATACATAAAAGTCGATACAAAATATAAATCGACATTTTAACCAGTCGACATTTTGACTTGTCGATATTTTGTCTGTCGGTCATTTGAAAGTAACCCAAAGAACAACGCTCTGCCTTAAATGTTTACATGGAATAACTATAAACTCAAGAATCATAAATTCTTGCCTGATTTTTTAACAGGAACTTAACAGTTTTTTGATGCTGTGGAAAATTTAAGACTATGTTTAAGATACAAGTTCTTATTTGATTCTTATAATAATTAACTTATTTAGGTAGTTATGAATTTTATATTACCTACCTTTTGTTTAGCTTCAAGAAAGTTCAATAGAACGCATTTTTGTTGCCTACCTACATTATACCTAATATTTCGAACTTTTAACTGCCTCATTTTCTGGATGTTTTATTATTGTATTACAATTAAAACACATTACAGACCCTGAATAATAGGCAATTAAGACGTCAAAATATATAGGCAACAAAAATTAAATTACAAAAATTGCGATTTATTGCACTATGACAATGCGATATTAGATAACAATGATCTGATCAAAATGTCGACTTTCAAAATGTCGACTTTTAAAATGTCGACTGTTAAAATCTCGATTCATAAAATCTCGATCACTGTCGACATTTTGAGAATCGACATTTTGAAAAATCGACATTTTTAAAAGTCGGTTCAATTTGTGTCTATATTTTGATCTGTCGGTCTTTTAACCAGTCGAGATTTTTTCTGTCGAGATTTTAAAAGTCGATCTTATGGAGTCGATATTTTAAAAGTCGACATATCGTACCCAATCCCCGATTCAGTTATATATGTAAGTACAATACACAAAAAAAAACTTGTTATGAGGTTTTTGGCAATCAATTCAGTCTTTTATAATCTAAAGAGGAATTAAAGAACACTCAAATTTAGTAGTTTGTTAAACGGGATCTTTAAATTAAAAACAACACGTCCGTTAATAAGTCAATGATTTGATGAAAATAAAACTTTTTTAGTTGAAACCCAGAAACTTCGTAATAGAGATAAAATAATCCAAAGACAATATGAAATGAGAGCGACAACTATTTCTTTCGCCCTGCCCACCAGCTGAACTGCCGAGATATTATGAGTTGCAATTCTTTGAAACCGATGTTTTTCAATTTTATGTTTTTTTTAAATGCCCGAAAAATATGCACTTATTATGAAAATATTAATTCATAATATGCTTAAAAGGAATTTTCATGATTCGTAAAGATAATTTGGTCACTTTCTCCTAAAGTTAATCGAAAAAAATATTCACTTGCATGGAAATCCTAGTTATCACCTTCACCCTCGTCAGAACTGTAATGATAAGTGATGTTTTAAGGTACTCAGGAAAGATTCCTGACTCTAAGCTTTTGTAAATTAAAAATGACAAGGGACTAGATACAGTGTAGGTATAGGTTTAGGCAATGGCTTCTGGGTTTTTCGTGGTTTTTTATCAAATTATGTGCGGATTTTTGTTTTCAAGATTACGCTGTTAACTTCATTCGACGCACTTGAATATTTCGGTTTCATGTTAGACATGACATCTGCTATTTCGGATTCGATAACTGAACCAAGAAAAAATGAGGATGTTGTTTGTGAGTCTAACTTAGATTCTTCTTCTAATCTGGTAGATCTAAGGGAGCTTTGTTTGTATTTTCCGGTTTCACCTTTGAAAAACGTATTCAGAGATAGCATGGTGATCGGTAATATCCTAATCTAATACAAAGGGGCAACCTTATAAAGTGTTTCTACCACTGAAGAAAATGTGATCAATACAAGTTTAAATACCAGTTTCATAACAAGACCATTTATAAGCGACTAAAGCCCATCAAAGAAAAAGGAGATATTAGTTATAGCTACTTGAAAGCAAGCCCAAAATATCGATATTTATGTTTAATAAAGTTATAATATCTTCAATGTCTCTAAGAAAGGTTTACCTAGCAACGAACTGCAGACGATATATGCAAACAACATTTAATAATTATATAAGTACATATTTAAAATTACTATAAGCATGCAACTATAATGCAACCGGCACTTTCAAGATTCGCTGTAAAAACATTTGTCTAATTCAAGTGTTTTTTTTAACGAATACATCTATTCCGGCCAATGGGTAGTTTTCATTACAATTTGCCAACAGATTATAGCCCGGCAACGAATAATAAGGAATTTCATAGTTGAATATCAAGATTTCGGACAAAACAATTATACGAGGTCTACCTCGACACAAATATTTTGCAAATGAGAACAAAAAAATTCTAAATTTGTCATAATTGTTAAGATTTGAACCAAAAAAAAATCTCATTTTACTACAACATAATATTAAAAACAAAAATTTCGTAAGGATTAAGCATAATTGCTGTTCAAAAATGAAAATAAATAAAAAGTGCCTTAATCTAAGTGATTCAGATCGTTGATGCTCTGAATATTATATGATCTTACTACCAGTTGCTCTCGACATCATGGTTCTCCCATTTCGCACCCATAACAACTGGCAGTCTGAATTCTTTTTCGTCTCATTGAGTAGGAGTTTAGTCTCAGTTGACAGCCAGTCGTTGACAAAGATGTGTCCCTTGCTCGATGAAAAAACTTCTGTAGCATATACAGCAGACAAGATGCATTCTTTTATTGAGTCCAAGTCAACATCAGTAAAGTCGACGCCAACACCGTGGGTAATAATATCAACCGCTGTGGTGTACCCATTTTCTTTCAGTTCAATGTACTTTTCGTGAATTAGTTGTTCGGCACTATTTAGTTTCACAAAAGTCAGATCTAGCTGCGACTTCAGGTGCTCATTTTCTTCATTCACTATGTCTAGCATTTGAGTGGCATTTTCCAGTGCATCCAGTTGTGATTTAATTGCTTTCAAAGATTCAGCAATTGATTTTATTATTGATCTTAAGCCGATAACCTGCTGGTTTATACCCTCCAGAGTCATTTTGTCCGTTGAAGTATGATCACTTACACTGGCCGTTAGGAATGATAATTTACTAGAGTCATTTAATTTAGACTTATTACAAGCTTGACAGCGCCAAAGGTCTTTGTTTATCACAATATAATCTACTTCCGCAACTTTTAGTTTTGCGCACAAAGCATGTAAATTGACCCAACACTCATTGCAAGTGATTTTTTTTACTTTACAGGTCTTACAAACAGCCATTGCGATAAGAAAAAAAAACGTCTTTACTCTTTAGCAACTAAGAGTTCACTGATTTTTTAATTGAATTTATTAACAAATAAACAAAATTAAAGGCATTTAAAAAATTATAAAACACGTGTCTTTTTATAATTTATTGGATGACTAAAAATAATGAGGAAATATGTATATGATTCTAACCAATTTGAAAATCCGTTAATGATATTAGGAGTGCGTTTTTTTTTATTAATTTTGAATAAACTCGGAATGAGCATTTTGAGTTTCTTTTTCCAACGGAATATTCCGGTTAAACATTTTTGTTGTTTCGTTATTACTACCAAAAAATGTGAATGCTTCTTTTTATTCCATGTGAAATAAAAAAAATGCAAATATTGAGGTGTATATTCTCATTTGTGGGAGATTCTATCTAGTTAATTAAATTTGTATAAAAGAAATTGATAGAATGGACGTATTCCCTTGGACAAGAAAACCAATCTTACGACCATGACAATAATTCAGAGACTAGCGTGCATTGGCACAACTAGTTCTATTAGCACCACACCAACGGCAGCCCTTGAGACTTTCCTTTTACTAGCCCCACTCGATTTGTTTACAAAAGAGTTTGCGGCCAAATAAGACAACAGTGCAATAACTGGAAGAAGGGCCACTACGGCCATAGAACTATTATGAAATTCACAGACATAGACATTCAAACCGACTACATCACACCACACATAGATTTTAACCCAGTGGCCATAACAGATATCCCGACAAGGGAATCCTGGAATGAAAACCGGGTCATTAACGCTAATCATATCTCGGTGTTTACGGACGGTTCCAAGACATGTGCTGGGGTAGGGTCTGGTATCTACTCAGTTAACCCACCTCTTAACAGATCAATAAAGCTTCCAAATTTCTCCAGTGTATCCAAGCGGAAGTACTTGCAGTGTGCGAAGCCGCAAAATATCTTGCTTCACGTGAAGTAGTTAATAGAAATATCGATAGCGGCAATAAAAGCCATTTCCTCAATTACTACAAAGTCCAAACTGGTAGATAGTTGCCGTAATGTGCTGAGGATTCTCAGTGCACCGAACACAGTCACCCTAAGATGGGTCCCAGGACACCGTGATATATACGGGAATGAAATGGCAGATGAACTGACCAAAAACGGGTCATCTCTTGATCCGAGCCAAACTGATCACTCTGTACTCGTTCCACTGGAGCAAGAAAAAAGTAGAATTCACCAAAGCTTCCTCGAGGTTGCAGACGTCAGATGGTCAACCATCGACTCTTGCAGGGTTTCGAGGAATCTATGGCCGAATATCTCGAGGAAAGACAGAATATTTACTGAATATAAGTAGGCCTCAACTTTCCACTCTAATTGGAGTCCTAACGGGTCACAACTCAATGGGAACCCACATGCACAGAATGGGCATTAGCTCGTCGGACTTGGGTAGAGGGTGTCAGGATGTAGAGGTGGAGGAGGGCTCATATCACTTTCTTTGTGAATGCCCCAGCCTAGCCAGAACCAGAAAAGCAGCCCTCGGAGGATATTTTTTCGACGAATCGGGCGACATATCTAACTTGCCACTAGGAAACATCCTTAAATTCATCCAGAGTTCAGGGTGGTTCAGGGAGGCATCCCATACCTAAACTCCACCCAATCCATCTTATCCTTTTCCCCAAACCTTCCTTACCAAAATCCTATGGGGAGCGCAATGGATCCATTGAGATCCTAGTGAGATGCGACGGCTTGCCGAAACATCACCCCTTCTAACCTAACCTAACCTAGACGTATTCCCCTCTCAAAATGAACAATTCAATTATAATATCCTCGGTCATTTCAAAAACCACACACATAACACACATTTTGCTTTTTTTTTGCTGTAAACGTCGGTGCAACTTAGCGCAATGTTATTTATGGTAGCTTCTTGACTCATTTCGATCTTAAATTAAGTGTGGTTTTATTTTTTTGTGGTGTGACGTATGTGGTTTTGAAATGACCGATTCAATTCAATTGTAGTACCTCGTGGCATAATGGTCAGGGCGTTGGACTGTCATGCCGAAGGTCTGGGTTTGAATCTCATTGCCATTAAAAACAGAAAATGTTGTTCCCGAGGTACTGCCTCTTGCGAGGAATTGACAAATCCTCCAAGAGTATACTTGTCATAGTTAAGTGCTTCTCATTTAGCCGTTCGGACTCGGCAAAAAATTTGTAGGTCCCCTCCATTCCTGCCACCAACACGCACACAGGAATGGTTGCGATTTGTAAGTCACTAGGCCCTAGTTCTCCACGAGCTGTTGCGCCACCAAATTAAGTTTATTAATTTTAGATTCAACACAATTGTTTAAATAGATACATAGATCACTTAATTTGTAAAGCAATGAACAGACGTTGGTCAGGTCGGCAAATATTGTCAGATCTTTAAGTGAAAAATTATCCCAGATCTCTTTCAACCGTGTGAACTAACAATTAATTGCCAGAAAAAAAAATGTCACGTAATTGTCAGACTACTATCTGACAATGAAATTGTCAGGTATCTGGCAATCGTCTGAAAACACAATTTAACCATTATCAGAACATTGTCAGCTATTTAGGGCATTGTAAGGCTGATTAAACAAAAATTGTCAGATGTCATTCTATAGCACTTGTGACAATTTTTTTTATTTGCAGACATTTTATGTATCTTGTTTTCGATGTACAGAACCAATTTTCAGCGCTACCATGCCCATTTGTGACTTTGGCTTCTGAATGGTACTTCTTAAAAATATTATTTTAATTTAAAGGAATTTCCCAATCTTTTTTAACTTTATTTCTATATGTTGATAACGAAATCAAGTAGGAATAATTGTAATAGCGATAAGTAAATAGATAAATAAAAAAGAAAAATAAATTATGAAGAAAACGATAAAAAGTAAAAAAAAAAAAAAACAAAAACACTAGATTGTTGGAATGCGGAACAATTATTACATAGACCGAAAACATTCCCCGTAAGTAAGGTATCGTAGATTCAATACAAGCCGCTCACCCGCTGAAATGCTCGCGCTCTTATTTGTTTCTTGGAAGTCAAAAGATTATCGAATTGTTTAGACTCCATGCGCAAAAAAATCGATACAATCGGCTCCTCAGCTCGCAATTCGACCAGCAAGTTTGCATACAATTCGTTTTACTGACGACGGGCCACCCAATCTTTTGTCCAAACACTTTAAGATTTTTGTGGCAATTCATCATCTTCACTGCTTTCTAATATATACGCAGGACAATGCCTGATGACGTTTCTGACAATTAATTGTCAGCAAAACATCTACCAACCATGTGAACTGAAAATTTTCAACCTGACAAAGTTGTCAGGCAAAACATTGCTAGGAAAGTCATCTGACAATTAAATTGTCAAACTTTGGGACAAAATTTGCCAACCGTGTGAACTGGCAATTTAGCATTGTAATATATTTGCAATTGTCACCTCATTGCAGACCTGACAACCATTTGCATAGTCTTATAAACACATTTATACGAAGCTTTAAATTTTGTATAAGATACGGTAGTTTAAAGTCCTAAGCATGATCATCTGAATTCATAAAATTAAAATTAAATAAAATAAAATAAATAAAAACAAACAATACAAATTGGCTCCTGTTGTAGTTATCGATCAGAGATCGCACTGACAATGATCTTCACCATGGATTGATCTCACAATCGGTACCTATTGTGTAACTTGATCGACTAGTAGACGAAATAATGTGATTGAAAAGTATCAAATTTGAATTATTCATAGTATTTTGTTTATTCCAAGTATTTCCATTGTTTATTTCCACAAAAATACAAAAAAAAAATTAATAAAAATGAGTACTATCGTTTATGGTTACCTACTCGTGTTTATGTCTCAAGAGAAGGTAGCAGAAAGTGTAATTTTGAAAACTATGATAAAACGGGCACAGATAAGAAATTCTTTTAATTTGTTATTCAATTGAATCGGTGAGTGGAAGAAGAGTACAAGCGCCAAATTATACCATTTAATAAAAACAGACATGACTTCTTAGTGCGCAGACAAAACTATATTTCTCTTTATGATAAACTGAAAGGGATTGGTCAAGATTAAAAAGTTCCCAAAATTCTTTATTCAAGCAATGCACTGCACGTTTTTTAATTGTATTCTGTTTTTACCGAACAAATTGATTTGATTTGTTTAAAAACATTTTTGTTTTTAAATTAATAAACCAATCCAAACGTCTATCCTGTTGAATTAACCCTTAAACGACAATAGACACTTTTTCCAATGTCAAAACCAATTTTTTTTTTGACTAGAAATATTAATTAAGTCTCAAGCATTAATCGTTCAATGATAGCTAAAACTGGCACCTTACACTCAACTGTAACCTGACATTATACTTTCATTTAATTAGATCATTAGAACTCTAGTTAAAAGCCTCCCTCGACAACCAAATCAACAATTTGATTGTTTTTATATATTAAAATCTGCCCACTACGTTTCCTGTTGAATTTAGCAGCATAAAACTATGTATATACTTCGTAGATTATATAATTTAGTTCTGAATTTTTTATCAACTTATGCATTTTGAAAATCGGAAATCAAACTGACGGCAGGTGCTTTCAGTCATTTGTTCTGCATCCATTAGTGTACCATTGAAAGGGACAGGTGAAGAATAGCCCCCAAAGCAACTGCAGAGCAAGTGACCAGACGCAAATTTATCGAAACGGCCCTATCATGGAGAGTTTAAAAGAATCTATACAAACTCTTTGAAATCTCTGGCTCAATCGGAGACAAATGGAGGTTTTGTAGACGCCTTTTGCATAATGAATAGTACTTGGACTCTCTTTTCTTTTATTTAAAAAAAATATGACTTGCCTGGAAAAATATATATGTTTTAAGCTTGAACCTTGTGAAATTGCATACAATTCAGCTTAAAAAGTATTGACCTAGCGTATTCCTGCTTTAAATCAGGGTTGCCAAGTACATGCGCATGTTTTAGTATAGGAGGCCTATATCTTTTTTAGATAAAAGGACTTCAGGCAGCAGTCAACTGCTTGAACTCCATCGAATTGTATGCACTTTAACTTTTTCACTTTTTTAAATTTGCCTATAGGACTTCATATTATTTACTCTTACATACCTGACAGAATTATGCATTCAACATTTGGACTATTCATATTGATTCCCAGTTGGGGACCCACCAACCACCTTACAGCAGCAGCAAACCTTCAAGTAGAATACAAAAAAAAAAAGTAACCAATCGTAATCCAACAGAAGAAGGATTTTAATCTAAATTACCTTGTGTTTGTTTTCATAACTTGAGGCGGTTGTTTCTCAACAATGAATGCGGATAGTATCAAATATTCCTGTTGCATTCTGATGCGCTGGTGCAATTCATCAAGCCCACCATCAACATTTGTGCTTTTTCGTGTTATATCAACCAAGTGAGCCAATTTGCAAATAATTTCGAGCAATAATTCAATACAACTTTGTATTTGATTTAGATTATCGTTCAAAGGTGCACCATTACCAGCCAGTGCTTGTTGTCTCTGCCAATTTTTCAACTCCACATCGATAACCGATTTATGTAGAATTTCATACTCACTCACAATTTCTTTCAATTGCATTACCACACTATTTCTCTGATAATAAATAGCCGTATAACGTTGCTCTAGACTAGATTTCATTTCTGGTGGTTGAGGAGTCATTGTGCTGCAGATTGTTAAAATTTGATCAAAATCACTGCAGGTCTTTTGAATATTCGGCTTAATCATGTCAATATTTTTGACAAGTTCTTGAATGCGATTGTAGAGCTCTTCAAGTTGTTGCATTCCTCCCATGGGCGCAAAACTATGGCTAGGTACTGGAGCTGCATTTCTTATTAATTCCATTTCTTTGGCTATGCCTTCACGAAGATGAGAATAGAATTCAATTGGTTGAACTTGAGCCATTTTATTTAAGATGTCACCATACTGGAAGTCAATGGGAACGTTACGTGCTGAATCTATAATGTGACTTCTTAGATCTTTGTAGAACTGATGGGCTGTATGCTCGTTGGGAATTTTCTCATCTCTGCTTGATAAAAAAAAAGAATAAAAACATCATCACTTGTTTCATTACATTATTTTGCTTAATGATAGGTACACATCAAAATAACATTTTTTTTTTGTGAAAGTAATATGTACTTTGAAGTAATAAAAAAAAAAGAATTCAATTAGAATAAAAAGAATAAAATTAAAGCAAAGAATTTTATTAATCAACACTCACATCAATCGTTCTTCAACAAATGCTGCAAAAAGGACACGAATTTCATACATGCCCTTTAAATCGTAGTGAATTTTCATATACGCCTCCGCTTCTTGCGCACTACATATCCTAGCCCACAAACTCATTTTTAAGTTTTCCTTTTAGTATTTTCGTTCGTAGAGCACTTCAAACACACACTGAAATGAGAAAAAAGAACACAAATGGTAAGTTTTGCAGGTATATACATAGTTCAGTTCAGCGAAACATTTCATGAATTTAGAATAATAATATAAACTTTTATTTAATGGTTTAGTTAAACAGAGTGCCGATTTTTGCCCGTCCTACAGTGTGTTATTTAACAAATTTAGAGGAACTTTCACAAAATGTCAAAGTTGTCCGAATGAATACATTTTAGATTGACATGATAGACAAGAACCCTAGAAACCAATGCATACATATTAGGGTGGTTCAACAAGGCACGTTTTATTTTATGACTGGAGCACCACATCAGTTTTTACCTCCATCAAATGAGTTATTAGCACAAAATTTGAACCACCTAGGTAATGCAAGGAGGTGCTCAAGCGGCTTACCTCTGTTAAGTTTTGTTAGAAAATACCCTGCATAAATGTTCGTGTATACAGGGTTTCCCCTAATTCTCGCTCGATATTTTGGGAGATGATAGCTGGGGGGTGATCGTGATCGTCAATGATTTGCTTCAGGTAAGTCAACCACTATCGTCTCGTCTATCGTTTTTCAGAATGAAATTTGTGAGCGTTTGGTATTCTTAAACTGTGAATGAAATATTATATTGGCTGTCGTAAATGACAATAGAGAATATTACGAATCTGTCAATTTCAAGAGTGACAGCTTTCATTGTGGTGGAAGTGTCAAACGAACTGTACGTACAACGAGACCGACAAAAGTGAAAAGCCAACGACTGAGATGGTGAATGCACACGAATGCTCTGGCCCGGAAAGTCTTTGAATCCAACCCCGTGGGACAGCGCAGTAGAGGTGGACAGCGTAAAAGGTGTCGCACGCAAGTGAAAGAGGACCTCAACCAACTTGGCGTGCGCAACAGGAGACAGCTTGCTGGTTGAGGCCCTGGTCCACCCCGGACTGTAGCGCCACCTTAAGCAAGTAAGGAAGTGTCAAATTCCAAAGTGCAAAGCGAACAAGGAAACAATTCCACAGCAAATTTCGATATGATAATTCGCCAATATGCTGATTTTAAGGTTTGTAAATGAACGAGAGAGTGATAAAGAGCTCATCTGCGTTTATTTTTTGATTTTAAGATTTGTAAATGAACGAGAGAGTGATAAAGAGCTCATCTGCGTTTATTTTTTGTCTTTAATGCAACAAAAGAGAGACAAAGGACATGATGATAAATTACAGTGGCTACTCAGTCATTTAATTACAGTCGCCTACAAACTTAAATCATGAAAAAAGTATTAAGTGAGCTTGAAAATTAATGCAAACGATACCTTTTTAGCTACCGTCTCAACGCTTTCGTTTTGAAAATAGCGTTTTGACGATTATCGACTTACGTGAAGTGAAGCAAATATGTGATTTTCAAAAGGTTGTCAGCCAAACAATAGTCATTTTCAGTTTTACGGAATGCAAGACTATTGTCGTGTGAGACGTTATTTTCGAGTGATAAATCGTTTTACGGAATGAGTGCCTTAGTAAGTAGATAGGAGTGAGGTAGGAAGCATTGTGTAGGTAATTAATTTTTTTTTTCTTTTAAATAATATAATTTCTACATAAGATAACATTAAATAGCAAGAAAAATATATTCAAGCGCAAAAGAAATAAAGTTCCGCTAGATGTAAAAAATAACACACTATGTATCGCATTCTTAGAAAAAATCTACAATCTAGAACTAAATTTGTCCGATATTTTTTTGCACGCTATCAGTTTGAACGGCACCGTATCATGATTCATGAATAAAAGAATACAAGATTATGTCACTTCGGTTTTTTTTTCACTTTGGTGCTAAAAATGAATCACTTTTCGTTGAATTCGTTTGAAATAATAGAGGTGCGAAAACTTAAAATTATTTAAATTTGGTTAGTGATTTGCTTTTTACTGATTTTGAATGACCTATATAGTAACTTCTGTAGTTCATTAAAATACCTTTCCAACGATATAAGTATGAGTATGTAAATACGTTTACCTACATATGAGGCGATGAGAACCAAAACTCGCTACCTATATCCATGCAAGAAAAACTCGTTATAGGCAGTGGTAATTGTTATATATCTTTTTAACGAAACATTTAATATATTTTTCCCTTAAACCATAGCAAAAAGATTTCAAAATCAAAATTAGATAAAAAAAAAGTGATTTTCTAAGTACTCTCATTTAAAAGTTATTGAACAATCAAATTTGGTTATGGAGAGTTTTTCTGAAATGGATATGGCGGGTTTTTCTTTATTCAAGAGGCTGAGGGTATAAGAAAATTGTATATGGGTCAATATTTCAAAACATTTATATTTTTCAATCTAAACTGGACCCTCGCTCAAAACAACCTATTTTGCTATAATAACAATTATATCTCTTAGTAACTCTTTAATAACCACTTTAAAACAAGGGGTCATAGTATTTGATTAATTCTAACGGTTTTTTAAGTCAGGGAAATGACATTTTTATCAGGGGAATGACAAATATTTGTATTAACTCCGGTGATTAGATAGGTATATATTAAATTTTTGCGGATGGTTTCAGGAGGATAAAGAAAAAAGAGAACTAATACTATCATTAAAAATAGCATCCACGACTAATGACTATGTCGCACGAGCTTGCTCTTGTGGTTCAAGGTTTTGCGAGACTAGTTATTTTTTAGTAATAATTAGATTATTTTATGATATTTTGAACGAGAAAATTTTAAAAAATTGAAAACAACTAAAAATACTGAAAATATGTTTAAATGCAATGTTATTGATCCTTCTAGAAGTTCCAAAACTCAATCAATTATTATAATGAAAACTTGAAAGTCAAGGGAATGACATAAAAAATGATGTTAGGGGAATGACTATGAAGGGTGTTTTATGAGAATTAAATCGAAGTTATAAGAAAACTATCTATTTTGTACTATTTATCATGTAGGTCCTTGTAAAAGACACAGACGAGTAAACTTGTTTTATTTTTATACCACATGGTTAAGTAAAAACCATTATATTAATATAGTATAGTCTGTTATATTTTTTTTTTTCAGCGTTCAATATTGTTAAGTTAAATTTAAGCGTTAAATGATCAATTATGTCTGTGGAATTTAAGACACGGGGCGTTTTTGGCAACGTCCATATATGGATCCTAATCCATTCACGAAAATACGCTTAAATTTAGCTTTACAATTTTGAACTTCTCTGAAAAAAAAATATAGCAGACTATGTATACTATATTATTCGCTAGCTAATAATAAATAAACTTTAGTTTCGATATTTTTTCACTACTCTCTCACCGCGCGTACATTTCATTTGACTACGGTTTTTCACGATTGGTCAAAGAAAAAGAAAACCAAAAGCATAAAAACACATATACAAAGAACTATTCTAAGCGATCAAGACTGTAAAGTGGTACCGACCTACAAATTTGTGTCCACTTTTTGGATTTGTGTGTTGTCAATACATGTATATTTTGACGGCAGATGCACGACACATGCAAATATCGTCGGTCCAAAAATTAAAGTCACTAAGTACAGACAAAAATGTCAGAGGAAACGCATTGTTTTAATCCAAAAAAATCTTATTTTGCAAGCTATTTATAAAGACATTGAATGGTATGCCCGGGAAATTTATTTTCAAACTTACGGAACGGGTCGTTTCAGCTTCAAAAGTATGTTTCAATCTAATTTCCTTCAATAGTATATTTAGTTAGTTAGTGAGTGTTACATTTGAACAGACGCAACGAACGATAAGTATATGCGTCTTTTCTTGCAGGAGTTAAAAATTTCTAAAAATAGGGCATCCTGCTTCAAAGCCAAACACTCCAAAATGACAAATGACTATCATTGATTTAAATTTTCCGACTCCCACTTCATCACCCCATCCTTCAAAAAATAGGATGATGTCATCACACTCCACTGAATTCCGTTAGCTTGGACTCTGTGGATCACATTATGGAATGGCAAAAACAAGGCAACAACTCAAAAATGACAGCAACTACAGGTTATTATGTGCAAAAAATGTAGCTTAAATTTCTACCTGAACAAGGATCGAAATTGCAGTAAATATTTACACTTTTTTGTAGTGAAAAATCAAAACAAATTTTTTTGTTTAATTATTAATTTACCTTGTTGAACTGAGTTCTATATTTATATATTTGTTTTCTTATTTTGAAAAATGTGTTACTGCCAACCAGCCATATATGGCGAATTTTAGTTTGCTTGAAAAATTGGTAACTGCACTAGCAGCCATATATGGCAAAAGTTTTATAAGTTTTAATAAAATTTGTTTAAACAATTTTTTTGTTTGAAACTCTTAATTGTAAAAATTAAAAACAAAAACGACCAATGTTGTTTTGTTTTTCTATGGATTCATATAGTGCGTGCAGTGGAGGGTTAAAAATACAAAATTACAATTTTTATTTTTAATTTTGACTTTGAAATTTTATTTCTCAAAAACTATTCGCTTCAACAACTTTATTTTAGAACCAAATACAAGAATGGGGTATTGCCTTTCAAAAAATTTACAGCACATTATTGTGTGTGCTTTCGTTGATTTTTTCATTTAAGGTCAATGTTTCAGAAATTGCCCCCCCCCCCCTGCCTCAGGGGTATAATATTATTGACGAATTAGAGGACACCCTGTATTTACAAAAATTAATCTAAATCCGTTCAGCTGGAAATGAGAAAATTCAAAATAAAGACAACCATTCTATGAGAGGTGCCTACTATACCTACTAATAGTTGCTAAGTGTAATATTACCCTTAACGGTTTTTTAACTTTTGTATGGAAGGTATCCTTATTTTTTGGTAAAAGTTACTTTTTTTCTAAAAATATTTTAAAGTGTTAAAAAACTCTTAAGTATCGAGTTTCAAAACAATCGATCAATCATGCCGTTTTCGAAATATGTATTTGATTTTCAAAAAAAAAAATTTAAGTTCAAAAAACATTTTTTCAAAAATTTTAGTATACAATAGGTACTATTAATATATTTTGGAGGCTTCTGCATACAAAAAATATTGGAATCATGTACCGTTTTGAAGAAAATCGAAAAATTAAAAAAATGGTTCTTTGGGAGGTACCATTTATAACCATTTTTCGAAAAATGGTTTCCCACCCAAAGGTAGATTTTACTAAAAGTAATTTATTATTTTTTTTAAAGAAAAGTTGTGGAGCCATTTTTGAGAAAAAAAAACGATCATGTAAAATTGTAAAAGAAAATTGTATGGCAGTAGCGTTATTTTTTGCTTCTAAAAAAACTGAAAAAATCGACCCAGCCGTTAAGCATGTAAACGAACAGACAGATTGAATTGTGAGACCAACTTTTTCATATTCTCTATTATCGTAATGACAAGTCTCATCAAAATCTTAAGTTCAATTTTTTTTAACGAATGCATTACTTGCCATATAGTTCCAATATATCATGGACATAGTAGACTTTCAACTAAAGATAACTGCAATGTTTGAGTTTCAGCACACAAAGGAATGGTTGAGAGTTGTAAAAATCACTAGGGCCTGATTCTCTACGAGCTGTCGCACAAAATTTAATTTACTTACATACATTTATTAAAAACTTTTACATATTGTAAGCAATTCAATTTTACAGTGGCCGACAAAAATCTACATACGACCTTTTTTTTCCTATTTCTAAGACCAAAAGCTTTAAATATAAAAATATTCGGATCCATTGCTGTATTTGTTTTGCACCACACTTTTCTCTCCCTTCACTTCGTTATACAAATGTACTTCGATTCATCAGTGAACAAAACTAGGTTTTAGAAGTCCATGTCCTTTTCAATATGCTTTTGGGCGAATTCCAAACGAAGTTTTCGATTTTAATCGCTTATAAGGGGGCTTTTTCGAGGAAGTCTGCTAGGGTTACCACTGTTATTTAAAGTTCTTTGCATAGTTCGTGGATGTACAATAGAATCCGATTTTGTTGCGAGGCCTTGGGCCAATTTAGTGGCATTAACCTTGGGATCTTTCTCAGCTTCTTTTAAAAATTAGCTCACTATAATTAAGATTCCTTCGCGGCTTGTTTTCAACTGCACCAGTGGTATTTAAGTTACTTAATATGGTTTGAACTGTAAACTTACTTAAATTCAAAGGACTTGATGCTTCACCAAAAGATTTTCCCTTGTTTCTGTGTTTAACAACAAAATTTCAAACATCAATTAAAATTTCATGCATCAAAGGAAAAAACACCTGGGACACTACCAGGTGGAAGAGCGCGAATTTTCCTCCCTAAAGTCCTCCAAATTAAGGTGGAGGAAGAACTGTAAGATGAGCAATCTCATCCAGTTTTTAGGTGGGGGCACAATAGATCTTAAGGTCGCAGTGCAACAACCCCAATATTTCATTCATTCATTCATTCAACGATTGTCAATAATTATCGATTCGATAGTTGATAAACCTTGAAAATTGTTTTTTTTTAAACTCAATTTATTAAAAAACTGATCAACCATTCTTTCTTAATTTTTAACTTTCTTGTGATTCGCAACGGTCTGCATCATTCTCAATGATCAAAACTTTTATCAGTTGGGATTTTAAACATAGATTTAAAAATTTATCAACTATCAAATTGATGATTGACAATCGTAATAGGGGTGCATTATTAAAGTTAAGAACTTATTGAAACTGTTTAAACATCGACTGAATACTACTTTCTGCAATGCTTTGGTACAACAACAAAAAAAGAAGATAAATTAATAGCTATACATTCCGTTTAGTATAGTCAGCAACAAAAAACAGTGCTGCCGGTCGTATAGTTTTTAAAGTAAAAATATCATTTTGTCTTGTGTAGGAATAATTAAAATAGATTTAAAAACAAACTGTATCATTATTTTAACATTTAAAGCTTTTGATCGTATAAAATGGCAAAAAATGTGGTCGTACGTACTTTTGTCGGCCACTGTAAGCATTTTACCCAATAATTTACACTTTAACAAATTTAAGCATGTCATAATCATTATATCTCAAATGTGTCTTGTCGTTTTCACAATTTACAGCAATGTCCACTGTCTGGTACAAATAGCCTCTCTTTAAAAGTTTATACAAACGGTCTTAGATCTTGCTCTTAGCCTTGAAAACAATCTTTTTTTTATGTATTCACTAAAAACAAAAATTATACTCTTTCAAGCTGTTGAGAATGAATCTGCAAAACAATACTTACGGAGCAATCATAAAACAAAAACAAAAACCTCCAAAAAGAATACATACCTACATTAATCAAACTTACAAATATCGTGCCAACGTTTTAAAAATCACAAAAATTTTGTTCATATGTTCTGACACTAGCTATAATCAAGCTTTTTACTTTCAAAATACTCTCTTTTATCTATATCGTTAACGGAATTCCACAATCCTCGAGTTCTCACTGTAGACTGTTTAACTATCTTTTTCACCATCAAGTCGAATATAATAATCTCTATTTAAAGATTCACCAAACACAAAGTGAATAAAAAGAAAATAAATTTAAATGTATTATTTTTGGAGAAAAAAAAACAACTAAGTTTGGTTTATTTGTGCGCATAACCGCAGTTTATTACACATTTATACATTTCAACAAACATTTATCTTAATTTCTTCTTATGATACGCAAAGTACCAACGTCATTAGTTGGCAGATATTATACTTAGCTGTCGAATGCATTTAACTGAAAATAGATAGAATGTAACTTTGATACTGGAAAAAAAAGGGATCATGCTGTTTCCTCACATGTTTAGTATGTGCAAAAAGAGGTGCTTTCTTAAGAAATACTTCATTTTTCACCCACTTTAGGAAGGATTACTTAAGAAAGAAAACGATTTAAGGAACAAAACAAAAAAAACTTGTTTTAATGCCGTTGTAGGTAACAGAAATAATTAAATTACAACCTTACCTTCCTTTTGTTTTTTCTTAACTTATATTTGCTTCCTTTAAACCTAACTCAGATGTACATACATATACTTTATAAATAGATAATATTATGCGTACGATAGGAATTATTATAATTCTCGTGTTTTGGAATGAGTTTCTGCTTCTATTTCTCCAAATCGACTAAACGAATTTATGAATTGGAAAAAATATGCACGACAGGACCGCATGCACTTGCTCCTAGAATATAACATAGCTACGTACGTAGGCATCGATATAACAGGTGGGTTAAAAATGTGGCAAGTTTTTGACAAATTTAATCATGGCCCTGGAATAGTTTCGGAAGGGGAAATTAAGACAAAGAAAACTTGTCAAAAACTCGTGAGGCCCTCGCTAAAAAAAAATCTAATATTTTATACCCATCAGGCAATAGTAAGAAAAATTTAAGTATTAGTAAACGCAAATGAAACACAAATTATCTTTGATCAGTGAGTTATGTGTCAAATCATATCAATAAATCAAAATCATGGCATTTAACTTACTCGCCAAAGCAGGTACATTAAACGAGCAATTAAGTTAAAAATACTTCTGTCATTGTTGCCAAAAACTAGAGATAAAAAGAAACAGACGCTTGTGACACACATGCTATTTACATTTAAATGAGAGAGTGTATGTGCGAAAGTTCACATTTAGTGAGAAAGTATATGTGCAGTTTCATAAATAGTCTTTGAAAAGAGCAGAGTTCTTGTTGATTGTAGTAGATTTTCGTTAAGTTTTGAACTTAACGTGGATTAGTAGTTTATATTTTTATTGATATGAAATTTTGCTCCTTACTCTACTCCAAGTCTTCTTGACCCTATAATCGTTTCTGACAAATCGAATGTTATTTTACAGGATCAATTGTCTCTTGATGGTATATCTGACCATGATCTGGTTTTCTGTACATACAACATTGATTTTTCACGTGTATATACCCCATTGTCTTTTCAGTTCAGAGACTTTAAATCTATTAATAACCCTGCACTACAGGCAGATGCAACCAATTTTCCCTGGCATCTTTGTCATCAATTCTCCAATTCAAATGATAAAGTAAATTATTTTCAATCATTGCTTCTTGAATTATTTGAAAAACATGTTCCACTCAAAACAGTCTCAGTGCGAAGCAAAAATTGTCCTTGGTTTACCTCTGATGTCCACAGGTCTATCAAGAATCGGAGAAAATTTTACTCAAAGTGGAAGTTAAACCCCACGGCTGCAAATCGGGAACTTTTTTGCCATTCTCGAAACAATGCAACTCTTATAACTCGCAGAGCCACAAAAAAAGTTTTTTCATGTCCAAGTTGGATACTAGCCAGTCGTCTCGAAAGCTTTGGGGTAATCTACGCTCATTTGGAATCGGTAAAAAGGAGACTATTCATAATTTTCCTGATCCCAATGAACTTAACGAGACTTTTGTTTTGAAAGACGTTCAACAACCTAATTTTGTTCCCAACATTGAAATTCCAAGTGAACCATCAACGGTATTCGAGTTTGAAGTTATTTCAGAATATGATGTCCTTGAAAGCATTCGTTCCATCAAATCAGATGCTTTTGGTGAGGATGGTGTGCCACTTTGCTTTTTAAAAATGATTTTGCCACATGTTTCCAATGCTTTGACACACTTAATTAATTTTTGCATAACCTCTTCATCTTTTCCAGAAAGCTGGAAAAAAGCTAATGTCATTCCTGTGGCTAAAAAGTCGAATGCTAAGTCTTGCTTGGACTTTCGTCCCATAAGTATTCTTCCATGTCTGTAAAAAGTCTTTGAGAAAATTCTAGTCTCACAGATATCTAATCACCTTAATAGATTTAATTTGTTGTCACCACATCAGTCTGGGTTCCGTGCACATCATAGCTGTCAAACAGCGATGAATAAGGTTCTTGATGATATTAGGATTCAATTTAACCGTGACAATTTAACCATTCTCTGTTTGCTTGATTTCTCAAAGGCTTTTGACAGAGTTAACCATGATATACTGTGCAAAAAGCTGAAGCACTACTTTGGGTTTCACGATAGAGCTGTGCGTCTTATTAAAAATTATCTTTGTAACCGAGGCCAAAGAGTACATTTTGGACAGTTACAATCTGAGTCTTTGAAATTGCAAATGGGTGTACCGCAAGGTTCTATTTTAGGACCAGTATTGTTCTGTATTTACATAAATGACCTTCCAAAAGCATGCTCGAGTGTACTGCTACATCTATACGCAGATGATGTACAAATGTATATATCCCGTCCACTTGGCTTGCAGGAAGATTTGGTATGTAGATTAAATGAGGATCTCACAGCAATATCCAATTGGTCACTTCAAAATGGCCTTACGCTTAATCCAAAAAAGTCCCAACTCATCGCGATATCCAAAAAGCAGTTTGATACGTCACTTTTGCCCCCAATTTTCTACTTCAATCTCAGCTTGACTTTGTCGACAGTGTAACCAGTGTTGGTATTAAGGTGAATAAATCACTTTCAGCTGAAAACCACACTAATTATATAGTCAGTAGAATTTACGCTGGGCTCCGTAAGCTCTGGTTATTTTCTGCCCTTACCCCCATTAATACTAAACTCAGGCTCATAAAAACTTTGCTTTTGCCCTTAATTACCTATGGTTATACCGTGTATTGTAAACCTGATTCCCATTCCCAACACAAGCTCCTTGTCGCTTTTAATGACATGATTAGATATGTGTATGGACTTCGGAGACATGAGCACATATCGCATTATCATCGGCTTGTCCTTGGATGCTCCCTTCAGCAAAATCTTGATGCTAGATGTTGTATATTCTTACACAAAATTATTCAAAGTAAAACACCTTTATACATTTATGAAAAATTTACATTTGCTCAATCCCTCAGAACTTTAAAGATTTTGGTACCACATTTTAACTATTTGAACTCTTCGCGGCTCCTCATGATCTATGCAACGAAGCTATGGAACTCTCTCCCAGTGGCTATTAAGAAAATTATAAATGTTTCAAATTTCAGAAATGCATTACTTCTGAATTTCGCTAAACTCCTCAAAGCATTTTTAAATAAATTATAGGTAAACGAAAGAAAATTAAACAGGTTCTTTTCTACAATAAAATCTCACATTACATACATAATTGTAAATAAAATAAAATAGAATATTATTCATTTATATTCATAACTATAGTTACAAACTTTATCTACATATACGTATATTATTTAGGTTTTTTTTTTATTTAATATAGTAAAATAATTGCTTCTTATGCAACTGTTAGGTACTATAAAAGACAAAGTCTTACTGTACATTTGTATTTAATAAATTGAATTGAATTGAATTGAATTGAATTGAATTGAAATTATAATTCGTGAACTAACTTCTGATCGACGGCGACGTTTTAGTTAATTTGTGAATTAGAGAGAAAGCTGACCAGGCTTGAAATTAGTAAACCACTATATTGCTTTATGATATGCTCAAACATTAATATTAAAAATGGTCTTCAGCAGGGTGCGGCCAACTTGCCGATATTTATACCATCGATCTGATATATAGTCAAACGCAGGCAATTGCGAAATGTCGACGATCTATTTCCCTACAAAACAGCTGCAAAAGTCGAGGTCATCAGAATTCTTTTGCAGCGTGATTTCGATAAGATCAGCGATATTGTGATGACTGGAAGTTGAAAATCAGCTTTTAGAGGCGATGTCGTGATCAACATCGGGCATGCTTTCCTCCGACCATATATTGCAGATGAGCTGGTGGTAAGGAAGGAGTATGCACTAGCTCATCTGCAAAACATAGTTGGAGGAAAGCATGCTCGATGAATGATCCTAAAGAAAGGCGATCCTCTACACTGCACCAACTACATAGGCATCACTCTTCGTAACATCGTGTTCAAGATCTTCTCTGCTGTACTTTGCGAACGCTTGAAGCCATTCATCAACAAAATGATAGGTCCATATCAGTGTGGCTTTAGACCAGGAAAGTCCACCATCAACCAAATATTCGCACAACGGCAGATCTTAAGGAAAATCAGTAGTTTCAAATCGATACCCACCACCTTTTCATCGATTTCAAGGTCGTGTATGACAGCATCTATAGAGACGAGCTATATAGAGAAATGTCTAGTTTTGGAGTCCCCCCTAAACTCGTCCGTTTGTGCAGGATGACGATGGAGAATGCACGCTGCTCCATCAAGGTCGGCAAAGACCTACCTTTGAGGTCAAAAACGGCTTTGGACAAGGTGACGCGCTGTCATGAGACTTCTTCAACATCACTCTTGAAAGAATAGTGCTAAACTCTCACGTCAACACAAGAGGCACAATATTTCAAAAATCCGTCCAATTACTCGCTTAAGCCGACGATATTGACATAATCGGACGAACAAAAAAGCATGATGTCAGTGGTGCTTTCGTGATTATTGAGAAGGAAGCCAAGAAGATGGGGTTAACGGTGAATGAAAGCAAAACGAAATATATGCTGTTTGATACTTTGTCTACCAAGGCTCCGCTATAAACTCAGTGAACGATACCAGTGCTGAGATAAAACGAAGAACTATACTCTTGCCAATCGGAGCAAAGCCCTCTCTCGAGCATATAAAGTGTCCCTGTATAAGACACTTATCATCCCGGTCTTGCTGTTTGGTGCAGAGGCATGGACACGGTTAACGGTGGATGAGAACGCTTTAGGTTGTTTGGAGAGGAAAATTCTTCGGGTGATTTTTGGTCCCGATGGGCAATGCAGAAGAAGGTATTTGGAATCTTACCCCGTGGGATGGCACAGTAGAGTAGGACAACGTAACAGGTGGCGCACGCAAGTGGAAGAGGACCTCAAACAAATTGGCATGCGAGCCTGCAGATCATCATCATCATCATCGTGTCCTGTAAACCCGGCTGGGGCATAGGGCGTCAACAAAACGTCTCCTTCCTTCACGGTCTGCTGCAAGCTACTTAAACTGTGGCCACGTCTTTCTCTGGGATGCTGCTTCCGCTAAGACAGTTGATTTCCATGTTGTTCTTGGTCTTCCAACCCGCCGCCGCCCCGTGCACCTGAAGATTCCATTTACGCTTTCTTATGTCGACGTCCAGCCGATCTTGACTTGTCCTGCGCCACAATTCCTCATTTGATATTATTTGTGGCCAGCGAATCTTCAGGATGTGGCGAAGACAGCGATTCACAAAAGCCTGCAATTTCTTCGAAATGGTAGACGTGACTTTCCAGGTTTCACAAGCATATAACAGCACGGATTTGACATTGGATTCGAAGAATCTCAACTTAGTGCGTAAGGAGATTTGACTGGATTTCCAAATTGGGGACAGAGTACCGGAGGCAGCACGAGCTTTATTTATTCTGCTTTTTACGTCCAGATCCGTACCACCGTTTGCAGAAACAATACTGTCAAGGTAGTTAAACTGTTCCACTTCTTTAACGGGCGTCTCCTGTAAAATAATACGCTGCTGTGTGGAGCGGCCTGTGAGCATTATTTTTGTCTTTTTGCTATTTATTCTTAGACCACTCGACTCTCCCTTCACTTGCAGTGTTTGGAACATCCCGTTCAGCCCACTGATGTTATTTGCCAGTAGATAGCTGCCCATTGTGTAAAACAAACCACCTTGCGTTGTTGTAGGATTCTTTCATAATGACAACAATTTTTGGCGGAATTCCTCTACCAAGCAACGATCTCCATATACATTCTCGGTTAACTAGATCATAGGCCTTTTTAAAATCCACGAACATGAGGTAAAGCGGTGATTGAAATTCCATCGAGTGCTTGAGGACGATACGCAGGGGGTTGCTATGGTCGACACACGATCGACCACTGCGGAAGCCAGCTTGATGCCTCTTGAGTGTAGACTCGATTCTATTCTTTATTTGCTCGAGAATGATGGTTGCCATTACTTTTGGGATAACGGACAAAACGGTGATACCACGCCAATTGTTGCAATTCTTAATGTCACCTTTCTTTGGCAACTTAACAATCATACCATCCTTCCAGTCCTTGGGATAGCTTTCGTTTTCCCAAATGCTTTGTATTAACGGATGTCAAATACTAGTCGCCGTTACGAGATCGGCTTTCAGGAATTCAGCTGGTATTCCGTCCAGTCTTGCTGCCTTGTTGTTTTTGAGGAGATTTATTGATGTCTGGATTTCCAATTCTGACGGGGGTTCGATGTCAATACCCCTATAGGACCTGCGCATCTCGTTTAGTTGGGGCACTTCAGCACTCTGCTAAACTGAATCCTCATTTAGCAGGGCACAAAAATGGTCCTTTCATCTACGAAGCTGATCCTCAATTGATACCAAAAGTGTGCCATCCACATCCATTACAGGATGATTGGTGTTGCTTTTTTCCCGATAACATCTTTGGCTATTTGGTACAATTCCCGGATATCTCCTCTTCTGGCAGCGATTTCCGCATTATCTGCGAGTCCATCTAACCTCACCTTCTTGTCACGTCTCACACAGCGATAGACCATCTTATGTGCAATGTGGTCCTTCGCAATTCAGCCTTTCGTTGAACATCTGCTTCGGCATTTATTTGGATTTTCAACGATTTGCGAACTTCGATCTCATCCGTGTCTTAGGATATCCAAAAGTCTCTACGTCTCGTTCGCTAGGGTACTGTTTCGGATCCAGCCTCCATAAAAACACTTTTAATTTCAACCCACATCTCATCAATTGTTGAATGTTGGATTCCGTTTAATGACGAGGCTCTGTCGTGGAGGGTGGTGACATAGTTTCGTCATATGTTGGGGTCATTTAAAGCATTCGTAATGGATTTTGAGCTCCTTGCTGCATCCTGCGCTGGTTTTTGTACAGCAGCGGTTCGTAGTTTGAAACTCATCAGAACCAAATGGTGGTCGCTTACCACATCGGCATTTCTTATACTCCGGATATCACACATTGATTTCCTCCATCGCTGCTGAATCATGATATGATCAATTTGGTTTTCAGTTTGACCATCCGGATGCACCCAGGTAATTTTGTTGCACTTGCTTAAATACAGTCCCACCTATCACAAGCAAGTCACCATTTTCATTCCGTGACCCCAAGCCATTCCTTCCCATCACGCGTTCCAGCCCATTTTTGTCTGAACCGACTTGGGCATCGAGGTCTCCCATAACGACAATGTTGTCGCCTCTCGGAACACTCCTGTAAACCGAGTTAAAATGAGTGTAGAACGCGGTTTTATCTTCCTCGGTCGCTTCATTTGTGGGGCGTAGCACTGAATAATTGTGACGTTACGGATTTTGGAACGAAACCTTGCTGTCATTAATCTCGCAGAAATGGGCGCCCAGGAGATCAAACTACGGCTCACTTCTTCGTTCAACATAGTCCCGACACCATGCAGTCTTTGGCCACCCTCTCTTTCATCATCCCCGGAATACATCATTCTCGTCTGTCCAGTGTCTGATCTGACTGGAGATAGCTAGCTAGAAACCGAGCCGGCTGGAAGAAGCTTGTTGGTTGAGGCCCTGGTCCACCCGGGACTGTAGCGCCACCCTAAGTAAGTAAGTACGTATATTTTTATTTATATTTAAAAAAAAAACAGAGATTCTTACTATTCAAATATTTTCCCTCGAAATCTCCTTTAAGTAAAGAGTCGACATGTTGATGGAAATTCCGCAATATACATACATTTGCGCTTTTGTTCAAAAGACCACGTCTTTAATTCAATTTTAACGAAATATCAATTATTTTTGGATATTATTCACAACACAATTAAATTAAACTGAAAAAAAAACTCAAAAAATGTAAGACAAATTACACTATTTATCTCTTAGTACCTACATTTTAGTACACCCGATAGATATTTATGGAGAATCGCATAAGGTGTGTTGGTGAAGTCATAACATGAACAATTACTATGAAAACTCAGATTTTATATTTTGTATCACTCAACTCTTCACATATTTAAGAATTGACCCCCCTGATCTAGTAGAAAAATCAACAACAACAAAATTCCATTTTCGCATTCATGCTCCTGCCATGATGTGGGCGATAATATATTAATGGCATTGCAAATTTGTTCTTTTCTGTCAAATAATTTGTTCGTTGTTTTACAAACTCTGTTGAAAACAAATTTAAAAAAAAACTTTAATTATTTGGGCTTTATTAATTTATGCCCGGAAATGAGAAAATTTATTCTTCAAAAATAATTCTGAGAAAATTTAAATTATTTACAATTCGTATTTATTTTTGGTTTGACTGTGCATGTGAAAACATTGCAATTTTCTTGAAAAATGAAATCAAAAATCTGATTGGAATTTTATTTAAATCAATCAATATTAAGAACTGAAGTATTTAATATTTTTATGAGGAATACACTGCATTAATTCAATATTTCAAATATATGTACATAAATGCACATATACCCAAATTCTCAAGTATAAACAAATTACATTGTGTAGATATAATGCGTATTAAAGTAAGTTCCAGTTTAACAGTGTACAAACAAAAGGAAGGTCCACGGAGACGGCCCTTTCATGAGGTGGTGCGTACAATTCAGAAAACCATCAACTTCAAACTAAACAAAAAACACGTCAGTAGAGGAACACCTCAGGGCGGTGTTCTATCACCACTTCTATGGCTTTTAGTTATGAACAAAATCCTCTTTAAACTGGAGAGTGAAATCACAGAGATGGCTTTTAGAAAAGTAAGCAACTGGGCTACAAGCTGTGTTCTAGGAGTCAACCAGAGCAAAACTTAAATGATACTTTTTACTACTAAAACTAAGATACAACCCTTCACTCCACCCCGACTTAAAGGCCAACTGCTCCCACATCAACCAGTGCAATATATCTAGGTGTCATCGCTGACCCTAAGTTAAACTGGAAAATAAACATCGAAGAACGGGTCAGGAAGGCCTACGCATGTAGTTAAACCTTTGGTTATATCAGTGGTTCGGCCGATTCTACCTTATGGTTCGATTGTCTGGTGACCCGCACTTAAAAAAAGCATATAACATCGATAAACTCAAAAAGATTCAAAGAACAGCTAGCGTTAGTACTACAGGGGCTTTTCGATCTTGCCCAACTGATGCCTTAAGCGTTTTTCTGCACCTTCAATCACTTGATCTACACATTAACAGCCCTATCAATAAAAACTACTCATATATCTTCTTATTCACAAATTAACTAAAACGTCAATCAGAAGTTAGTTCACGAATTAAAATTTCATATCAATAAAAATATAAACTGCTAATCCACGTTAAGTTCAAAAACTTAACGAAAATCTACTACAATCAACAAGAACTCTGCTCTTTCCAAAGACTATTTATGGAAATGCACATACACTTTCTCACTAAATGTGAACTTTCGCACATACATTCTCTCATTTGAGGCTGTAGATAGCATGTGTGTCACAAGCGTCTGTTTCCTTTTATCTCTAGTTTTTGGCAAAAATGACAGAAGTATTTTTAACTTAATTACTCGTTTAATGTTCCTACTTTGGTGAGTTAGTTTAATACCCTGAATTTTGATTTATTGATATGATTTGACACTTAACTCACTGATCAAAGATAATTTGTGTTTCATTTGCGTTTATGAATACCGGTGTAAATATCTAGTGTCTTGCAGTGCTTTAAGACTTTAAGACCTTATGGTCACAGCAAAATCACAAATGTGCTTCCCACTGGCATTTTTCGACTCCCACTGCCTACCGCACTCCTACAAAGCCTTATTCCCATTTTAAGATTTTAAAGCCTTATTCCCATCCAGAAAGGACTGGGATGATGACACCGCGCCGTGACGAGAAACTTCCAACTTTCTATACTGATGGCTAAAAGATGAAGTGCGGTGTTGATTCAGAAATCTTCTCTGAGTCTCTTAACATCTCTAAGTCAATTTAGCTGGTGTATTTCAAGCTGAATTACTGGCAGTTGAGGAAGCATGTAAGCTACTTAAAATAGATCTAAACCAAATTCGTAATACAGCCATCCTTACAGACAGGCAATTGATTCGTCTACATCATCCTCTAAATGCCGAGATGAGCTCGCAAGCCAAAATATTAACCTCAAAGTCACTCTTATCTCGGTTCCTGGCCACAGTGGCATTGAGGGAAATGAACGAGCAGATGAATTAGCCAGGCAAGGATCAGCCCTTTCCCCTATAATAAATCCCGAACAATTGATCTGATATGTAGACCCAGGCAGGACTTAGCTAGGGTCGTAGGATACTGTTCTGGACACATACCAATAGGAGAATATGCGACGAGGCTGGGTATTCCTTACAATACTCATTGTCGTAGATGCGGAATGCAGCAAGAAAAGGAAACAGTCCTTCATTTTCTTTGTAAATATACTGCTCTAGCCAGAATGAAAGCACAATCGTTTGGAGTGGCATTTTTTGAAGACCTAAACGGACTTTCCGAAATAAAGATCAAAGACTTTATCTATTTTCTAAACACGACGAAATGGATCTGAGACGAAAAGCGGTTGCGTTTTGCATCATGTTCCCCTCCAGGCCCAGAGACCGAGAGCCGTCTTATTTCAAACCAAGGAACACTTATCTGGTTTCTTGGGAAAGATGATGATCTTCACTGGAAACTTCTTGCCATGCGGAGTAAGCAGACGAGCCTTTGAGGGAATAAGCTCCTCAGAAGATAGACCCGTAAATCCTCACTTTAATTCGCTTTCATTCACAGGTCGAACGAGTTATGATATCAAAATTCGTATGCCATTATTTCTACCTACCTACATTAACAGTGTACACTGTAACTTACCTGAATAAGTGACACTAGCCTCTCAGATTGGCCACTTACTCTGATTTTGAAACTGGGTGAAGACACAAAGTAATATTTGAACTTTTTGATTATTGAATTACAGTTGTCTTCAATTTTATTCCAGGTTTATTATTTATAGTACTCTTTAACGTAATGGTTAGTACGTACGCAGAGGTGTCTGGGTTCGAATCCGAGCCTAGCTTATAGCTGTTTTTTTTTTGTCAAGGGTACTGCGAGGATGTGAAAAATCGTCCAAAATATCACTTACCTCTCATCTAAGCCAATCGGATTCAGCAGAATCTACAATACAAAATTGATTTTAAATAAAACTAAAAATAAAAATATTGCCTCGAAATTGCCAGTGGGGATCTTATTCAAATCCTCCAATCTGAATTGACATTGTGGATTAAAAAATAGTTACTTCGTTTCTATTAGTCGGATCTTCGAGGGTCTTTTAAATAAAGCTAAAAAGCCTACAATGTGCAATAAAATGGTTGGATGGGGACAAAAGTTTCATACTAAACGGGTGAATAAGTCACCCGTCAATTCAATTCTTGGCGTTGTTAATTCAAATGTCCGAATTTTGAAAAAAAAAAAAAAAAAAAAAAAAATACTATCATACAATGCAATTGCTCAAACACTAAAAACTGTGTGTAAATGTTTAAGGGTTATTTCAACAGGAGAGAGGCTAGGTTAAGTTTTAAGAATCATTTACAAAACATATTAATTTCAATTAAAACAGCAAATGATATGGTTTTATGAATAAATCTAAATATACAAGAACTCCACCGTTTCGATTTAATATTTTTGCAAAACTACCTAATTTACTTAATAGTTAAAAACGGTATACAAATAAATAAAAAAAATAAATGCATCTAGAATACCACGAAGCTGCATACTATACAAAACGCCTGAAATGTAATACCTTTTGATTTGTGTTTATTTAAGATTTAATTTTATGGCATTGTGCATGTCGCTTATTAGCAAGTAAGCGTTTTTTTTTATAAATCATATAACGCTTTTAAAAAAATGCAAACAAATAATTTGAATGTATTTCCTGGAAAATTACTTAATGAGATTCGAATATTGCCAATAACTACGACAATTCTTTTTTGATATAAATAAAAATGAGGTTTCAAATAATTAAGTAATGTACATATCACAAAAATAATACAACAACTTTTCGAGCACATTTGATTGGATAAACTTTATAAAACTTATTGAATATGGAAAACAAAAATAATCTTATCCACTACCCAATGATGAACCAATATTTGAACTAGATCTCTAATAAGCCATAAATCTTATTTAAATAGAAAGTTTAAAAATGCGTTTTTGAAGATGTCCTACATTGAAAAACTGCACAGTTGACCCTTTCCTGACAAACTATTATAACGGTCATATCTTTTGACCACTCCCACCTTACGTTTAAAATTTCTAAAATTTAATTGAATTCGTTAGCATATTTGTATAAACAATATATAGCTTTTCGTAGCTTAAAAGCTTAACAATGAAAGACGAGCAAAACGTAATAAATAATGGAACATTGAACATAAAGCGGAAAAAGTCTAAATACCTATTCATTCATCTCAATAACATTGATTCCAATGAACTTAATGCAACATTTACCTCTCTTCTTCTTCTTCCCCAAATTATCCGTTTCAGGTGAAAACTTGAATAACGCAGTTTTGTAGAAAATTAAGTTTACTTTTATTTTCGTTTATTTTCTGAATGTACCTACTAGTTACCTAACTAATAACAAAACAAATTTCTTATACAAAAGTAGTTTTCAATTTTTTCAAAAATTTAAACTCTAGAACAGGGATAGGGTACCTTTTAAGAGCGTCGTGCCATTTTTAAAAATAAATAATTTGATGTGCCTTTGACGTGCCAACATACAATCTTGATCTAGTTTTCAAGTGACTACTACGTAAAAAAAAATAATAATTTCACAGTGCGCCTGCGCAGCATTAAATTATAAATTTAAAAATCATTTTAAAAATCATCAGTTTCATTTTAATAAAATTAATAAATTCCATATTTAACAAAACAAAAACAAAAACAGTGAAAACAATTTTATTGTGATTTCTGTTGTTGCAAACTCGATGCCAGGTAGTTGAAATCAAGGCTGTATTTCGTCATTTTAAGCAAAATGTAGCCTGAGCTGGAATCATCTGACAAACGGGTTCTTAACGAATCTTTAATGTTATTCATTTCGGCAAATAAAGGCTCACACGCTTAGGTAGAAGAAAATACTGCCAAGATGGAAAACACCAGCTTGTTCATATAGTTATAATATATGTCGGGAATTGACCTCCAAGTTTCCATTTATGGAATTGTCATTCGTCGTCGTATTGCCTGACAGAGAGATTCTCTAGCTTGATTGATTCCAACTCTTTCCCTGTTTAGACAAATGTTTTAGTCCATATCGAACTAGACCGGAATTCGTTCGGCTGCATTACAATATTTTCAATACAATCACATTTGGGCATGTATAGTAGCTTTTTAAATGATGTCATATCAGGGTAGGGTACATAAACATAATAAACCTAAGCGTTTCCGATAACTCTTTGAATTGTGAAAATCTTGACGAAAATTCTTTGACTCATGAATTCTTCGTCTGGTTGTTCATGTAAATTCAAACCGCCATTATTCATTTTTTTTTGAGTTTGGAAAATACTTGTAGTTTTTTCAAAAGAATATCTGTACTCAAAATTTTCAGTTTACCATAAAAAGCGCGAATGAGATCTATCATAACAATGACAGTTTTGCTTTCGCCTTGAAGCTTAACATTCAAATCGATTAAATTCAAACTAAACAAACATCATTTTCAACACACATTCAATCCCGAAAATGGTCAGATCAGAACGATCAGAAATTTTTTTCTCAATCCAAAAATGCGATGATAGTATGATTTATTGCATTTGTTATACAATTTTGAGTCTTTGTTGAGTGAACTACTATGATTTAAAAAAATATGACCAGATTTCTCATTTCTCTAAACTCATTAATGGGGAAGCACTCGAAAATCTCTTTAAATTTAGAACATTATGCTCCGATCTATAAGAACGTATATGTACTATGGCAGCTGTTACCAATTCGGTGTATATACGAAGCCAAAGGCAAAAAAGTTGGTCTAGCGAGGATAACATGCATGTGCTGTTGATTATCTGTTTTTTAGATCATTTATTTCGACAAAAGCAACTGAGCAATTGAATTCAAACAATTTCAATTCAGGAAATATTCAGTGAAACTTTATTCCGATATCTCTGTCAACCCATTAATCTGAGGTAAATAAATAAAAATATTTTCAAATAAAAACTCTTATTCCTTGCATTGTCAGGAAGATTCTTCAGGTGATATCCGCTCTATTATGTATCAATTGAGTATGCGGGAGAGGATTTACGAGTGACATGGTCAAAAGACTAAAAATACAGCAGCGTAAGAGTAATCTCGATTGATCTGCGAAAATGGTAGTTCCCACAATAGGCAACTTTAAGTTATCACAACTTTCTTTTATATGGAGAACGTGTGGGCAAGCGCTCTCTTATATAACTCAAAACCAATTAACTTGAATCGGTAATCGTCTAATAGTCACTAGGAGGGCGCCCGGCGCGTGCGGCGTAAGTAAATTTCAATAGAATGCGATTAACAACAAACACGCATACAAAAAATAGACGACAGCTCATTTTGCGGTTTTCACAGTTCTTCTGAATTCTGTGAAAAAATTTAAGAATTGTGAAAATGTTCAAATGTATGAATGTGTAGTCTTTTTTCGAATTAAAACAAATTACAAAAAAGGAATGTGGTATGAAAAAGAAGTGTTTTTTTTTAATTAAGCTAAATTACTAAAAAAAAAATATTAAAATTTCAAAGTACTTCACCACCTATTCTGTTAATTACTTTTTATAATAAACAAGACACAAAATTTGTTTACACCAAGTAAACAGCAATCAATGATGGTGCTTAATTTCCATAACAAAATAAACTGTTGGTCCAGGGCGCCAAGGGGTACTACGGGTAGAGTTAAGTATTTTGGAAACATTTCTATTTGTATGTAGTTATTCCAAGCATTGTATTAAGTTTATTCCTTGAATATAATATTTTTTGAATGTTCAAAGTATTCCTCTCAAACTCCTTTCAAAATCAAAAAGAATATCTCTGAACGTCCAAACAATGACTACATTAAAATTGGTTGATGTAAAATAAGATTGACATTGCTCATGATGCCAAATTAGATTTACATTAATCCCGTAAGCATTGAAAATTGTTTCCTAAAAATGAATTGACATATTTGGCTTGCCTAAGCACTTATTTTAGATTTCAAATACCTACACAAAATAAAACTCGAGTGTTTTGAAAAGTTTGTATCATAGAAATTAACACCTTTAACTTTATTTTTATGTTTGAATAGAGCGTTTATGTTATCTGGTCGGTTGGAATGTGTAGGTTATAAGTTATATTAAATAAGTTATTAACAAAAATTGAGCTGCAAGTGCGATTCTTTTGAGGTCGGAGCTTAAAAAAATTGAAAAAAATGTGTATCCTTTAAGTATTTTTCTGTTGAAAAAAATCATAACAAATAAATTGGGTGGCGCAACAGCTCGAGAAGAACCAGGGCCTAGAGACTTACAACTCTCAACCATTTCTGTGTGCTTGTTGTTGGCAGGAATGGAGGGGACCTTAAAATCTTTTGCCGAGTCCGAACGGCTAGATGAGAAGCACTTTTCATGACAAATATACTCTTGGAGGATTAGTCAGTTCCTCGCAAGAGGCCGATCTATCTAGTGTTCTTCTAGTGGATCAACTACCACTCCAAGGTATATCTGATCATGATTTGATCTTTTGTACCTACAACACTGAATTCTCGCGGATCGCGGATTGGGTGGCGCAACAGCTCGAGAAGAACCAGGGCCTAGAGACTTACAACTCTCAACCATTCCTGTGTGCGTGTTGTTGGCAGGAATGGAGGGGACCTTAAAATCTTTTGCCGAGTCCGAACGGCTAGATGAGAAGCACTTTTCATGACAAATATACTCTTGGAGGATTTGTCAGTTCCTCGCAAGAGGCCGATCTATCTAGTGTTCTTCTAGTGGATCAACTACCACTCCAAGGTATATCTGATCATGATTTGATCTTTTGTACCTACAACACTGACTTCTCGCGGATCGCTACTTCATCTACATTTCAATTCCGTGACTTTAACTCTATCAACTATAATGCTTTATTATCTGACGTTTAATGCTACAGTTTGTATGATGTTAATGATAAAGTAAATTTTTTTCAATATCTACTACTCGAACTGTACGAAAAACACGTTCCATTGAAGACATTTCTGATTCGCAATAAAAATTGTCCGTGGTTCACATCTGAAGTGCTTAGATCAATTAAGAACCGATAAAAATTGTATTCGAAATGGAAGCATAACCCTAGCTCTTTAAACTGGGAGATTTTCTGTCGTGCTCGTAATCTTTCAACTTTCATTACTGGATTATTTGTCGTAAATTTGTCGTAAATATATCGTAAAAGAAAAAAAAATTGTCGCCCTTATTTTTTAAAAAATAACCCCTGGTAATGCTAACTTGACAGTCAAGTTAGCACTACCACCCCTCAAAATAGGGTAAAATGAACTCAAACAAGAAAAATAAATATGTGAGAATTTGTCGTAAATTTGTCGTAAATATATCGTAAAAGAAAAAAAAAATGTCGCACTTATTTTTTAAAAAATAACCCAAAATCGATTTTTTTCCTTTTTATTTCAATAAATCCAGCACTACCATATGAAAACTTTTTATTCTTTTTGGTTTTCGGTATGGAATTTGTTTAAACAATTGTCGTAACGTGTCTTTAAATAAGTTGTGTCAAAAAATAATTTGTCGCGCCATTTTTTTTATAAAAAATTCCTTGAACATGACAAAAACCCCTAAAATAGCATTTTTTTTTCTATAAATCCAGCACTACCATATTAAACCTTTTTATTCTTTATGGTTTTTGGTATGGAATTTGTTTAAACAATTGTCGTAACATGTCTTTAAATAAGTTGTGTCAAAAAATAATTTGTCGCGCCATTTTTTTTATAAAAAATTCCTTGAACATGACAAAAACCCCTAAAATAGCATTTTTTTCAATAAATCCAGCACTACCATATGAAAACTTTTTATTCTTTGTGGTTTTTGGTATGGAATTTGTTTAAACAATTGTCGTAACATGTATTTAAATAAGTTGTGTCAAAAAATAATTTGTCGCGCCATTTTTTCTATAAAAATTTCCTTGAATATGACAAAAAGCCCCAAAATCGATATTTGTCCCTTTTTTTCAATAAATCCAGCACTACCATATAAAAACTTTTTATTCTTTTTGGTTTTTGGTATGGAATTTGTTTAAACAATTGTCGTAACATGTCTTTAAATAAGTTGTGTCAGAAAATAATTTGTCGCGCCATTTTTTTTATAAAAATTTCCTTGAATTTGACAAATACCCCTAAAATAGCATTTTTTTTCTGTAAATCCAGCACTACCATATGAAAACTTTTTATTCTTTTTGGTTTTTGGTATGGAATTTGTTTAAACAATTGTCGTAACATGTCTTTAAATAAGTTGTGTCAGAAAATAATTTGTCGCGCCATTTTTTTTATAAAAATTTCCTTGAATTTGACAAATACCCCTAAAATAGCATTTTTTTTCTATAAATCCAGCACTACCATATGAAAACTTTTTATTCTTTGTGGTTTTTGGTATGGAATTTGTTTAAACAATTGTCGTAACATGTCTTTAAATAAGTTGTGTCAAATAATAATTTGTCGCGCCATTTTTTTTATAAAAAATTCCTTTAATATGACAAAAACCCCTAAAATAGCATTTTTTTTCTGTAAATCCAGCACTACCATATGAAAACTTTTTATTCTTTTTGGTTTTTGGTATGGAATTTGTTTAAACAATTGTCGTAACATGTCTTTAAATAAGTTGTGTCAGAAAATAATTTGTCGCGCCATTTTTTTTATAAAAATTTCCTTGAATTTGACAAATACCCCTAAAATAGCATTTTTTTTCTATAAATCCAGCACTACCATATGAAAACTTTTTATTCTTTGTGGTTTTTGGTATGGAATTTGTTTAAACAATTGTCGTAACATGTCTTTAAATAAGTTGTGTCAAAAAATAATTTGTCGCGCCATTTTTTTTATAAAAAATTCCTTGAACATGACAAAAACCCCTAAAATAGCATTTTTTTCAATAAATCCAGCACTACCATATGAAAACTTTTTATTCTTTGTGGTTTTTGGTATGGAATTTGTTTAAACAATTGTCGTAACATGTCTTTAAATAAGTTGTGTCAAAAAATAATTTGTCGCGCCATTTTTATTATAAAAAATTCCTTGAATATGACAAAAACCCCTAAAATAGCATTTTTTTTCTGTAAATCCAGCACTACCATATGAAAACTTTTTATTCTTTTTGGTTTTTGGTATGGAATTTGTTTAAACAATTGTCGTAACATGTCTTTAAATAAGTTGTGTCAGAAAATAATTTGTCGCGCCATTTTTTTTATAAAAATTTCCTTGAATTTGACAAATACCCCTAAAATAGCATTTTTTTTCTATAAATCCAGCACTACCATATGAAAACTTTTTATTCTTTGTGGTTTTTGGTATGGAATTTGTTTAAACAATTGTCGTAACATGTCTTTAAATAAGTTGTGTCAAAAAATAATTTGTCGCGCAATTTTTTCTATAAAAATTTCCTTGAATATGACAAAAAGCCCCAAAATCGATATTTGTCCCTTTTTTTCAATAAATCCAGCACTACCATATGAAAACTTTTTATTCTTTTTGGTTTTTGGTATGGAATTTGTTTAAACAATTGTCGTAACATGTCTTTAAATAAGTTGTGTCAAAAAATAATTTGTCGCGCCATTTTTTCTATAAAAATTTCCTTGAATATGACAAAAAGCCCCAAAATCGATATTTGTCCCTTTTTTTCAATAAATCCAGCACTACCATATGAAAACTTTTTATTCTTTTTGGTTTTTGGTATGGAATTTGTTTAAACAATTGTCGTAACATGTCTTTAAATAAGTTGTGTCAAAAAATAATTTGTCGCGCCTTTTTTTCTATAAAAATTCCCTTGAATATGACAAAAAGCCCCAAAATCGATATTTGTCCCTTTTTTTTCTATAAATCCAGCACTACCATATGAAAACTTTTTATTCTTTGTGGTTTTTGGTATGGAATTTGTTTAAACAATTGTCGTAACATGTCTTTAAATAAGTTGTGTCAAAAAATAATTTGTCGCGCCATTTTTTTTATAAAAATTTCCTTGAATTTGACAAATACCCCTAAAATAGCATTTTTTTCAATAAATCCAGCACTACCATATGAAAACTTTTTATTCTTTGTGGTTTTTGGTATGGAATTTGTTTAAAAAATTGTCGTAACATGTCTTTAAATAAGTTGTGTCAAAAAATAATTTGTCGCGCTATTTTTTCTATAAAAATTTCCTTGAATATGACAAAAAGCCCCAAAATCGATATTTGTCCCTTTTTTTCAATAAATCCAGCACTACCATATGAAAACTTTTTATTCTTTTTGGTTTTTGGTATGGAATTTGTTTAAACAATTGTCGTAACATGTCTTTAAATAAGTTGTGTCAAAAAATAATTTGTCGCGCCATTTTTTCTATAAAAATTTCCTTGAATATGACAAAAAGCCCCAAAATCGATATTTGTCCCTTTTTTTCAATAAATCCAGCACTACCATATGAAAACTTTTTATTCTTTTTGGTTTTTGGTATGGAATTTGTTTAAACAATTGTCGTAACATGTCTTTAAATAAGTTGTGTCAAAAAATAATTTGTCGCGCCTTTTTTTCTATAAAAATTCCCTTGAATATGACAAAAAGCCCCAAAATCGATATTTGTCCCTTTTTTTTCTATAAATCCAGCACTACCATATGAAAACTTTTTATTCTTTGTCTTTTTTGGTATGGAATTTGTTTAAACAATTGTCGTAATATGTCTTTAAATGTTTTTGTCATATTCAAGGAATTTTTTATAAAAAAAAATGGCGCGACAAATTATTTTTTGACACAACTTATTTAAAGACATGTTACGACAATTGTTTAATTAAATTCCATACCAAAAACCACAAAGAATAAAAAGTTTTCATATGGTAGTGCTGGATTTATTGAAAAAAAGGGACAAATATCGATTTTGGGGCTTTTTGTCATATTCAAGGAAATTTTTATAGAAAAAATGGCGCGACAAATTATTTTTTGACACAACTTATTTAAAGACATGTTACGACAATTGTTTAAACAAATTCCATACCAAAAACCAAAAAGAATAAAAAGTTTTCATATGGTAGTGCTGGATTTATTGAAAAAAAGGGACAAATATCGATTTTGGGGCTTTTTGTCATATTCAAGGAAATTTTTATAGAAAAAATGGCGCGACAAATTATTTTTTGACACAACTTATTTAAAGACATGTTACGACAATTGTTTAAACAAATTCCATACCAAAAACCAAAAAGAATAAAAAGTTTTCATATGGTAGTGCTGGATTTATTGAAAAAAAGGGACAAATATCGATTTTGGGGCTTTTTGTCATATTCAAGGAAATTTTTATAGAAAAAATGGCGCGACAAATTATTTTTTGACACAACTTATTTAAAGACATGTTACGACAATTGTTTAAACAAATTCCATACCAAAAACCACAAAGAATAAAAAGTTTTCATATGGTAGTGCTGGATTTATTGAAAAAAATGCTATTTTAGGGGTATTTGTCAAATTCAAGGAAATTTTTATAAAAAAAATGGCGCGACAAATTATTTTTTGACACAACTTATTTAAAGACATGTTACGACAATTGTTTAAACAAATTCCATACCAAAAACCACAAAGAATAAAAAAAAAAGTTTTCATATGGTAGTGCTGGATTTATAGAAAAAAAAGGGACAAATATCGATTTTGGGGCTTTTTGTCATATTCAAGGGAATTTTTATAGAAAAAAAGGCGCGACAAATTATTTTTTGACACAACTTATTTAAAGACATGTTACGACAATTGTTTAAACAAATTCCATACCAAAAACCACAAAGAATAAAAAGTCTTCATATGGTAGTGCTGGATTTATAGAAAAAAAATGCTATTTTAGGGGTATTTGTCAAATTCAAGGAAATTTTTATAAAAAAAATGGCGCGACAAATTATTTTTTGACACAACTTATTTAAAGACATGTTACGACAATTGTTTAAACAAATTCCATACCAAAAACCAAAAAGAATAAAAAGTTTTCATATGGTAGTGCTTTATTTATTGAAAAAAAGGGACAAATATCGATTTTGGGGCTTTTTGTCATATTCAAGGAAATTTTTATAGAAAAAATGGCGCGACAAATTATTTTTTGACACAACTTATTTAAAGACATGTTACGACAATTGTTTAAACAAATTCCATACCAAAAACCACAAAGAATAAAAAGTTTTCATATGGTAGTGCTGGATTTATAGAAAAAAAGGGACAAATATCGATTTTGTGGCTTTTTGTCATATTCAAGGGAATTTTTATAGAAAAAAAGGCGCGACAAATTATTTTCTGACACAACTTATTTAAAGACATGTTACGACAATTTTTTAAACAAATTCCATACCAAAAACCACAAAGAATAAAAAGTTTTCATATGGTAGTGCTGGATTTATAGAAAAAAAAGGGACAAATATCGATTTTGTGGCTTTTTGTCATATTCAAGGAATTTTTTATAAAAAAAAATGGCGCGACAAATTATTTTTTGACACAACTTATTTAAAGACATGTTACGACAATTGTTTAATTAAATTCCATACCAAAAACCACAAAGAATAAAAAGTTTTCATATGGTAGTGCTGGATTTATTGAAAAAATGCTATTTTAGGGGTATTTGTCAAATTCAAGGAAATTTTTATAAAAAAAAATGGCGCGACAAATTATTTTTTGACACAACTTATTTAAAGACATGTTACGACAGTTGTTTAAACAAATTCCATACCAAAAACCACAAAGAATAAAAAGTTTTCATATGGTAGTGCTGGATTTATTGAAAAAAAATGCTATTTTAGGGGTATTTGTCAAATTCAAGGAAATTTTTATAAAAAAAATGGCGCGACAAATTATTTTTTGACACAACTTATTTAAAGACATGTTACGACAATTGTTTAAACAAATTCCATACCAAAAACCAAAAAGAATAAAAAGTTTTCATATGGTAGTGCTGGATTTATTGAAAAAAAGGGACAAATATCGATTTTGGGGCTTTTTGTCATATTCAAGGAAATTTTTATAGAAAAAATGGCGCGACAAATTATTTTTTGACACAACTTATTTAAAGACACGTTACGACAATTGTTTAAACAAATTCCATACCAAAAACCACAAAGAATAAAAAGTTTTCATATGGTAGTGCTGGATTTATTGAAAAAAATGCTATTTTAGGGGTATTTGTCAAATTCAAGGAAATTTTTATAAAAAAAATGGCGCGACAAATTATTTTTTGACACAACTTATTTAAAGACATGTTACGACAATTGTTTAAACAAATTCCATACCAAAAACCAAAAAGAATAAAAAGTTTTCATATGGTAGTGCTTTATTTATTGAAAAAAAGGGACAAATATCGATTTTGGGGCTTTTTGTCATATTCAAGGAAATTTTTATAGAAAAAATGGCGCGACAAATTATTTTTTGACACAACTTATTTAAAGACATGTTACGACAATTGTTTAAACAAATTCCATACCAAAAACCACAAAGAATAAAAAGTTTTCATATGGTAGTGCTGGATTTATAGAAAAAAAGGGACAAATATCGATTTTGTGGCTTTTTGTCATATTCAAGGGAATTTTTATAGAAAAAAAGGCGCGACAAATTATTTTCTGACACAACTTATTTAAAGACATGTTACGACAATTTTTTAAACAAATTCCATACCAAAAACCACAAAGAATAAAAAGTTTTCATATGGTAGTGCTGGATTTATAGAAAAAAAAGGGACAAATATCGATTTTGTGGCTTTTTGTCATATTCAAGGAATTTTTTATAAAAAAAAATGGCGCGACAAATTATTTTTTGACACAACTTATTTAAAGACATGTTACGACAATTGTTTAATTAAATTCCATACCAAAAACCACAAAGAATAAAAAGTTTTCATATGGTAGTGCTGGATTTATTGAAAAAATGCTATTTTAGGGGTATTTGTCAAATTCAAGGAAATTTTTATAAAAAAAAATGGCGCGACAAATTATTTTTTGACACAACTTATTTAAAGACATGTTACGACAGTTGTTTAAACAAATTCCATACCAAAAACCACAAAGAATAAAAAGTTTTCATATGGTAGTGCTGGATTTATTGAAAAAAAATGCTATTTTAGGGGTATTTGTCAAATTCAAGGAAATTTTTATAAAAAAAATGGCGCGACAAATTATTTTTTGACACAACTTATTTAAAGACATGTTACGACAATTGTTTAAACAAATTCCATACCAAAAACCAAAAAGAATAAAAAGTTTTCATATGGTAGTGCTGGATTTATTGAAAAAAAGGGACAAATATCGATTTTGGGGCTTTTTGTCATATTCAAGGAAATTTTTATAGAAAAAATGGCGCGACAAATTATTTTTTGACACAACTTATTTAAAGACACGTTACGACAATTGTTTAAACAAATTCCATACCAAAAACCACAAAGAATAAAAAGTTTTCATATGGTAGTGCTGGATTTATTGAAAAAAATGCTATTTTAGGGGTATTTGTCAAATTCAAGGAAATTTGTATAAAAAAAAATGGCGCGACAAATTATTTTTTGACACAACTTATTTAAAGACATGTTACGACAATTGTTTAAACAAATTCCATACCAAAAACCAAAAAGAATAAAAAGTTTTCATATGGTAGTGCTGGATTTATTGGAAAAAAGGGACAAATATCGATTTTGGGTTATTTTTTAAAAAATAAGTGCGACATTTTTTTTTCTTTTACGATATATTTACGACAAATTTACGACAAATTCTCACATATTTATTTTTCTTGTTTGAGTTCATTTTACCCTATTTTGAGGGGTGGTAGTGCTAACTTGACTGTCAAGTTAGCATTACCAGGGGTTATTTTTTAAAAAATAAGGGCGACAATTTTTTTTCTTTTACGATATATTTACGACAAATTTACGACAAATTCTCACATACTCCTTTTTCTTTTTTGAGTTCATTTTACCCTATTTCGAGGGGTGGTAGTGCTAACTTGACTGTCAAGTTAGCATTACCAGGGGTTAATTTTTAAAAAACAAGCGCGACAAATTTTTTTCTTTCACGACAAATTTACGACAAATTTACGACAAATAATCCAATTATTAGATTTTAAAAATTTTGAAGTGGTAATGCTAACTTGACGGACATTGATTGCTGGAAGCCTGCAAAAGTAATCCCTGTACCTAAAAAGCCTCGCCCATCATCTTGTGCTGATTTTATGCCTATAAACATCCTTCCCTGTCTGTCAAAGGTCTTTGGGAAGATTCTAGCAAGTCAAATATCCAGCCACTTCAGTCACAATAATTTCTTTTGTTTTGTTCAGTCGGGTTTTCGCCCGAAAGTACTAGACGATATTAGAATTCAGTACGATCAAGATAAATTGACTATTTTGTGTTTGCTAGACTTCTCAAAGGCTTTTGACAGAGTAAATCACGAAATCCTGTGTAAAAAACTTTGTTTTTACTTTGGTTTTAGTAGATTTGTAGGCTTAATTAAAAACTACCTACTACATCGTAGTCAAAGAATAAAAGTTGGTGATATATTCTCTGATTCATTGAATTTGCTTGCAAGTGTACCTCAGGGCTTTGGGCCCTCTGTTGTTCTGCATGTTTATCAACGATCTCCCCCAAGTGTGCCACAATTTCATGTTACATCTTTATACTGACGATGTCCAAGTGTATCTATCTCGCCCATTTAATTTATTAGAATACCTAATTTGTTGATTCAATGAGGATCTTTTTGGGATCGACAATTGGAGCCTATGCAATGGACTTACTTTAAATCCTGCCAAATCGCAAATAATTGCAATTTCTAAAAATAAATTTGATGTAACAATCCTTCCCCCTGTCTTTATATCGCGTTTCGAACGTAATTTGGTAGATAGTGTCATGAATCTAGGCTTCAAAATAAATCGGACCCTTTCTGCTTATGATCATGTTAACCTCTCAGTCGGCCGTATCTACATATGCTGGTCTCCGAAAATTAAACCGCTTCTTATACCTAACTCCTATAGATACTAGGCTGAGACTTGTTAAATCCCTGTTACAACCTATCATTGATTATGCTGCTGTAGTTTACTGTAAACCAGATTCGCACTGACTGCATAAAATAGGTATGCTTATGGTTTGCGAAGGTTTGACCATGTTTCTCAAAATCATCAACGTGTTCTTGGATGCTCTTTTATGCAATTTCAAGATGTTGCTTATTTCTGCACAAGATAATTCAAAGAAAAGCACCGTCATATCTATTTGATAATGACAGTTCAACGCACTAACCATTATGCCACGAGGTACTACTACTAAAAATCTTATTTTCTTGCAAAAAATAAAAACAAATAAAATAGACTTTAAGGAACAAAATCCAATAGCATAAGCATAATGGACTATCCTTCAGTACTTTAGCTGTTGGAGACCTTTACAAAAGGCACTTCCATTCCACCCTCAACCACCTACCACCGTTCTCAGACACCATCGAGTTTTCAAATTCAAATATTTCAATGTCTGTGTGTGTCGTGTGGCAAAGTGCATCCATATACCTTTTTAAGTGATCAACTTGTATCACTTATGAGCTTGCAGAGTGAACAGGTGCACGCGTTTGCCCTAGGTGAGTAAAAATATTTCGTCAGTGGTCTCCGAGACCGCACGTAGGTGGTTATGTGATTTTTTTTTTTGTACTTATTTGGTACTATAATTCTATTATCAAAATTAATAGAAGTGACGAAAATATTGAAATATAACTACACCTAGATATGTCTGATAGCGAAGAAATGCCAGTCGAGGCTTATAGTGACATGGAACACGCTACGACCGAGGATTTCGGTGTGAATGTTGGTGGGCTGTAATTTTGTTGAAGTTTTTATTTTAAGTTCGTTTTTTTATTTTTATTTTATTGCTCGGTTCCTTAATTTATAATAATAAATACCAAGAAGTTAAAATTTTAAGTTCCTACTGCTACAGAAATTATTGTATGAGCATATCCAATTGTGTAATAAAAGAGTTAATTTTTGAAGATTTCAAGAATATTACGGAATTTTACTTTAGATTGTGTTATTTGAGTCTTTTAGGGAAAGCCAACGAATGTTAACAATAATTTGATTATGTTTTTTATTTAGTTAACATGGGAGATCCTAAATTCAGTTTAATAATATGTGAGCGGTCTCCTGGAGCGCACGTAGGTTGTTCTGTGACTGAAATAGGTGATAGGTCGTTGAGGATTAAGACTATTGGCGCCAAATGTAGTCGATTTAGTTAAGTCTAATTTAATACCTATGATACTTTGCAAAAAAGGTGATCTGTCGTATTAAAATCGAGTTCAGCATTGTTGGCAACGAAATTATTTGTTATTTTTTTCAAGATTATTTGCGTAACTTTGTAACTTGTAAGTCGTAAGGAAGACAGAAAGCGGCAGATTTTCCAAAAATCACTCAGGTAAACAAATGATGTTAGGAAACTTCGCTGCTCTCTATCTTCTTGAGGGACTTACTGCAGAGTTTGACTCTTTGCAATAATTTTTGAAAATTGCAAGCTTAATATTTCTTGTATGCACCCTTTTTCCCTTTGAAAAATAGGCATTGAATTAATTCGATCTAAAAAATGTACGTCAAATTTTACACCAGTTCGTTAAATAAATAAATAGTGTGGTGCAACAGCTCGTGGAGAACCAAGGCCTAGTGACTTACAACTCTCAATCATTCCTGTGTGCGTGTTGTTGGCAGGAATGGAGGGGACCTACAGTTTTTTGCCGAGTCCGAACGGCTAAATGAGAAGCACTTTTTCATGACAAGTATACTCTCGGAGGATTTGTCGGTTACTCGCAAGAGGCAGTACCTCGGATAAAACATTTCTGTTTTTTTAGGTGGCACGGCTGGGAATCGAACCCACACCTTCGTCCTACGAACCCACCCTAAAGTCCTACGCACTAACCATCATGTCACGAGGTACCACCAGTTCGTTACGTGGTTAGGAAAATAGACAAGCGGTTCTTGATTCAACACCTCAAAAGCTGCGCTTTGATATGACTTACAACGTTAGGCAAATGATTTGCTTTTCATGTTTATGTCTCTTGGTCTTTATGTACGTATTTCTTACACCTTTACATAAAGCAGTTTAAAATTTAACGCCATTCAGACATTGAAAAATATGAAGAAAACTTTCATCACTTACAATTTGAAAATATTACAAGCCCCAGAGTACCTCTCAGGTAGTTTCAAAAATTATTATTAGGTATCAAAAAGAATTATTATTTGAGTTTTACATATTTGAATAAACCCAAACCAAACTAAATCACTTATTTATAGTTTGGAATAGATAGGTATAACACCATGATTTGTCAAGATTAAAGCAAAATTATTTCCCTTATCACATTAAACCTGGTAGGTACATTTAATTCAAGTCAACAATCCTCAAAGAAAAGCCCAATTAAAAAAGTGCGCACAAAATTCTGTCTAGAAACCATAAAAAACCAACCAGTTAAGGAACTGGAATATACCTTACCTATTAAAAAGAAAATATAAATATGTTTTTCTGGTCAGTGTAATGTTTTATTGTTGTTAGGTATACATACAATAATTGCCTTCAACAAGTTACTATTTTTGTTACAAATTTAAAAAAAAAACCCAGGCGAAGGCTAATTAATTATAATTTTACAGAGCAAGAATACAACAAAAAACACAAGATTGCAATAATAATTGTTTAGATTGAGTATAGGAAAAGATTGAGGAGAGCTCTCTATTTCAACACATTAAGTTAAGGAAAACTTAACCAACCACTCGGAAATCAGAATATGTAATTAATTCAGAAATGCCTTGAAAATAAAAAAATAGAATCAAGATCAAAATATGCAAATGCATACAAATAGAAGTACACAACATTATGTAGAGTAACCTATCTTTTTCTCAAATATAAAAATATATAGGTACCTATATCATCGAATTTGTAACCAATATTATGTGCATGTAAAACGAATAATAAATAAAATTTCGTTTAAAATCACCAAATAATCTTTCGTCCATAACCCTTTTCAATGTATCACGGACTCTACTAAAGTTTGAGTAGTTGTCACGATGTCACTGTCCAAAATTACCATAATAATCAATAAAACATTTTTTTTGTTTTATAAATTTATATTTCTTAGGAAATCCCAGAAGAGACGGACAGGGATCCAGAGAGGTGAAAACGACATTGGTAGAGCAAGAGCAGTAGCCAGAGCCATAGTAGAGTCAGAGTCAAACCTCTCTCGATTAGTTCTTATCATTTCCTACATATTTCCTACATAGTTTTCTGATTTTTGTATAGTGCCTTGGACGAGAATGTAAATATTCCTAGAATTATTGTGAACGAATTCCAATGCACCACGAACACAAAACGACAACGTCAACCGACCACTAGAATAAAGCAACAGTTTTTCTTTTTTTCATTTTTTAAGGGTTGGATTCCGGATCATGGAATCCATCGAACTCGAAGTGTGTGCGGAGATTTCGATATAGGATACAAGGTGAATTCCATTGATGATAGAGAATGATTATTTTGCTTCAAGAAGAACATAACATTTTCAGCTAAGATACCAAGCGCAACAGACAAATAAGAAAAAAGGATTACTTTTACGATAAATTTTATTCATAAATAAATTATTTCATAAATAGCTACACAAAAAAAGTCACCCGACGACTATGGAATGAACAAAATATAGTTGATTCATTTCTGCACATTCTAGTGATTTTCTATTTTATTCTTTTCCTCTTGATGCATAAATCGAATATTGCAATTTTTTGCCTAAAAACTGAAGTAGGTACCTCGGTCTCTACAGCTCTGTCTCTAGTGTTTGGGAAATAATAAAAAAAAAATTACTTACCTTTGAGTTTTTTTTTTCTATTTGCGATTTTTTTCTGTGGCTTTTTTATTTTTTTAATTCATTTGATGCACATTTCACTAGAATCACAAGGGAATTTAATTGATTTATGAAGTTTTTACTTTGCAAAATATTTGTTCACAATTTATTTTTATTAACACATTAAAGTATATTTTGTTTATAAGAAAAAAGCACCTTTACTGAAACTACAAGTGAAAAATTCTCTTAATAGTGTAGTGGGCGGCCATTTAACAAACTGATGCGTTCAAAAAGTGCCATTTGATGCGATACTTTTTTTTTTGTGTATTAGTTGATGTGTCACAATGGGCTATTCAGGATTTTCAACATACGTCAGCGACAAACAAGCAACAACAAAAAAACAAACAAAAACAAAAATGACAGTTAGTCTTACAGGTAAAATAAACTATTCAAAGAGCTAGTAATAAAGTGATTTGTGGTAATAAATAAATAAAACAATAGTTTATATTCTTATCACAATTAAAGGCTCTTAAAATAATTAAAGAAGTTTTTCTTGAAATATGAAATGCGGTTGACTTCGCCATCCACCATCGCTGGACTGGACTGAATTTGAATTAGGAAGTGTTTGGATATTGTGCTCAGTTAATGGGTTATTGGTTGTGGTCTTGGATTTTAGGGTGGATGCAGAGTCAACTTCATTTTAATGGTGTATTCACATTGCATGCGTTCCGGTGACTATTATATTAGCTGTGTTTTTTTGCATGTCCAAATAAAATTGTGTGAAAAAAACGACAACAAAGCAAAACAATTTACATGTTAAATACAACAACAACTATGTCCATATAGAGTTAGCTTTGTCCAGATAATTAACTGGAGTTAACTTTTGTCCCGATAAAATGGTATTGCCAGACTACCATTGTCGCTGTGTTATCGATAATTTGTATAGAAATGTCAAATGTTTGTTGGTAAGATAGTTCAGAACAAAATGGCAGACCAAGGCAAATGTTGAAATGTCCCGATGTCGTTTTTTTCGCAAACTCCATATGGACATACAAAAAAACGCAGCTATTAGCTGTGTTTTTTTGATGTCCAGATAAAATTGTGTGAAAAAAACGACAACAAAGCAAAACAATTTACATGTTTAATACAACAACAACTATGTCCATATAGAGTTAGCTAAGTCCAGATAGTTAACTGGAGTTAACTTTTGTCCCGATAAAACGGTATTGCCAGACTACCATTGTCGTTGTGTTATCGATAATTTGTATAGAAATTTCAAATGTTTGTTGGTAAGATAATTCAGAATAAAATGGCAGACCAAGGCAAATGTTGAAATGTCCCAATGTCGTTTTTTTCGCCAAACTCCATATGGACATACAAAAAAAACGCAGCTATTATGTAGTCGTATTAATTAAATTTTCCTAGAACACGCTTGGGCAGTTGTGCAGCCTAAATAGTTTAGCCATCTCGATATTTATAAATGCATTCCAAAAATGTAACATACCTGTATTCATTTATTTTGAATTAATCAATTTAAGTCTAACCGCACTCGACGGAACTGCAATTCAGCCAAAATGCGCGACATTGCGCAGCACTCTACGGCAGTTTTTTGATATACCGCACTTGAACTGCAGCTACGCGACATTATAGATTGGCTTCACTCATCAATAAAAGAGTAAAACCAATAAATAATGCCATGAGTAATACCATTTTGAAGTAATTTTAGAATTAACGACCAAGCAAAATAATAGCCCTGGATTTTAGTGCTTATCTTCGCTTTAAAAAAAGTAGCATGTTAAAAACAACAACAATACGGAGTTATACCAAATTATTTTTGCATTTAACATGCTAAATCGGCCTACAGCCTCAAAAATCACAATCATACTATATTATTCTTCAACAAACTTTTTTGTTATTAGCCCTGTTTTTTAATGCATTTAAGATAACTTCGAAGATAACTTCGCTTAGAAAAAACTAGCATGTTAATTACAACAACAAACTGCACTTGCAGCAACGGAACTATAGTCAGATTATCAAATTTGCCGTATGATGCCGTACCGCCTGTGTGAAGTTCAGTTGTCGATTGGTGCATACAAATAGTTTGAAGTTCATGTTGCAGATTGTGGTGCAGTTCCGCAGGTCTTGCCGAAAGAGGGCCAACTGTACAGAATCATGGTTCAAATTTTGATCCGTGGTTGAACAATACTAAATCATGACCAGCCTTATTTATTAGATTTTACCAATACTCGTTTCAACCTAGGAATAGTTAAACCAAGTTAAAGCACTTACTCCATCTTTACGCAACGTCAAACAAATCGTTATATATAAAAAAATTTCTGAGCCGGTTTAGTTACGCCCTCCTTATGTCAAAATAATATTTATTTATTATCCTCATGATCTGATCCGGATAAATAAAACAGACAGGATCTTAGTTATGTACCCGTCTCTTTTTGCCTTATGTTTGTTTATTTTTCACGTGTCTGTTGCCTCTTCTCTTGGCACTATTGAGACACATTCACAATACTCATTTTTGGATCATTGAAATAGATCCAGATAAAAAGCAGGATCCTATGTTGTTTTTGTAACCACGTGTTAGAAATTGATCCGGATCAGATCATGTGGATAATAAAATGCGGCTAATGACCCGTCTAAAATTCTGGTTATCAAAAACGTAAACAAACCCTTGGCGGATTTCTACAATTACTCATTTCAATTAATTATTATTGGTGGAATTTTGGTAAAGGAATTCATAAATGGATAAATAAAATAAAAGAAAACGGCTGTAGTAACAAAAAATTTCGTTTACACTTCTTTTCGTAAATTTCACATGATGTCACATCAAAATGACATTTAAATACTAAAACGGCCTTAATACGGTTTAAAACCTCCTATGAACTAGTTTTAGCTTATTCCTCCTCTATTCCTCGTGTATTTCTTTTATAAATAGAAATTTTAGGATTAGTATTATTTTAAAGTCAGAATAACTTTACTCCGTCGCTAAAACAAGTTGGAAGTGTTAGATATCTTTATCACATACTTGGTAATCCACTAAAATCGGTGATTTAAAATTACTGAATCACGGACCAAAATTTGAACCACGATTGTACAACCCAACTGACATTTAAGATTCATATTTCAGCCTAACTAAATAGGCTTTCTTATTTCTGTAAAACATTTATCAAATGTCTTTAAATATCAAAAGGAGAACATTAGCTGCGTTTGTTTGCATGTCCATATGGAGTTTATCGAAAAAAACTACATCGGGACATTTCAACATTTGTTTACCTTTTGCATAGGTCTGCCAATTTGTTTTGAACTATTTCCAACAAACATTTGACATTTCTATACAAATTATCGATAGCACAACGACAATCGTAGTTTGGCATTACCGTTTTTATAGGGACAAAAGTTAACTCCAGTTAATTATCTGGACTTAGCTAACTCTATGTGGACATAGTTGTTGTTGTATTTAACATGTAAATTGCAAAACATGCAAAAAAACACAGCTATTATAGAAATTCTTAATTAAGTCGTTGAAGGTCTTTAAGAAGTTGACACGAGCGCTATTGGGAATATTAATGAGCATTGAAGCTCAGTTTTTCCAGATAGCTTCAGAAAGGTTTCTATAAAGGTATGATCACCATAAAAGCAGTAAAAGTTATTTGACGGATAAGTTGTATAATATCTATTAGAAGTGGATAATACAACTCTTATAGAGGTTGAAAAATAAAAGAAAACAAATATAAAGGGTATTCATACAACAGCGTAAAGCCATCGTAAACGTTGTAAAATTTTAAGCTTCGTAATTCTGTCACAATTTGTATGGAAAATTTGACAGATTTGCATGAATACCCTTATTATTTTCATTTTCAATTTCTTTGAAGTGATTTGTATTGCATTTAAACCATTTTTAACCTGAAACTGTGTTTCACATACGACTATTTGGTAATTAATGTATTGGAAATAATTTAGCCAGTTTATATTTCTATGAGATCTCAAAGAACTCAGATGATTCAAAAATATAAACTGGATTCCTCTAAAAAAAATCCTCACTTTTCCGCTTAAAAACTGAGACTGAATTTTTTTGAATCGTTTGTTCAATTATTTTTTGTCGCAGTAAATTACATAAGAAGAAAAGAAAAGGAGAGTTGTTTTTACTTCTATGTGAGGAATTCTGTTTATATTTTACTCTTCTGTTCTGTCAAAGAACGGAGAAAAAAACTGAGTACTACAAAAATATAAGCTGGCTCTTTAACAATAGCAATATATCATTCTCTCGTTCAATTTCCAACTACAAAATCAGCACTGTTGGGAATAAACATATCGAAATTTGGTGGGGATTTTTTTTTTTCGTTTTGGAATTTGACAATTCTTCCAACTTTCCAACAGAGGTGGGTAAATTTCAACCGAAACCATGGATTCCTAAGGTAATTTAAATAAGTCGGAAAAACTTATAAGGTACATTAGTTTCTATTTTCCGCTTGCTGTTTGAGTTATAACGGTTTTAATAATTTAGACCATGTTTAAACCGTTAAAATTTGTTTTTGAAATTCAAAAAAAGATTTTGGAATCCATCATAGATATGGTAAAGATTATGTAGAGCCAGTTAACTGAAATGCGATCCAAAATCATATAAACCGTTATAACTCAAAAGCAAGGCGAAAACGAGCAAATTACCCATGGTTTTCGTCTGCGGTGGTGACTGTGGGACACCGTGTATATTTCTTCGGTGCATAAAACCATTATGATTTTTTTAAATTTTCAATGTTTGTACTAAAAAAAACTAATTACACTGGCTTACAAGGTTTTCGACACGAATTCTTTCTAAATCTTGGTGAAGTCGCTCTCCTTGCTCATCACAATATATTGAAAAATACAACTGAAGATTTCTCAAAAAGTAAAAATGATATTGGAACGATTAAAGCTGAATTTTGAAGATTAAGATTAGTACTTTCAGAACTTTACAATTAAAAAAATAAAAATCAAGTCGCATAGCAATATAACCCCAAAAATTGGTAAAATAGTTTTTTTTGGCACTTTCTAACGGTAATATCTCGAAAACCAGAGCTGATAGCGAAAAACGGATGAACGGAAACGGATTTGAGTTCAGCGTACAAATGTATGCGTGTCGAAAAGTTAACTGATATTTGTAAACCTGTGTTATAAGCTGCGTTTTTTGCATGTCCATATGGATTTTGGTGAAAAAAACGACATCGGGACATTTCATTTGTTTACCTTTTGCATTGATCTGCCATTTTGTTTTGAATTATCTTACCAACAGTAATTTGACATTTCTATATAAACTATCGATAACACAACGACAATCGTAGTTTGGCATTACTGTCTTTATCGGGACAAAAGTTAACTTCAGTTAATAATTAATGTTGATGTTTTTTTGTACCTATCCAAATTAATGGCGAGACTTAAACGGTATATTTTGTTTCTCAACAGTTGGATTTTTAGATTACTCTTGTACAGCAACATCTCCAAGGAAGAAGTTGTGTATCCTGTGCCTGTCTAATTGTGAAAATGATGATGGCTTGGTTGTGTTTGCAGTTGTATATTATTGTAGAAAATCGGGTCTTGTCATCGATGCTGGCAAATGAAAATTAATGGTGTTTTCAAGTTCTGCCCGGAATCGAACTACGTATAACCCAACTAACAATAATTTCACTCCTATATTAATCCACTCATGCTTTTCGTTTTCATTCATCCCACTCACAAAGCGTTGCATAAAACTCCATAGAGTCAAAAAGGCGAGCTTTTTCACTCCTATATTGCCATTCCTATTCCAATTGCAATTGCCTCAAAAATTGCCAATGGAGCCACAGCGTTAGTTTTCGTCATTTTTTGATGTATAAGTCAAGTAAAATCTTAAATTTTCTTTAAATTAATTCAGCCTTATCGCAAATAAATTTTCCCCCGGATTTTTTCCCCCGTGTGATACTCTCCAATCGTAAACAATATTCGAAAAAAGGAAAAAATTCCTAGGAAAAAAGTAGGTATCGCCAATTTTTTTTCCGAAGGAAAATTTGTGATTTTTCCCTGGAAAAAAATCACTTAAGTTTAGCTGGAGGATTTTGAAAATATAACTCGTAAGTTTTACTTTTGACTTTCTTATTCCTGTTTTGTCCGTTTATTTTAACAATTTTTATCTTCCGTGATATCTTAAGTGATACATTTAGGGCAGATCTCTCTCTCAAAAATTAATTAATAACTTCTGCCAAGACTTCTCTGAAGCTGGATTGAGCCACCTTTTTGGTAGCCACCTTCTGCAAAAAAAACGCAAGCATGCATTTAGTTCGACGATAGAAGGTATGCCAAATGCTTTTTTGGGTGGTGGCACTGAATTCATTTAAATATCCAGTAAATATGTGAAAGCTGGCGGTCATTCCGTAATTTTTAAAATGATAAGCTTCACGTAACGTCTATCGGTTTTTTCAGAATGCAGTCCTCTACAAACCTACAAGCATGAAAAAAGTATCAAGTTAGCTTGAAAATCAATGCAAACGATACCTTTCTACCCCTTAAGTTATTTCGAATTCTGTTTAGGTTTCTCCGATCTCTTTCTCCGGTGGTTAATCTGCAGGCTATGGTATATATTTTAAGAAATACCGATCTGAATGCTTAAAAAATTTAGGTACATAATTGTACTTCATTAACTTATTCACAAACTTTGACAGTTCAATGATTTAAATTAAATAATTCTCTCAAAATATTTCGAAATAAGTTCGAAGTTATTTCCGGGGGAAAATTGTATTCGGGGGAGATTGGCGATGAGAGTATTCAACTCCTGGGAAAAAATAAAATCCGAGGGAAAGCTATCTCCCTCGGAATTGGCGATAAGGCTGATTATATTATAAATAATTAAAAAGCCTATCATTCTGTACAGTGAATAAGTATAAGAAAATTAACATTGAAAAAACAATTACATACTTACATATTGTCTTCACTTTCAAGCACTTGAGTGCATTATGCGTGACTTGTAAAATTGACGTTTTGGAAAGCTACTTTTCGGTCGGTTTTGACATAAGCTTCCGACAGAGCTTCCGCCTATTCTAGTTCCTCCTTAAGCTAACTTAAGCTTGGTTAAATCTTTTATAGTATGGGCCTTAGAGTTGGTTAATGAGTGCAGGTCTGGGAGTGATGTTTATGTTTATATCACCACAATGTCCGGCTAACAAAACAAATGGTATTATATGAATTGAGAAACGAGGAATGCTGATGGGTGCCAAAGTCGAAAAATTTGGAAATGCTTGCGAATGGCCATAATGTGAATCATATGAGTTATACAAAAAATGTAGGTATGCCACTATCTTGAAAAAGAGATTAGTTTTGTTTTTATTGAAGAACTCTTTTACATTTAATTTTACAGTGAAATGTCAAACTGATTGGATACCCCAACAAACAGAGGCAGAAGTGATAACATTCTCTTGGATGGCGCAAAATTTCTTCTGATTTGCCATACAAATAGCACCACTGTGTGGTAGCGCACCACCGACCGTGGCCACGGCCGGCCTTTCAAGATCAAGTGCAATGCTTTGCTGTAACGCTAAAACTTCCGATCCAACTTTAAGAATGATCATAAAAACAATTAATCAAAGCACAAGCCCCATTTCTCAGAAATACATAATATTTTGGTCGAAGTATTTGCACAGTAAGAATTATGGGAAAAACAAAACAATCCTAATCACTTTTCATCAAATTATTATGCATCAGATAGAGTTGCAATAAAAAAATTGAAATGCTAGGGTTATCATTACGATAGGTGGATGTTACATATAGTTCAAGTTCAATCAGCACAATAAAGTTTAATAAAACACGGAAACGGATTTTGATCTTAGTTGTTGAGAATTTATTCAATCGCTTGATGTCTAGCAGAGTAGGTAGTTGTGGTCTCGAAGTGTAATGAGATTGTCTCTAATATTGTTTTCATTAATATTCATAGAAGTCAACGTGCAATTATGTGATTCTGCTCCAACACTCCACAGTGAAATCCCACTTGGTGAGGATGAGGATACTAGTAAAACGTTTCGTGAATTCTTCGCACAGCGTATGAAATCCTTGATGAACACATCGGTAGATCCTTGTAATGATTTCTATGCCTACGCATGTGGAAACTATCCTAACGCCATAGAAGATAATGAAATAACAAAAAAACAGAATGCCCTCAGTGATCTATCGCACGTCATTGATGCCCTTGTGGACAAAATTTTGCAGAAAGAACGCCAACAGGACGAATTGTACTACCAGGAGTTGCAGACGGTCAAACAATATCTAAAAATCTGTAATAGTGCGCAACTATGGCCACTCACACCAAGTGAGGAATATTTGGAAGTGGTCAGGGCCATTGGAGGCTTTCCAGCTTTAGATCCAACTTGGAATGCGTCTTCATTCGATTGGTTCAATATGACTGCCCATCTAATTCGATATGGTGTTGTTGGACTTATCAAGGAGGAAATTTTCCTTAAGCATCCCTTTCCACCGTACTATGAAATACCAAGATTTGGTTTTGATTTTGATGTCTACTCGGAAAATATCAAGACCAACGAGTCCCTTGGTTACTGTCACAATGTCAAAATAATGAAGGAACTACTTGACCTTTATGGCGTGAATGGCACTAAGAGCGACGAAGTCATCAAAGAAGTGATGGAGTTTTGGAACGAAGCCCTAGTGTATCAAGACAAGGCTCTTGACAGACGGAGCTGCCGTTGGCTGTCTTTGAAAGATGGCTTAGATGAATATGAGTTCCCGAAATGGAAATCCTTGTTTGAAATAGCTTGGAGTGCAAACGAGTCAATAATATTCGATGATTGCGATTGTCCATGTGATTGGTACTTTAAGAAACTTGACGAAATTTCAGTAAATAAGTCCGAAGCTATGGCCAATTATATGGCCTTGAAATTTCTCTATACAATGCATGCTCAGTTAAAATCAACCAAATTCCAACATCGGTATTGTGTGTCCGAGATTAAAAAATCAATGCCACTCATCTTAACATATTTCTATATGAAAGAACATTTTAGTAATGATGATCAAAGGGAAGTTGAAGAAATGATCTTAGAACTTAAGGCGAGCTTTATTAAATTGATCGCATCATCTGATTGGTTGGACGATGAAAGTCGTATTGGAAATCAGATGACCATCAATACTTTGAAGACCAGGGTTGGTGAAATTGTTGATCCAATTTCTGATATTTATATCCAGAAAATTAAATGGCTTAACCTTACGAAAAATTATGCTGCAAATAATCTTGAGCTGGCTAAATACCGGGTAAATATGCTTCACTTTGCCTTTTTGCAGCCAGATTTGGACGAAAATACAGCACCATTAGAAGTCCTTAATGCAATTCAAGTGAATGCCTTTTACGACCTTATCAAACATGGAATTAATGTGTTGGCTGGCATTCTTTTCCCTCCGGTTTACCATAAATATATGCCAAAGTCCGTTAAATACGGAAGTCTTGGATACATCGTTGGACATGAAATAGTACACAGTCTTGATTTTAGGGGTCGTGAATTTGAAAAACTATTCAAAAACCATTCAACATGGTCTGATGAAGCAGTTAAGATGATGCATAACCGATCTCAATGTTTTGCTGATCATCATAGGAACTATATCGTTCCCATTCTTGAACAAAAACTTAACCGTACAAAAAGTACAAAAGAATCAATCGCTGATTCTGGTGGATTGAGGGAGGCTTTTAATACATATCGAAGAGTATACAAAATTGCTTTAGAAAACAAGACGATGGACTTCGAGCAAATGGAGACTCTTCCCGGTCTTGATCTTACGGCAGATAAGACATTCTTTTTAAGCTTTGCTCAAGTATACTGTGCTAAATATGAAGCTAAGCATTATTGGAGTGAAATTAATGAAGATCATCCTATGGACAGATATAGGGTCATGTCATCACTACAAAATTTTGAGGGTTTCTCGGTGACGTTTAACTGTTCGTTGGGCAGTCCAATGAATCCAAAAAATAAGTGCAGATTGTGGTGAACAACAGTTGAATTAACTGTATTTAAAACTTGTACTTATTTTTTAAAAGGCTTTAATTTTGTGAATAAAATATTGTTTGTTTTCTTCCATTATCTTTTTGTTGGTGTTATATGAACAGTTCCAAATCCAATCTACATTTTTGTTTATTGTTGTAACTTGAAAAGTTAGATGAGTACCTACTTACTTGAAACTTTTGACTGTGCAGTCCCACTAGACTTTCATAAAAACCTGTGTCCAATTGGCGTTTTTCTTTTTTAATTCAGAAAAGAGCTGTGAACAGAGTCCGAGCATGTCGAGCTTGTTCTGAGCATCATCTGAACTCTGTCTGCTCAGTCATTTTATTCTGAGCTCATAGAGCGCGCTCTGAACAAACTCAGAACACACTCAGAACGAAAAAAGAAATAGAAATTTTTAGCTCTGAGCATTCAAGAAACACAACTTTTTGTTTGACAGTTCAGGTTCTGCTCTGAATTAAAAAAGAAAAACCCCTAATGCATGAATAGGACATGGAATCTGGTATTCTATTGGTTTTTTCCTAAACGCTCAGTCTTTTATGCCCAGAGTGGAGTTGGAATGTTAATTAAAAGGCGTTTTTTGTTTGACAGTTCAGGCTCTGAACTAAAAAGTTCAGAGCCTGAACTGTCAAACAAAAATGTGTGTTTTTTGTTAGCTCTGAGCGTTGCCTAGTACGCAGATCGAACAAAGACAAATTTTATCTCTATCCTTTTTTTCCCAAGATAATCTCTGAAGTTTCAGAGATAAAAACAAATGTCAAATGAGAACAGTAGCGTAACTAGAAATTTTAAAAATTCCTTCAATTCACATTAATTTGCAATTTGTGCGTAAAAGTACAGAAATCAGATTCCTTGTACGTAAAAGTACATAAATCAGATTCTTTCAAAGCATTTGCAAAACAAGAAAAATTACTCGCTTGCGCTTGATGGAGAACATTATAATGTGGATGGATGAAAATACCTCTAAAAAGTCTGAAATTGTCTGTTTTTTCATTTCTCTGGAAAAAAGCCATTTTAGGGCAATTTGGATCGAAGTACACTTTTTCCGTCAAAATATAGTTTGTCACCATCTGTCAAGCCATCAACTGTCAAATTATTTTTGAAGGACGGCTACCATGTCAATGGATTAAGAAACCTCTACAAAACCCGAAATTTTTGAAGTTTTTACTTCTCCGGAAAAAAGTGATTTTAGGGCAATTGGTTGGACAAAAATAAACTTTTTCCGTCAAAAAATAGTTTTTTTTCCCTATCTGTCAAGCTATCAACTATAAAATTCCACCTAAAAGCATGCGGATTCACATCCGCGATCCGCCGATGGATTTAAAAAACTCTGACAAAAATCAGAAATGTTAGCAGTTTTCTACTGCTTCAGAAATCCCATTGAATTTTCCAACTCAGTTTGCTGATTCCGACTTGGTTCGGAAATGAATTTAAATTTTGTGTCGAAGAAAATATTTTCCGTAACTATATGCGGCCCTTATGTACCCTTTTCCATTAGCTACGCCGCTGACTAATTTAAGGCTGTGGTTCTATTTATTCTATTCTCATTCTTATGTCATCATTTTCTTTACGCATTTTATATTTTATTTCAGTGTAGTACCTCGTGGCGTGATGGTTAGTGCGTAGCGTAGGACTGTCATGTCGAAGGTATGGGTTGGATTCCCAGCCGTGCCACCTAAAAACACAAATGTTTTATGCTACATTTCCACCTAGCGCTAATCTGAGATTTAATAAGATTAACCTTAAATCTCCTTTAAATCTCGTAGATTTACCATACAAATTTATTTCGTAAATCTTGAAGATTAGAAATTAATCTTGTTAAATCTTCCTAGGACAAATAGTTTTACAAATCGAACTAACCTATTTTTACATGGTGCTGAACGATTCATTCGAGACTCGCGTTCAGTTCTTCATTGTTTCACACGAATCAAACATTCTGTCTCATTCGCACTTCATAAGAAAAATTGGAACGCCATTTGTATTTTTGAAGGTGCTGTCAAATTTAATCTTTTTTAAATCTTTTTGTGCGGTGGAAACACCAAAAAGATTTATTAAATCTAATCTGAGATAAACCTTTGGTGGAAACATAGCATTATCCGAGGTATTGCCTCTTGCGAGGAACTGACAAATCCTCCAAGAGTATACTTGTCATGAAAAAGTGCTTCTCATCTAGCCGTTCGGACTCGGCAAAAAACTGTAGGTCCCCTCCATTCCTGCCAACAACACGCACACAGAAATGGTTGTGAGTTGTAAGTCACTAGGCCTTGGTTCTCGACGAGCTGTTGCGCCACCCAATTTATTTATTTTATTTATTATTTTATTTCAGTCGTGCGTCCTCAGAACGTCTTAATAATGGAAAGAACGAAACAAGGAGATGATTTAAGTATATAAAAAACAAAATATACATTAAGAGCCCTACACACGATCAATGTTTATTGTCAATATTCAGTGAAAAAGTAATTTTTCGCTGAGTATTGATCGTTCGTATACTCTTCAATGTCATTGACAATGAACATTGACGACATTGATGAGAACCAAAATCGATTTGGTTTTCTTCAATGTAACTGTCATGTTGACGTTTGAGTCGGTGGCAAAAATAAAGAAAACTACAAAATAGAAAAAGAAATGGTCGATTTTTGGGCTTAGTTCTCTTTCCTTAGTACTTAATTTTGTTATTGCTTCTTTTTTATTTGCTGATACACCCAATACAATATTCTTGCAGCCAAAACATACAATTTTACGTACAATTATTGTCAATTTTCATTGATACGTGTGGTGGCAATTTTGGATCAATGTTTTTTGACAGAAAATGTCTTCAATAATTATTGTCAATGAATATTGATCGTGTGTAGGGCCCTTTAAACGCCACAATTTGTCCGGAAAAAAAATGCTTCGAGCATTCTTTTTCCGCGCAAAGTTAAGTGGAGGCTTTCTTTTACCTATTCACGTACAGCGGTTACTACTGTCAAATTTTGCGCTGGATTTGCGTACTACTTGGAAAAATATCCGAGATAATATTATGTCCTGGGAAAAATTTTATATGGGAGATAAATTTTGCCTCGATTTGCGTACTTGGCTAGAGCTAAAAATTTGTGTTTCTTTTTTCGATCTGATAGTCTAAGAGCCGACAGCAAATTTAGGGAGTGGACGTATAACCAAAATCGGAGTATGTATGTTCGCTATAAAAATTCGTGTTTTGTTCCGTGAATGACGGCTCATGAATAAAATTGTGTACACATCATCGAGCAACCACCCAACAAACCGAGGGTTGTCACGCAGTATTAAAAAATTTTGTCAGCAGGCAGTTCTGAGTGTAAAACCATCATTCAGCGTGTACACATTGTCAGTTCGAATTGAGTTTGTCGAAAGTCGGATCCTTGATGAAGTGAAGAAGAAGTCAAGTCCAGAAGTTCAACATAGTGATTCAGTTGCAATGCATTCCAAAAGCAGGATCAAATGCTTTAAGTGTGGAAAGCTGGGGCACAAGTGCTCTTTGCAAATGTCAAAGAAGATATGATGAAAACCAATACTTTACAAAAGCTAAAGTAAGTGCCACTGATGCTCTGGAATTTATTTTCGTTGCGCATGCAGAGATGGGTCTTAAAGCTGAAGTTCAAAATTCTTTACGTTTTTATCTGGAGCAACTGATCAGATGGTCAACGATGAACAATATTTGACCAACTGCAAGGTTCTAGACAATCCGATCCAAATATCAGTTGCAAAGAATGGAATATATCTTATCGCAACCAAAATTGGAACGATCTGAGGAAATCTGTATGTGAATGAGAAGAAAACCGATGGTGTGATTGAAGATGTCCTATTCGTAAGAGAATTGTCTTGTAATTTGCTTTCCATTCGGAAATTAGAATCAAAAGGCATAAAGACAGTTTTCGAAAACGGAAAGGCGCAGATTTGGCGAGGCAAAATTTTTTGACTGAACCTGTGAGCAATGGGAAGCTATATGAACTATGCAATGAAGTTCATGAAGTTAAGTTTGCTGGAATAAGTGCAAAAAAAAATCTTGAGTTATGTTAACATTAACATTGGTGACATTCTGAAGCTAAAGCGAGCTGGAACCGTAGATGATTTAGATGTCATGGAGAATGGTAGCAAGGAACTTTTTTGCGAATCTTGGACCAATAACACCAACCACTTATGATAACGAAAGGTATGTATGTTTACACATTTTGCAGTGGCTTACTTGATGGAAGGCAAACATGAAGTGCTTAGTAAATTCACTGAGTATACAGCTTGGGTTACTGCTCATTTTGAAAGAAAAATATCTTGTTTACGTGTCGACAACGCAGGTGAATATTCTTTGAACAACTTCAAGAAGTTTTGTGCTCAGCAGGGAATTCGAATAGAGTACACAGTCCCATATACACCCGAACAAAATGGTGTATCCGAGAGATTTAACCGAGTTATTATGGAAAAGGCCAGAACAATGATCATTCATTCCAAAGCTGATAAATCTTTATAGACCAGGAAAAATAGCACAAATCGTATGGGGAACCTTGAAAAAATTAATTCATGAAATATTAAAATTGGAATCAACGCAGAATTGCAACCTCTATAACATATCCAAAGTCCCCCAAAATCCCTGCATTGGCTTTTTGTGTAGATGCATTTGAAGAGGTGCAGACGGGGAGAATTTGGAGGTCTATGAAACTTAAATATTTGTTTGGGTAAAACCTGATCATATATGATACATGCTTTAAGGGTAGTTTTTAACGCTGAATCTAATGAAACCAAATTCAAAATGATACAACCACCCAAAAAGAAGTTATAGTCCTTTTTATGTAATGATGACTTTTTTTTCAGGTACAACAGGTAAAATATTACCGAAACCCCTTTGAAAATAAAGGTATGTTAATGAAACTTGGAATGAATGTTTCATTTGTCTTAGGAACTAAGAATCAAGAGAGTCCTTAAAAATATTCATGGTGAAAGGGTGTTTTTTTTAAGGGGGAGGGGCAACAAAGAATGTTAACCATAACACCCACTTAAAAACTCTTACACTCATGAAACTCGCCAAAAATATTAAACTCTTCATGGCAACCAAGAATCAAAATAGTCCATACAAATATCTTTGTTCTAAGAGTGTTTTTGGTGACTGTTAACTTTTGACTTGTTCTACCGAAAATACGATTTCAAAAATTTATTTTTGCTTGAAAAGGCCCATAACTTTTTTAAGGGTGCTTGTATCATTTTATTTTTGCTTTTATTAGATTAAGCGTTAAAAAATACCCTTAAATCATATACCATACTTTGTGTATATACCTCAATTACACCAAATCGGAATTTTGGCTCAAATCTTCCAACTTCTTCCCAGATTTTCCCTCTCTTTAATAAAAAAAACCCCAGAACAAATATATTTATGAGGACTATTTTGATTCTTGGTTGCCATGACAAATTATATATTTTTGGCGAATTTCATGAGTGTAAGAGTTTGTACGTGGGTGTTATGGTTAACATTCTTTGTTGCCCCTCCCCCTTAAAAAAAACACCCTTTCACCATGAATATTTTTAAGGACTCTCTTGATTCTTAGTTCCTAAGACAAATGAAACATTCATTCCAAGTTTCATTAACATACCTTTATTTTCAAAGGGGTTTCGGTAATATTTTACCTGTTGTACCTGAAAAAAAAGTCATCATTACATAAAAAGGACTATAACTTCTTTTTGGGTGGTTGTATCATTTTGAATTTGGTTTCATTAGATTCTGCGTTAAAAACTACCCTTAAAGCATGTATCATATGATCAGGTTTTACCCAAACAAATATTTAAGTTTCATAGACCTCCAAATTCTCCCCGTCTGCACCTCTTCAAATGCATCTACACACAAAGCCAATGCGGGGATTTTGTGGGACTTTGGATATGTTATAGAGGTTGCAATTCTGCGTCGATTCCAATTTTAATATTTCATGAATTAATTTTTTCAACCTCGGAACCTATTTTTCCTGGCCTATTATGGGGAGAAGCTGTTTTGATGTCCGTTTACTTGTCGAATAGAAGCTGTACACGTGCTCTTCAGGACAAGAAGGAGAAGAATATCACTCCGGCAGAGTTATGGTATGGTCGACGCCCAAACTTAAGAAACTTACGTGTCTTTGGTAGTACAGCTTATGTTCAAATTCCTGGTCAGCTTCGAACCAAACTTGACTCGAAATCTTATAAGTGCATTATGGTTGGGTATGCAGAAAACGGTTATCGATTATGGAATCCTGTGTCAAAGAAAATTGTAACAGCAAGCGATGTAATTTTCAACGAACAATCCTTAATTGCTTCGAATCTCGAACAAAAAGAAAAGTACGTTTGGGAGAAATCAATGAATTTTGATGATGAAGACGAAACCAAAGTCTAGTCCGAAGTTAAATCCGAAGCAGGAGGAGAAACAACTGAAACAACTGAATATGAAGAAGTTTATCAAGAAGCATTCTTTGATCTTGACCAAATAGAACCTACTGACGATGCAGATGGAAGCCCAAATGATGAGAATCCACGAAGTAAGCGTACAATCAAACCACCAAAAAGATTCATAGGCTATGATATGACCTGCATGGCGCACGCTTTGAGAGCTGAAAGTTTTGTCGACGATGTACCAACCTCACTTGGAGAAGCTAAGAAAAGCAGAGAATGGAATAAATGGAAATGCGCCATTGAGGAGGAGTTGACATTTTTGAAGGAAGCTCAAACCTGGATGTTAACAAATCTCCCTGAATCAAAGAAAGCTATCGGTAACAAGTGGGTTTTCAAAATCAAAAAGGATCAATTTGGTAACATCAGTAAGTACAAGGCTCGTTTTGTCGCTAAAGGTTTTTCACAAAGAATCGGATTTGACTATACAGAAACATACATGCCAGTAGCAAAACTGACATCTGTACGAGTGCTGTTAGCTCTCCATTCTTGAATGACAATATAAATGAAGAAATCTACATGCGACAGCCGGAAGGTTTTGGAACTGATAACCTTGTCTGTAAATTAAATAAATCTTTGTATGGTCTTAAACAAGCTTCAACAATGAGGAACGAGCGATTTCACAAATTTATTTGTTCAATTGACTTTAAAAGAACAAATTCAGATTACTGCCGGGAAAAGTTAAAATATTGTTTATACCTTAAAAAGACCAGATAGCTGATATAATGACAAAAGCTTTACCTAAACCTCAGTTTACTGAACTCAGGAAACGATTAAGAATTTATCATGAATCTGAGGAGGCGTGTTGAAATAAGATACTTGTTACTAATATCTGTACTTTGTTTATTTAAAGCTACAAGTAATAAAGTTTCTGTTATCATTTATTTTCTGTTTTATATTTTCACTTCTCGATAAACTGCGAACTGATCAAGAACTAATTTATATTTATTTGTACCAAATAAATCATTTGTATTTATTCTTCAACTGGGAATTGTTTTTCATTTTCTTAGAATCAAATGGAAAATTGATTCAGCCGTTTAAGCTGTAGCCGAACAGACAGGCAGACAAACAGAGAGATAAAAAGTTCATCTACCTCGGAGATTGGTTCAAAACTCCTCACACAAAAGACGAAGTGCACATGCAAAACACGTCGACTACACTGGCTCCTCGGCACTGGCCACATCGAGCGATTATGGACAGTAATTATGATCCAGCAAAGAGAGATTTTGAATCCCAGTCCCCAGGTTAGGGAGAATGAAGAGAATCACTGGTTTAAGGACCAAGCCATCGCGGATGCCAGAAAGGTTGGTCTAGATGACTGGAAGCAGCGTGCTCAGGATCTTAGAGGATGGAAAGCTGCCGTGACTCAGGCTGCGGTCCTTCATGGATTGGGAATTGGATAAGTAAGAATTAGAAACAAAGATCCCATCTGCTGTTTTTGTAATAAGCGTTAAAACTTAAAAGATAACCTCGACTCAGACCCGAAGATATTAAATGGCGGCTTTTGTATAACTGTCATTCTCTTGAAAAAAAGGTATTTTTTTAAAAACAATTTCACCATTAAGTTAATACATTCCTGAGGGTAACGTAGAATTCACAAACCTATAATGAAGTTCTTTTCGATAACCTTCACAATTACACCATTCAAAAGTTCTACATATGTAGAAAATCTATATTTTTCTCAATAGACCTTGAATAGCTTTTTATGATCATTATGAGTTTGGCGAAGACTAAAGACTTTATTTTCCTAGTTCAATGTGATGGTTTTTAGCTTCGATTTAACTGGTCCATTTTGACCGTACCTTCTATTTAAGGATGTAATCGTAGTGGAAATTTAATCATAGAGCGAGCTACACAATAAAGTACAAACCAACAAAAATAGTCCACAAAGTTTCAAAAAATAAAGTTTTATTTTTATTGCAACTTAACTATACATAAAAATTACATTTTCCTTATAAATATTGTAGATAGGTTAATATAGGAACATATTTTGTGTTATATGGATTTCAAATTTTGTTTTTTTAAGGAATTTTAATTAATAAAGAGTTTCGATTCTTTCATGATTTTCTCTTGCTAAATTGTATAATGTTAATTATAATATTCACTAGGGTTTCCGCTACTTCCCAAAATTGTTTCTTAGTAGCAATTTTAAGTTCGTTCTGATTTGGCGTTGGTTTGGGGGAGCCTATGTGTTATTTTGTTCATCTTCATTTTACCGTAGCGTGACTAGAACATTATAATAAGTGGTATTGGCTTTTTTAAAATTCATTGTGAAATATTTCTTTCATTAGGCGAAATTCCAAAAAATCCATACCGTAACAATTATCGCAAAAAAGAATTAGTGCTGAAATTAAAATAATTTTTATTTAATCTTTAATTTTGAAATTAAATTAATTGATATTAACTATATTTTATATTAAGGGTATTCATACAAAGGCGTAAAGTTGTCGTAAACGTAGTAAAGTTGTAAACTACGTAAATCTGTCTAATTTTCCATGAAAATTATGACAGATCTACGAAGTTTAAAATCTTACTTCGTTTACAATGGCCTTACGCTGTTGCATGAATCACAACAAAAACATAAATGTAAAAAAAGAGCTAAGTTCTTATGTACAAGAAACCTGTGTGCAAAAAGTCATCCATAAAAAGTAGTGAGATCTATAATAGCCAAGTTCTTAGTTCATGAAGTCTTTATAATATCAAGTATCATAAGTAGATTAATATCAAAACAACTCCTAGTTATGACAGAAACTCGGTATTAAATGAATTAAGATTTAAATTTAATAATTTTAAAAATGTGGGTGGATGCCACGCCCCCTGAGAAGAAAATCCCAAATTGTTTGTTTTTTCTTTTTGTATGCACCTCAAGCCCTACCTCTCTGGTTATTTTCACCATTCTATGACAACCGCAAATCCACCATAATATAATTGATAACAATTTTAAGAATTAGGGAAGATACCAAGCCCTCTGATCATAAAATTCCAGATTTTCAATTTTTGTCTCTGTATGGACTTCCTTCTGCCTACCAATTTTCATCGCCTTACAACAATCTACATATAATTTATATGAATTTTTAAGAGAGTGGGTGGATGCCACGTGCACTGAATTGAAAATTGCAGATTTTCAATTTTGTTCAATGGATGCACCACAAGACCAGCCATTGTGCGAAATTTCAAGGTTCTAGTGTTCTACGGTTCGGGAAGTGCTCCATAATTTTGATGATCTGTCAGTGAGTGAGTCAGTTTGTCATTTCAGTAGTAAAATACCTACTACGTTTTCATTAGAGCTGAAATGAGGTAATTTCGCAAATCACAGAAAAGGTGTTTTTTCATTTGTAATTTGGTAATTTCGTTTGACAGCTCATTTCATTTTTGAATTTCAAGTGGCTGTTAATCGCTTCTTGCTGTTGCTTTTTCTTTCTGCTTCCATTGAGCTTTGACATTTTCATACAAAACCTTTTCAGAGCTCTTCTAATTGTGGCCGATTGGATGTGTTCATTAGGTTTTGACTTAATTTCCAACCTACTTTCGTGCAAATTTGGTTGAAATTATCTCATTTCGAAAAATGTGAATTTGTATATGGGAAATGAGATGATTTGGTATCGAATTTGTTAATTTTCAACGAAATTACCTCATTTGTCCTAATGAAACGGTTGTATTACGGTTTTTGCGATTTTTGGAGGCCTATATCTCAGGAATTACTTATTTCAAAGGGATGAAATTTCGTGAAGCCTGATTCACAATGCGACGAGGAAACAAGACGTGAGCGTCCCGAGATCTCGTCATTGCTGCTAAACGAATTTTAATTGAAAGTATTCGAAGAAATAATGAAGCGTTTTTCGGCGTTACGTCGCGCCAAGGACTTGAAAAATTGAAAAAAAGACGCGACGAGCCGATGATTTTCTTTTTTAAGAAGTAATTTTCATAATGGAACATTTTTTTCAAAGAAAAAATACGATAACTTGAAGTTAATAGATAAAGTAATTGATAATCTGCTGTCTTTAATATTATTTTATTTAATTTGTATTAACTTTTGTTTACAGAAAATAGTTCTCGTTGTTAAAAATGAACGATTTTTTAACTAGAAAAAGATGACAGCGGATCACATCATGCTCCCGTCTCGTTTTCTCGTTGCATTGTGAATCAGGCTTGAGACGACTGTGTTCAGCAAATACTACGAATTTGAAGTTTCTAATTCTAACTTTGAGCCTGATTACACGATTGGTTATTTATTTCGGTCATTTCGTGTTTCGTCTTTTTGACACATTGGTTGAGGGGTGTAGAAATGTAGGGGGAATGAAGTAACGAAAGCACGTATGAAAATTTTAAGATTTTTTCTGGTTGAACGACGTTTATGATTTGACAAACGAGTAGAGGCGAGGGATGCTTAAAAAATTTAAAAAGTGAGATTAAAAATTGTTTTTAATAATTAAATAGGCATAGACTTGAACAAGAAGTGATTTAAAAATATTTGTAATTATAATTACTGCCTATTTTTCAATAAATGAAACTCAAATTTTTTGAACGTCAAAATCACGAATGGATTTTTTTCATTGTTTGTAATCACGAAGGTACGTACCTGTCAAAAAGACGAAACGAACGAAAAAACTATCGTGTAATCAGGCTCTTTATTCGTACTGAAGTAAGGGCGGGTCGCCTGAGTTTGTTCCTGTAAAAAGGGTGCAGGGGCTGACTGGAGGTCAAAGAGCCTACCGGGTTTTTTTTATAAAAAGGGCCACAGAATACAATAACTCTCAAAATGGTTAAAAAAAAGTTGATATTGCAGACATTTCTCGAAAGTCACTTTTTTATGTTTATTAATTTTTTTTTTAATTAACATATTGGTTGGTATATTTATAAAAAAAAATAAATAAATTGGGTGGCGCAACAGCTCATGGAGAACCAGGGCCTAGTGACTTACAACTCACAACCATTCCTGTGTGCGTGATTGTTGGCAGGAATGGAGGGGACCTACAGTTTTTTGCCGAGTCCGAACGGCTAAATGAGAAGCACTTTTTCATGACAAGTATACTCTTGGAGGATTTGTCAGTTCCTCGCAAGAGGCAGTACCTCGAATAAAACATTTCTGTTTTTAGGTGGCACGGCTGGGACTCGAACCCACACCTTCGGCATGACAATCCTACGCACTAACCATCAAGCCACGAGGTACTACATATATGGTATATTTATAAGGTATAGGTTAGGTTAGGTTGGAAGGGGTGATAATACGGCAAGCCGCACCATCTCACTCGGATCTCGTAGGATCCATTGCGCTCCCCGGGGTATAGGTGGTTAGTGAGGAGGGATAGGGAGGGAGTTAATAGGAAGTTTTAGGTGCTAGGGGCCTCCTTGAACCATCCTGAGTTCTGAATGAATTTCAGAATGTTCTTTAGTGGCAAGACAGAGATGTCGCCCAGTTCGTCGAAGAAATATTCTCCAAGGGCCTCTTTTCTGGTTCTAGCTAGGCTGGGGCATTCGCAAAGGAAGTGAGGGGAGCCCTCCTCTGCCTCTTCATCATGACACCCTCTACATAAGTCCGATGAGCTGATGCCCATTCTGTTCAAGTGGGTTCCCATTGAGTTGTGGCCCGTAAGGACACCAACCATGAGAGATAATTGAGGCCTGCTTAGCTTGAGTAAGTAATCAGTTTTTTTCTTTGAAACATTTGGCCATAGATTCCTAGAAACCCGACAAGTGTCGATGGATGACCATCTGACATTTGCAGCCTCTAAGAAACTCTGGTGTATTCTACTTTTTTCTTGCTCCAGTGGCATGAGCACAGAGGCTTCGATTTGGCTCGGATCAAGAGATGAACCGCTTTTGGCCAGTTCATCCGCCATTTCGTTCCCGTGAATATCCCTATGTCCTGGAACCCATCTTAGGGTTACTGTGTTCGTTGCATTGAGTACTCTTAGCTCGTTCCGGCAACGGTCGACCAGTTTGGACGTGGTGATTGAGCAAATGGCTTTAATTGCCGCCTGGCTGTCTATGAAAATATCAATATTGTTGTTTACTAATTCACATGAGGCAAGATGTTTCGCCGCTTCGCAAACTGCCAGTACTTCCGCTTGGAATACACTGCAAAAGTTTGGAAGCCTCAACGATCTATTTATGGATGGGTTATCTGAGTAGATGCCTGACCCAACCCCCTCCGAGGTTTTGGAACCGTCAGTAAAGACCGAAACATGATTTTCATTTATGACCCTGTTTTCATTCCAGAGTTCCCTGGTTGGAATATCTGTTATGGTTACTGGGTTGAAATCTATGTGCGGTGAAACGTAGTCTGTTTGAATGTCTATGTCTGTAAAATTCATTATAGTTCTGTGACCGTAGAGGCCCTTTTTCCAATTTTTACATTGGTGAAGTCTTAAAGCACTTTTGGCCGCCAACTCTTTCGTGAACAGATCGAGTGGGGCAAGTGAAAGGAAAGTTTCAAGGGCAGCCGTTGGTGTGGGTCCTGATAGCACTGGTTGTACCAATACACGCTAGTCTTTGAATTTTAGTCATGGTTTTTAGATTGGTTTCCTTATCTAAGGCTGGCCACCAGACCATGCATGCGTACGTTAGAATTGGCCTTATAATGGCTGTGTACATCCAATGAATGGTTCTGGGGCTGGGACCCCATCTTTTACCAAAAATTCTGCTGCAAGTGTAGAAAGCTATTGAGGCTTTTCTTTCTCTTTCTTTAATATTTTCTTTCCAGTTTAGTTTACGATCGAGAACAACGCCAAGATATTTGGCAGTACCCGAAACCTGTAACGGTATTCCGTTAATGGTTGGCGGGTTTATGTTTGGAATATTACGTTTCCTTGTAAACAGCACCAGTTCTGTCTTCAGTGGGTTAACATTGAGGCCACAACTACTGGCCCAATTTTTGAGCTTGTCCAGGGACGTTTGTAGGAGCTCGCTCAGAGTGGGAACAAATTTTCCAGAGGCCAATAACACAATGTCATCGGCATATGCAACTACCTTGATGCCGCCCAGATTTAGTTTAACTAAGATCTGGTTGACGACAAGGAGCCAAAGCAAAGGAGAAAGTACTCCACCCTGTGGAGTGCCCCTACTTGTCCTAACTCTTATCTTGCTGTCACCCATTTCTGCATTAATGAGTCTCGTTTGAAGCATGAAATCAATCCAGTTTATCAATGATGGATCGATGCTGACGGAGTTTAGGGCTTGTCGAATTGCACCGTTATCAACATTATTGAAGGCCCCTTCTATGTCAAGGAATGCTGCTAAAGTGAATTCCTTGAAGTGTATCGACTTCTCAATCGTAAGGTATAAGGAAATAGCTATTTTTAGTTTATGGCTGCGTCACATTACAGATCAATTAATTTGAGTTTTTATTCAAGCAAGCATACAAAATTGCAAAGATGTTCTTGTAGGTCTCAGTAATATAACATTAGTTTTACGACCTTAAGTGGGTGTGACTTCAGTTAAGTCAAACAAAATTACGCTGGTCAAACAAATTGTGGAAACTAAGGGAGAAGCATTCATAGATATTTCAATTTTTTTTTAAATTTCATAGAAATTATTTTTTTTTAATCTACAGCTATTTTTCAATCAAAAGAAATGAAACTCAATAAATATTTTCAAAAAATATATTGAAGAGTTGATTTTTTTTCTTTTTTTTTTGTCTAGTGAATCAAATTAATTATTTAGCTTTAATTTCACAATACCCGTGTTTTTTTGGAAAAGCTATCCGTAGCACAGTAAGATTTTACACAAATAACAAAAACAATATCGGCAGTAGGATCACTGCCGATAAAAGCTAAAGTAGAATCCTACTGCCGATAAAATTTTGACGTTTGTTCGATTATCGAACTAGACTGAAATTTTGTGTTTCGTTATTGGTACGATTGATAATTTTTGTATCTCGAACTCCCGAAGGCTATGTTCGTAGAGTAGAGTTATTTGAGTTAGTAGAGTGATTTGGCCCTGTTTAGATTGTTACTTTTGGCTTCGTCATGACGATGGTTTTGTAGTTGAACTCAGTGAGGATAAAATCTTACCCATAAACTCATCCGCATGAGGCGTAGTGAGCGAGGGTATATCATAGGCGCATGGTTGTAAAATTAGTGCAAATTGTAAAATTTAGCATTTTTATATACTATAAAGGTGACCATAAATATATATTCTGCGAACTGTCAAACGTAAAATCACAATCCTCAATATCAGGGACCCAATTCCGCAAGGGTAAATGAATTTCTGTGTACACGTTCTATTCACACCGAAAACAAGTGTGAATAAAGTTGACTGATTGTGCATGCGTTATCTGTCAAAAACTTAATCACTCTTGCCTCTTGCGGAATCGCAAAAATCTATGTGTACACGAATTTTTGTGTACAAAACACTCTTGCGGATTTGGGCCCCAGGACGCATTCCACAAAGCAGCGAATGAAAAATTCGTTCGAATTTAACTTCACATTTTTTACCACCCATTTAACTGGGTTTATATTTTATGGCAATTCGCATCTATTGACAATCAAACAAATTACTCCTGCAACTCGCAATTCGCTATTCGCAGCTTTTAAACGTAAGTGATAATAAAAAATATCTGATTTCAACTCGCACTCATTTCATTTCAAAAAAAAAAGTTGACTAAAAAGTCCTCGTGTAATAGCAGACTAAATGACGACTTTTTTACTTTGACCATAGTCTACCAACAAACCCCTACACCTTTTTTTCTATTTTAAAGCTGAAAACCAATTTTCGAATCTGAAAATGGGAAACAAAGAAGAAAGGAACACAAACATTCAATTTAAACCATAGAATTTATAAATATATAGTTAGTTATATTTCATATTTTCCGTCAACATAAGTTAGATTTTGTTAATAGTTTTGGTTTATTTCTACTTTTAACTTTCATAAAATTCACATTTTTGTGTTGCGACAGCTATTCAGGGGTACCATATTTGAAATACAGAAATATAGGCAGCTGCCGATGCATTTTAATGGGAATTTCTCACTGTACTAAATATAAAATTCCAAAAAAACGCGGGTATTTCTCACTGTTGCACGATTTTTCTGATTGAAATTTTTGATATTGAATGAAAAGAAACCGCTGTGCTTTTGATTACCATCTCTGCAGTTTCAAACATTTAAATTAAATAAGGTAGTTTTAGAACTATTTCTCCTAAAAGTAGCTGTGATTTATAAAAAAGTACAAACAAATATTTTAGTAATCCATTTGCTAATTTTAAATTATTTGAGAAATCACTAATTCGCTGATTCTGTTTAATCAAAGATTTCCTGAAATTTCTTTTGCTTATCATGGGTTAAGAGAAAGCTCTGTTTTGCAAAGGCCTTGGTTAAAAATTATAGAAAAACCACAACCTGGAAGAAAATCCATCACTAGGTATCACAAAATGCCAGCACTACCTACACTTCTTATTGTCCGTGTTCTTTTACACAACAAATTTTTCTTTCTATTGCTATGTTTCCACCAAAAGTTTATCCCAGTTCAGATTTAATAAATCTATTTGGTGTTTCCACCGCACAAAAAGATTTACATACTTTGACAGCAGATTTAAAAATGCAAATGGTGTTTCAATTTTTCTTATGAAGAGGAAGTGAGATAGAATGTTTCTTTTGTGAAGAACTGAATTCAGCCATGAATGAATATTTCAGCGCCACACGCCTAGGAAGATTTCACAAGATTAATTTCTAATCTTCAAGATTTACGAAATATATTTGTATGGTAAATCTTCGAGAATTAAAGAAGGTTTGATGTAAATCTTATTAAATCTCAGATTAGTGTTATGTGGAAGTGTAGCATAAAGCTCACAACAAAGTTTATGTTTGTTTATGGTGAGTGACAGATTACATCTAACAATTGATTTGACAGATATACTGAAAAATATACTGATTATTGGAAAAATCATGATCAAACTGAAAATTGAGTGAACAAACGCTCAATGATTGTACAGATATACACTCTATAGTTATCTCATGCAACACGATTTTGTAGGTTGACATTTGGTCGATAGGTTCACTGTGATCGCCTTACCGATATCTCTTGATAAAAATTAGGATTAAATTTGGACACTAGATGGCCACGAGCTTTTTGGCTTCATGAGAATACTATTGTGTTTATATACAATGGCTCTATGATGATGACAGATTCATAGCTACGGATTAAACAGAATCAGTGATAACCTAGTTGCAGATTTAACCCAATGTGAACAAACTGGCCCTATGCTAGTCCAAGAACCAGAGCAAAAACAGTAGCTTCATAATGCAATCAACTACTCAATTGATTTTTGTTCGAAAATGTTCATGTTAATCCAAGTTGGCGAGCATCAGCGGCCATTTTGGAAATCACGTTTTATCAAATATCTCGTTAATCGGGAACCGACGAAAGTAGTATTATTTTTTTCTTAGTTTTTGAGAAATTAAAAAAAATAAAATGCACGACTGGATCGCACGTACATATTTGCTCTTATGTTCAAGTTGTGTGGGACTTAAGAACATTAAAAAATGTTCAAGTAATTATAGAAAAAGAATTTAAATCGTTCTTTTAATTGTATAAACAGTCTGATAAATAACTTAGAGCTCAAAAAAAGGTATGCCATTTGATTACCTGAAAAAATATGAATACATGCAAAAAAAAAATTTAAAATCGTTGGAGCCGTTTTCTTAAAAATTAATTTTGTATATATAAAATTTTTGTAACATTTTTCAAAAAAAATTTGGTATGCCAATTTTGAGTATATATTAATATACATTCAAAACTGAAATTTCAAAATAATTCATCAACCCGTTTTTGAAATATTGAATTTTCAAAAAAAAAAAATTGAATCTTTTTTTAAAAATCCAAAATTTATTTTTTCAAAAAATTTGGTATGCAGTATTATTTATATTCTAACAAAGCTTTTGTGCAAAAAATTTCATTGAAATCGGATGAGCGGTTAATGAGAAAATCAAAAAAACCGTTATATGACCGGTACCGTTAATAAATGTTTTTGCTGATTTTTACTTGCGATATAGGTACTATAGGGCAAGTTTTGGATTCGTGCAAAAAAAAAATTTCGAGATAACAATCAAACATGACATTACGATGATAGAGAACACGAAAAAAGTGGGTGGCACAATTCTGTCTGTCTGTCTGTCTGTCTGTCTGTCTGTCTGTCTGTCTGTATGTACCTCAACCTACAGCCTAAACTACTGAAGCGATTTTCTTCAAATTTTGAACTTAAGGTTTTTTTGTAACTCTCCAGAGGGGAAATTGAAATTTTTTTTTTAGCTCAAAAAATAACGGTACTTGCCATACAACCGTAAAGGAAAAGCTTATTTATCTCAAAAACGGCTCCAACGATTTTGATAAAAAAAAATCAGTGTATTATTGTAGATATGATGTATCTTTCAGTAAGAAAAAAAATCACCAAAAACATTTATTAACGGTACCTGCCATATAACGGTTTTTTTGATTTTTCGTTTTCTCATTAACCGCTCATCCGATTTCAATAAACTTTCTTACACAAAAGCTTTGTTAGAATATAAATAATACTGCATACCAAAATTTTTGAAAAAATAAATTTTGGATTTTTAAAAAAAGATTCAAAATTTTTTTTTGAAAATTCAATATTTCAAAAACGGGTTGATGAATTATTTTGAAATTTCAGTTTTAAATGTATATTAATATATATTCAAAATTGGCATACCAAATTTTTTTTTTAAAAATGTTACAAAAATTTTATATATAAAAAATTAATTTTTAAGAAAACGGCTCCAACGATTTTAAATTTTTTTTTTGCATATATTCATATTTTTTCAAGTAATCAAATGGCATACTTTTTTTTGAGCTCTAAGTTATTTATCAGACTGTTTATACAATTAAAAGAACGATTTAAATATGCTTTTTATACTTTTTCTATAATTACCTACTTAAGTTTTTTTTTAAGTTCTTAAGTCCCACACAACTTGAATATAAGAGCAAGTACGTGCGATCCAGTCGTGCATTTTATTTTTCTAACTTAAAGGTACATCATATCTACAATAATACACTGATTTTTTTTATCAAAATCGTTGGAGCCGTTTTTGAGATAAAAAAGGTTTCCTTAACGGTTGTATGGCAAGTACGCGTTATTTTTTGAGCTAAAAAAAAATTTCAATTTCCCCTCTGAAGAGTTACAAAAAAACCTTAAGTTCAAAATTTGAAGAAAATCGCTTCAGTAGTTTAGGCTGTAGGTTGAGGTACGGACAGACAGATAGAATTGTGCCACCCACTTTTTTCGTGTTCTCTATCATCGTAATGTCATGTTTGATTGTTATCTAAAAAATTTTTTTTGCACGAATCCAAAACTTGCCCTATAGTACCTATATCGCAAGTAAAAACGAAAGTTTCCTTTTCCCAAGAAAAGATTTAATAATATATGGTATTTCTTTGCCTATTATAAACTTAACAAAACAAACAAGGTATGGAAAAAAGTACTTTCTGTTATCTTTTTTTATTTTCTCAAAAACTAAAAAAAGAATATAAAAATGAAAAGTGGTGCTATAAAAAATTTTGAAATAACGATCAACAATCAATTTTTTTCAAAAATATTGAATTTAAAATTTAATTTCTCAAAAACTTTCCACTAAAAAAAACTTGATTCAAAATAATATACTCGCAAGACATTGAAGCAGCATTTTGCGCAATCTCCATAGTGTCCTTGTTTTTTCTTGTTTCTTGACTTTCGTCCTCTGCCTCATCATTAGCCGCATTTTATGTACTACCCACATGATCTGATCTGGATCAATTTTTAACACGTAATTGCAAGAGCAACATGGGGTCCTGCTTTTTATCTAGATCTATTTCAATGATCCAAAAATGCTATTGTGAATTATCTCAGTAGCGCAAAGAAAAGAGGCAGCAGATGCATGAAAAATAAACAAACGTAAATGGCAAAAAGGGACGGGTATATAACACTCCTGTCACTATGATCCTGTTTGTTTTATTTATCATGATCTGATCCGGATCAGATAAAATACCGCTATTCATTCTCATCTTTTGAATTCAGGTTATACACCTAACTTTCAGACATTTTAAAGTACTCATCATTGAGAGTCATTTTTATTTATTTCTATTTTGTATATTTAGTTTTTTGAAATTGTAAAATATTTCTATCAACTTTTGAATAATTTAAGATCCGTAGAGGCCACGAAACGAGTTTTGGAGGAATCCAAAGATTCATAGAGTTCCCCAACCGAGTTCTTGGGGCCTCCAGAGATCCGAAGAGACCACCAACCGAGTTCTTGGGGTCTCCAGAGATCCGTAGAGGTCACCAACCAAGTTCTTGGGGTTTCGAAAGATTTATAGAGGCCACCAACCGATTTCTGGGGGCCTCCAGAGATCAGCAGAGGTCACCAACCGAGGTCTGGAGGCCTCCAGAAATCCGTAGAGGCCACCAAACGAGATCTGGGGGCCTCCAAAGATCCATAGAGGCCACCAACTGAGCTCTGGGGGCCTCCAAAAATCCGTTAAGGCCACCAACCAAGTTTTGGGGGCCTCCAGAGATCCGTAGCGGCCACTAACCGAGTTCTGGGGGCCTTCAACGATCTGTAGAGGCCACCAAAAGAGTTCTGGAGGCCTGTAAATAGTTATTTTGATCAACAAAATCTTAACCTAGTGTGAGTCCAATTTTCTTAGAAAGTTTAACGCAGGAACTTTTATGAACTTTTTGCTTTCTTGGCCCACCGGCCAAAATCCCGGCTGCCCAGTCCGCCCCCAGACTGAAAAAGATCTGGGGGCCTCCAAAGATCCGTAGCGGCCACTAACCGGGGGGCCTTCAAGGATCTGTAGAGGCCACCAACAGAGTTCTGGAGGCCTGCAAATACTTATTTTGATCAACAAAAATCCATCAGCATTAGCCTAGTTCAAGAGGCCACCAACAGATTTCAGAAGGCCTCAAGAGATCCATAGAGGTCACCAACTGAGTTCCGGAGGCCTCCAAAGATCCGTAGAGGCCACCAACTGAGCTCTGGGGGGCCTCCAAAAATCCGTTAAGGCCACCAACCAAGTTTTGGGGGCCTCCAGAGATCCGTAGCGGCCACTAACCGAGTTCTGGGGGCCTTCAACGACCTGTAGAGGCCACCAACAGAGTTCTGGAGGCCTGTAAATACTTATTTTGATCAACAAAAATCTTAATCTAGTGTGAGTCCAATTTTCTTAGAAAGTTTTACGCAGGAACTTTTATGAACTTTTTGCTTTCTTGGCCCACCGGCCAAAATCCCGGTTGCCCAGTCCACCCCTAAAAGGGTGTAGGGCAGCATACTTAGCTGGACAATATCTTGTATGGTTATACTAGCATTGTATATCCACTCTATAGTACTCCCATGAAACACGATTTTGTAGGTTGACATTTGGTCGATAAGTTCGCTGTGATCGCCTTACCGAGATCCCTTAACAAAAATTAGGATTACATTTGGACGCAGAGATGGCCACGAGCTTTTTTCTTCATGAGAATACTATAGAATTTATATACAATGTTACTAGATTGAAAATTCAAAGAGGGGAACAAAACATGTTTTTGAAAAATAACACCAGAGTAAAAAAAAAGGAAGTAAAAAAGTTTCATTCGATTCTTCAGGCGTGTTTTATTATCATCGGGATCTGGATCTGGATTAACTTTTAACACGTTTTTGTATTACGTGTAAAAGTTAATCTAGATCCAGATCCCGATGATAATAAAACACGCCTTTAATTATAAAAAACAATCCTCGCGTTCCGATGTTTATTCGATATGTTATCTAGTTATCCCAAAAATTTCGAGATAACTTGAGTTGTTGTTGGGTCAGAGGTCACCAGCTGTTTTTTAACATGGGATTCCAACAACACAAAGCTATCCGGATAACTGAGAATTAACATCGGAACGTGCCCAATGACAAAAATCAATCAAACTGACAGATAACGGAAAAATTTTGCACCTGAAGTAAAATATAGTTCATTGAGTGGATGCATTCAGCTTTGAAAGGATTTTGAATTTCAAATGGATGAATTCATAAGAGAATCTTTTTAAAATTATGTAATAAAAATATTTTCACAGTTTTCGATTGAATATTTTCTTTTTACAAGATTTTAAAAATAGTATTTTGTTATGAAAAAGGGGGACGTCTGATCCCCTACTACCGTGCCCTTTGATACTCTTATTTATTTTGTTTATTTACAGCCCTATCAATAAAAACTGCTCAGATATCTTCTAATTCACAAATTAACTAAAACGTCAATCAGAAGCTGGTTCACGAATTAAAATTTCATATCAATAAAAATATAAACTTATAATCTACGTTAAATTCAAAAACTTAACGAATATCTACTACAATCAACAAGAACTCTGCTCTTTCCAAAGACTATTTATGGAATTTCACATACACTTTCTCACTAAATGTGAACTTTCGCACATACACTCTCTCATTTGAGGCTTAGATAGCATGTGTGTCACAAGCGTATGTTTCCTTTTATCTCTAGTTTTTGGCAACAATGACAGAAGTATTGTTAACTTAATTACTCGTTTAATGTACCTACTTTGGTGAGTTAGTTTAATGCCATGAATTTTGATTTATTGATATGATTTGACACTTAACTCACTGATCAAAGATAATTTGTGTTTCATTTGCGTTTATGAATACCGGTGTTATAGTCTAGTCAACGAAGGAAAAAATAAATGATATTGCATTCATGCTTTTTGGGTTATTATTTTATGTGGTAGGGTAGGGGTGACCCTTTTAACATACTAAAAATCTCCAGCCTAGAGCAGCCAGCTTAAGGCAGGAGGGTTGGGTTGTTGAAATTTGTCGGGAATATTTTGAAAACTAATAGCAGCATTAGTAAAAAAAAACTGAAATCCGCTCCTTCACACACGTGTTTTTGAGAAAATTGAAAACTATGAAAACTCGCTTTTTATTAATGTCGTTTTCGACTGGACGTTCGGAGTACGCCTTTTCTACTCCATTTCCACTCCATCTACTCCAAAAGCCTTCGATTGGCTGTACGGAGTACTGTTTTCGGAGTATTTTTCTGTTCCCGATTTGAAGAAGGTGTAGATTTGGAACACACGCATACACATACAGTTTTTCGTCGCACTACTTGTCAAAAGTGATGAATGCTTGAAGAAGCCATTTTATAATATGGCATCATTTAGTAGTGTGTGTGTAAATTTGACAACATGATGTTTTCATATTCTATTGGAACCAAAAAGGAGTAGAACAGTCAGAAAATCCAATCGAAAACGACATAAGAAATCATTTTTGTTGGGTAAAAAGTATAATCAGAAGCAGGAGTTTTTACTTTGTCATACCTGGTTACCACATAAAATAATAACCCAGAGAGCAAAATTTTTTTATATTAAATTTTTAATTTAATTTTGAAAAAAAGAAAAAAAAAAAGTAATTTCTGTTGTCTTACCTATTTAATTTTTATTCCATCATGTCTTCATCCGAGCAATTGGGGGGCGTATTATTATTAGGTTCTACGCCTATAACTGTTACTGTTAAGGGAGAACTGTACCCAGGGTTCACCACTTGGGGAGCTTGAACATAAAAAGAATTTTTTAAACTAACGCAATACAAAAAATATTAAGATTTTTTAAAATTTAAAATCAAATTAATCTACCTGATGGTTGACCAAATTCTGTTATCAAATTAGATTTGTGAATACCATAAGGAAATAATTCAATGATATCCAAACATTCTTGAATTCGATCTCCTAAGCATTTATGTTTAAGGTCCATCATACTACATGGTTGAATATGTACAACTTGATTATTTCCAATATTATAAGAAATTGCTATCGTACCTGTTAATTGTTTCAGTAGAAGATAAGTTAAATTTGAACAAAAATATAAATATTATTTTGTCTACTTGCCAAGGACACTTTCGGAAAATCTCAATAAGAACGTTCCTGGCTTGGCATGACTTAATTTTCTTTCAGCCTCGTTCCTACCTATGAATCCTTCAATCAAATTATTCTGCCAAGGTGTAAGCAAATAATCTTTGATCAGTTTTATTGCGAAGTGGAACCATTCCCAAAAGGAGAATGTACGACGATATAAATTATCCTTGCAAAATTGTCCCCAGGTTATTTCCTGTTCTGGTAAAGACATCGTCCGATTGTTCGTTGGAAATAATAGTTTATCTGCAATAAAATCATTCAGTTAGTTAAAGCCTATACATAGTTTACAGTTCTCATGCACAAATGGTTAAATAATTGTTTGCATGGTTGGTTAACAGTATCATACAAAACAAACCATTGCTGTCATGGAATGCTATGCAAAACAATGGACCGGCAATTGTTTTGCATGCGAAAAAAAGTGTGGTGAATATAATATTTTTTTTTTTTGGTGGTCTGTTCACACTTAAGCTAAGTATACAGTTCTTTTGAGTAAAAAAATTCTTCAAGGTGAGAAAAAAAATATTTTCGACAAAGAAAAAATGTCCGTGTGTAATATTTTTTTTCGTCGTCAGTTTACAGTTCTCAATGAGACTGATCTATGAAAAAGCAAACACAAATGCCAAACGCAATTTTTTTCGGAAAAAGAATGTCAGTGACATTGTTTTGTACGAAAAAAATTCGTGGTGAATATAAAATTTGTTTTCTTTGGGTAGTTCACAGTTCGATTAAGAAAATTTAAAAGTCAAAAAACTTTGTTTTCGCAAAAAGCGCTCCCATAAGAAATACATGAGTTTTTTTGGTCAAGGAACTGTATACTTAAGCCTAGTACGCTGCTGATGCGAAACGAAAAATCCCATACAAAAATGACACAACGAAATCATAAACGAAAAATTTAGTTTCACTTTTCGTTCTGCAGTACGCTGTTCGATGAACGAAATTGAAAATCGTTGCATATTTTTTGGAGAAGTCTACACTCTTGTTTCGCACACAATTAATTATGGCCTTTTCGATTGGGGACAGAATGACAGTTCTTGGTCTGAAAAGAACAGAAAATTGTTCTGAATTTGATTTCAGAATCGAAATGAGAAGCGTTCACGTATCGAATCGCTGTTCCGGATTGCCAATCGAAAAGGCCATTACCCAGGCCATTTATTGTGTGCGGAAAAATGACATTTGTGTTTTTTCGTGTGTATTTTTGTTGTTTCTTTCATTACAGAGTGGCTCTCTGCGCTCTTTTTTTCAGTTGCATTTGTTTTGAATTTTTGAATTGGTGTAACTGTCAATGAATATTTTTTCGCTGCGTTTTCGTAAGCATTTCGATGTCTTGTTGGAGACCAACTAAATATTTCGTTTCGCATCAGCTGCGTACTAGGCTTTAGCTTTAAACAAAAAAAAAAATATTCACCTCTAGGCATTATTTGCAAGCAAATGGTTTTTGCATTCAAAAATAATTATTTTCCATTTTTAGGTTTGTAGTTTAAGTTTTAAGGGTAAATTATTGAATCAATGGGAGCTTTTAGCTATTGCAGAGAATAGGTGGAAAATCTTTTAAAAAATTTGATTTATTTAGCTTGGGAATTGAAAGTTATGCTTAACGTGAAACGTAGTGATAGATATCTCTTTTTGGTACTTTATTTCACACAAGTGCATTGTATCTGAAATAGGTTGGAAATCTTTTATGATTTAAGGATGATAAGCACGCAACGTTGGACCCCAGAGCATCTATGAACACTCGTAACTTTTTTGTTTGCATTTTATCGCCTTGGGGTTATTGAAGTTCTCACAAAAACCATATTTTTTCTAACTATATGTACCTTATTGACCGCAAAAATCGTAACAAAAATATAAAAACACAAAAAACAAAAAACGAAACGTTATTGTTCAAAATATTTAAATAATTTCATTTAAACAAGAATTTGATGAATTTGGAAACTGGACCGATTGACTCTCCTCTGTTCAACGTCATTAAGAAGGAGAAGAAATAGAATAAATAGAAACTGGTTTTACACCGCTCTCTTTGTTTATTTATATTTTATGCTCAAAGAGTCTAACTAATTTAATGTACCTATTTACACAATTATTCTCTTTGTACATTTTTAATTGTCGCTCGCTGATGATGGTTCCGCAGCCGAGAACCGAAATGCATTCGTGCTTAATAAAAATTATTTAAATATTTTGAACAATACGTTTCGTTTTTGTTTTTTGTGTTTTTATATTTTTGTTACGATTTTTGCGGTCAATAAGGTGGAAAACTTTAAATTAATTAAACTGACCACAAACCTGGCTTAAATATTCGCGATTAAATTGTGAATTAAATTAATAACTATATGTATTTTGTTTCAATATATGTATATAAGAAATAAGTGCATGGGTAAACTTTAATTTAGTTTGAAGTGGTTGGCAACATATGTGCCCAAAAGGGGGCAAGGGGAGCATATGCCCCGACCCACAGGTAATACCATGCTACCAACATTTTTTAAATTTGCAATGAACTTTTGACAAATACATACATACTTTTCTTGTTTTTTTTTCTGTTGGAGATCATGATTACCCCCCCCCCCCCCCTCCCTCTGGAACATTTGGCTCAGACTTATTTCTATGACCGCGCCCACGTTTTCTCGCCACGTCTGACACGTCATAAACGTATCCACAAAAGCTCAGCTTTTATGAAATCAGTTCTTGTTTTACAATTTATTTTAATTTTTGGGTGGCTGCAACAGACACGCTCCACCTCTTCTCGTTTGTCAAATCATAACGTCAAAGTTCAACCAGAAAAAGTCTTGAAAGAGCCTGATTACACGATTCGTTTTTTCGGACGTTACGTGTTTCGTCTTTTTGACACATTGGGTGAGGGGTGTAGAAACGTAGGGGGAACGGAAAGACCAAAAGCACGTATGAAAATTTCAAGACTTTTTCCGGTGAACTTTGACGTTTATGATTTGACAATTGAGTAGAGGTGGAGAATGCTTATAAAATTTAAATAATGAGATTAAAAATTGATTTTCATAATTAAATATGTAGGTATAAAATTGAACAAGAAGTGATTTAAAAATATTTGTATTGTTATTAATGCCTATTTTCCAATAAATAAACCTCAAATTTGTTGAACGTCAAAGTCACGTATGGATTTTTCGTTGTGTGCAATCATGAAGGTACGTACCTGTCAAAAAGACGAAAAACGAAACGAACGAAAAAACGAATCGTGTAATCAGGCTCAAATTTTCATACGTGCTTTCGTCTTTCCGTTCCCCCTACGTTTCTACACCCCTCACCCAATAAGTCAAAGAGACGAAACACGTAACGTCCGAAAAAACGAATCGTATAATCAGGCTTTAGGTTTGTTCCTTGGAATCTTCGCACTGTTTCGGACTAAATGTCAAATTTTGACATTCTTCTCTCAGAGAGGAAAAAAACTGTCAAAATGTGTGGAAAGGCTTGGGCACTAACTTGCACTAATTCGGACTAAACGTCAAACGACATACTCGGCTAGAGTTGCCGTACATTAATCATAAATTGTAATCAACATTTTCAAGAATAACAACTCAAAAAATAAAAGTTAATAAAAATATCAAGTTTATTAAAATAAGAAACAAAAAATATTATTAAATTACCTTAGTTTGAAGGAAAAATTTGTGATTTTTAAATGGAGTTGTAATATGATTCATCAAAACCCCTGGCGTGGATAGTAATGAAACGAACAAATTTCTGCATTAAAAAAATAAGAGCACCGCAAACCAAAATGGAGTTTTGTTTCATGTCTTTTACAATTCATTTATGCCTACCTTTTCATCTTTCATAATTATACTGCATCCAGTTGCTTCGCTTTCTCTCTTTTAAGCAAACATTCAATAGTTTTCTGCTTTTGTCACGATGTGTGACGTCATAATCATCTCTGATTTTGTTCGGAAAATAGCAAAAAATAAAGTAATTTGATTGTTCCTTTTGAACCCATCGTTTGATTAATAATAAAAGTTGGTTAAAAATGATTGTGACGTCACAAAACCCCAAGATGGTGAATTGAGTGTATAAAATTAGCATACTTACTTTAGCCCTGTTTTTTAGTGCATTTTTATCTTCGCTTAAAAAAGTACCGTGCTAAATACTTACCTACACGGTGGTAAATCATAATGCTTAAATCTCTTCTCTTTGAAATAATACTGAAATATACAAGAAATACTAAATTGCCAATAAGTACTACAAATGTGTTCTTTCAAACAGTTTTGCAAAGTGCAATAATTTTATGAATATCATTTGATTATTTTAAAGAAAAACAAAATTAAAGAATATACACACTTATTAAAATGAAAATAAAAATAGAAATAAAAGTAGCACTTGGGTAACCCTTAATAAAGGTTTGGTTTTTTTAACCCTGTTCCTTGGTTTAGTCCCAAACAGTTTCAAACAGTTTCAGACCGCCAGATTTGGTTTGGACCAGTACAATTTTTCAAGTGTGGAACGACTTCGGACTAAATCTGGCGGTTTCAAACTGTTTGAAAGTCAGCAAGGAACACACCTTTTAATTTGAATGCAACAAACGTCTAAATTACGTCAACTTGGCATATTTGACAGCTAGTACAAAACAGCCATCAGAAATTTCTCGGACCAAATCTGGGAAGGAGGGGAAATTTTATGACAGCTCTCTTTGGTCCGAAACAGTACAAATTTTCAAGTGTGGAACGACTTCGCACTAAATCTGGCGGTTTCAAACAGTTTGAAAGTCGGCAAGGAACACACCTTTTATCTCACTTCCAGTTCATAAGAAAAAATGAAACTCTTTCTGCTTTTGATGTGTGCTGTCAGAGTTAATCTTCTTTTTAATCTTTTCATCCGGTAGAAAAACACCACATAAATCATTTTCCTTAAATCCCAGATTATCTTCTGGTGAAAACGTAGTATGAAACACACAAAATGTTTCAGTCAATTGAACACCCCGGTTAATTGGTTAGAAGCAAAATGGCCAATGCAATTAAGCGGGGATCACAATATTTCAAAAATTGAAAAAGAGTTCCCAGCACGTGAATCCACAACAAAAAGTTCTTCAGAGCTCATGCCACTTTGATAGTTTTTTCTTTACCTCAACTCGCCTCAGAAAAAAAATCTAGTTGTATACCTACTTCAGGGCGAGTTCGGGCGACCCTAGGGCTTAAAAAACACATATTTATTTGGCCAGAATGAGTTAAGGGTTTTCAAAAAACGCTTTTGGGCAACCCAAGGGTGACTTCACGGCTCAACGAACAAAATCTAATAACTTGCTAATTTTCATGTGCAGATCGGGCAAATGAAAGGTTTGTTCCTTGCCGACTTTTGAACAGTTTAGGTGTGTTCCTTTCCGACTTTCAAACAGTTTGAAACCGCCAGATTTAGTGCGAAGTCGTTCCACACTTGAAAATTTGTACTGTTTCGGACCAAAGTGAGCTGTCATAAAATTTCCCCTCCTTCCCAGATTTGGTCCGAGAAATTTCTGGTGGCTGTTTTGTACTAGCTGTCATATATGCCAAGTTGACGTAATTTAGACGTTTGTTGCATTCAAATTGAAAAAAACCAAACCTTTATTAAGGTACCCAACTTTTATTTCTATTTTTATTTTCATTTTAATAAGTGTGTATTTTCTTTAATTTTGTTTCTCTTTAAAATAATCAAATGACATTTATAAAATTATTGCACTTAGCAAAACTGTTTGAAAGAACACATCTGTAGTACTTTTTGTTAATTTAGTATTTCTTGTATATTTCAGTATTATTTCTTAAAAAGAGAAGAGATTTAAGCATTATGATTTACCACCGTGTAGGTAAGTATTTAGCACACTACTTTTTTAAGCGAAGATAAAAATGCACTAAAAAACAGGGCTAACCCCGAGGCCACACGAGCAAGTACTTGCAAGCAAGTTGCAATACATACATATTTGTTTACTAACACAAACAAACCCAAGCAACTTGCTTATCAACTGGCATGCAAGTTTTGAAGCCAGTAGTGAAGCAAGTTGAGAAGCAAGTTGGGAGACAAGCAAGTGGAATGCAAGTGGAAAGCAAGTGGGAGGCAAGTGGAATGCAAATTACGAATTTGACAGGCAGTGTATGAAGCCAACTTGCTTGCAAGTACTTGCTCGTGTGGTCTCAGGGTAAAGTAAGTATGCTCATTTTATACACTCAACATCTTGGGGTTTTGTGACGTCACAATCTTTTTTAACCAACTTTTATTATATTAATCAAACGATTGGTTTAAAAGGAGCAATCAAATTACTTTATTTTTTTGCTATTTTCCGAACAAAATCAGAGATGATTATGACGTCACACATCGTGACAAAAGCAAAAAACCATTGAATGTTTGCTTAAAAGAGAGAAAGCGAAGCAACTGGATGTAGCATAATTATGAAAGATGAAAAGGTAGGCATAAATAAATTGTAAAAGATATGAAACAAAACTCCATTTTGGTTTGTGGTGCTCTTATGTTTTAAATGCAGAAATTTGTTCGTTTCATTAATATCCACGCCAGGGGTTTTGATGAATCATATTACAACTAAATTTAAAAATCACAAATTTTTCCTTCAAACTAAGGCAATTTATAAATATTTTTTGTTCTTTATTTTAATAAACTTGAAATTTTTACTAACTTTTATTTTTTGTGTTGTTATTCTTGAAAATGTTTTTTGAGATTTATGATTAATGTACGGCAACTCTAGCCGAGTATGTCGTTTGACGTTTAGTCCGAATTAGTGCAAAGCCGTTCCACACATTTTGACAGTTTTTCTCCTCTCTGAGAGAAGAATGTCAAACTTTGACATTTAGTCCGAAACAGTTCGAAGAATCCAAGACGGTGTTCACATTGGAGTGACTCCTCCGACTTTTTTTGACGTCTCTGTACTTTATCTCACTCCCACTTGATTGTGAGAAAGAGATGGGAAGGACAGGCAGAATATTTTAAATTTTTTAAAAATCTATGGATTTTTTTTGACGTTTTCTTTTGTGACAACTGCTTTCTCTCTCTGTACTTTTTCTTTGGCAAACAAATACTACACAAAACAATACAAATACTTCATAAAACATTTTAAATAAATGAAATTAAAGTTTTGGAATGAAAACAAAATTAATTAATCGCTCAACGAGCTCAGATTTGTGTTTTCTTTAAACGACTTCTCAACTTCAAAGTGAGTCTGTTGGTGTTCACATTAGTTTGTGTCTGAACAAAAGAAGTTGGATGAATGTCAAAATAAGTCGGAGGAGTCAGTCCAATATGAACACCGTCCAAGGAACAAACCTTTTGAAACCGCCAGATTTAGTGCGAAGTCATTCCACACTGGAAAATTGTACTGTTTCGGACCAAAGAGAGCTGTCATGAGAGAGTACAAAATTTCCGCTCCTTGCCAGATTTGGTCCGAGAAATTTCTGGTGGCTGTTTTGTATTAGCTGTCAAATATGCCAAGTTGACGTAATTTAGACGTTTGTTGCATTTTAATTAAGAAAACCAAACCTTTATTATAAGGGTTACCCAAGTGCAACTTTTATTTCTATTTTTATTTTCATTTCAATTAGTGTGTATATTTTTTAATTTTGTTTTTCTTTAAAATAATCAAATGATATTCATAAAATTATTGCACTTAGCAAAACTGTTTGAAAGAAAGCATTTGTAGTACTTATTGGCAATTTAGTATTTCTTGTATATTTCAGTATTATTTCTTAAAAAGAGAAGAGTTTTAAGCATTATGATTAACCACCGTGTATGTATTAAACACGCTACTTTTTTAAGCGAAGATAAAAATGCATTAAGAAACAGGGCTAAAGTAAGTATGCTAATTTTATACACTCAATTCACCATCTTGGGGTTTTGTCACGTCACAATCTTCTTTTACCAAATTTAATTATTAATCAAACGATTGGTTTTAAAGGAGCAATCAAACTACTTTATTTTTTTGCTATTCTCCGAACAAAATCATAGATGATTATGACGTCACACATCGTGACAAAAGCAAAAAACCCTTGAATTTTTGCTTACCCTGAGGCCACACGAGCAAGTACTTGCAAGCAAGTTGGCTACATACACTGCCTGTCAAATTCGTAATTTGCATTCCACTTGCCTCCCACTTGCTTGTTTCCCAACTTGCTTCTCAACTTGCTTCACTACTGGCCTCAAAACTTGCATGCCAGTTGATAAGCAAGTTGTTTGGGTTTGTTTGTGTTAGTAAACAAATGTGTATGTATTGCAACTTGCTTGCAAGTACTTGCTCGTGTGGCCTCGAGGTTAAATGAGAGAAAGCGAAGCAACTGGATGTAACGTAATTATGAAAGATGAAAAGGTAGGCATAGTTGAATTGTAAGAGGTATGAAACAAGACTCCATTTTGGTTTGTGGTGCTCTTATTTGCTTAATGCAGAAATTCGTTTGTTTCATTAATATCCACTTCAGGGGTTTTGATGAATCATATTACCTACAACTCCATTTAAAAATCAGAAATTTTCCCTTCAAACTAAGGTAATTTAAGAATATTTTTTGTTGTTTATTTTAATAAACTTGATATTTTTATTAACTTTTATTTTTTGAGTTGTTATTCTTGAAAATGTTGATTGAGATTTATAATTGATGTACGGCAACTCTAGCCGAGTATGTCGTTTGACGTTTAGTCCGAATTAGTTCAAATAAGTGCCCAAGCCGTTCCACACATTTTGACAGTTTTTCTCCTCTCTGAGAGAAGAATGTCAAAATTTGACATTTAGTCCGAAACAGGGCGAAGAATCCAAGGAACAAACCTAAAGTTGACTGTCACCATTGGAATGTCAAAGAAAAGCTTTGGTTGGATTAAAGGTAGGTACCTACCTACCAACATACATCTCTATACCTAGTTGAAAATTTAAGGAAGGCAAGGAGGAAACTTAAAAGTAGGAATATTATAAGGAGAAAAGACACATTTTTAAATTATTAGATAAAAAGGTACCTAGTTAAAAGACTATGTATTCGAGATTCATGACATTCATTTCATTCCAAAGAGACTATGCCATTATCCCTACATAATATTATTACTCACAAAGAAATTGTCTATTTGAATCGGTGAATCCACGTTTAGTTTTTGCAAAACATTTCGCGTATAGTGCTTCTGCAAGTTCTGGCCATGAAACTCTGTCGGGAACTGTGAACAGATGCCGCCCGACTTTCGAAAAGGCATTATCCCACAGGATGGTGGCCAAAGCTTGATGCTCTTGGTTTCCATGAACAGTTACAACCACGGGTACGGATAGTGCCCAAATCTATAAGGTAGGTTATTTATCAATTTAATTTTCAAACATTTTTAGATTTTTTTCTGACTATAAAGAATCTTACAGAATTGTTACTGCTCATACGAAAAAGAAGGGCTAATTTTTCGTCCATTACACTATCGGAACTGCCTCGACGTCCTGCTCGTTGAATTTTTTTGAGAAGTAAAGATCTGCTTGGATACAATAAATGAATGTAGGCAATGTTTTTTTTTTTTACATCTAATGAAACAATTTTTAAGAAAAAAAAATGATTTTACTTGAAGTTAGCAGCTACACGATTTGGCTCTTCGAAATCCATATAAACTTCATTCTCCTGGAGTTCCGTTGATAGTTCTATGAGTCTATTTTCAGAATCTGTAATACAATTAAACTTATTGTTATAAATATTCCTTAGAAGTTAAAATTAAAAAAATTGAAGGTTAGTCTTTCAAACGTGGCTGAAATTTTAATCTGTTGTTCCGAAGTTTTAACTCGTCGATTTCGGTGGATAGACTATAATGCTGGTTTAACGAGCTTTAAGGTAAGATCGCACTCGACGGAACTGCACTTCAGCGGAACTGCAACGCAATTAGGGCTGTGTAAATCAAGAACGATTCAATTTTTTTGATCCAATCATCGAAAAGTATTGATGATTGAAATCACAAATTTTCATTTCAATCGATCTCAATCTCAATCATTTTGATGATTCTCGATTTTCTCTTGAAAAACTTGTGATTTTTTAAATGTTTTTTAATAGATCGACATCGTAGCCACCCTTCAACAGAATTTGACAATTAATTGCTTGACAGATAGGGGATGAACTATATTTTGACAGAAAAGGTGTATTTCGATCCAAATTTCACCCAATTGCCTTAAAATCAACTTTTTGGGGAGCAGTAAAAATTATTCAAAAATTTCAGAGTTTATAGAGGTTTTTTAATCCATCGACATCGTAGGCATCCGTCCATAGAATTTGACAGTTGATAGCTTGAAATATAGGGAACAAACTATTTTTTGACAGAAAAGTATATTTCGATCAATATGTCACCCAATTGCCTTTGCATCACCTTTTTCTGGAGCACTAAAAAAAGTGTCAGATTTTTAGAGGTTTTTTAAACCATCGACATCGTAGCCATCCGTTAATGAAATTTAACGGTTGATGGCTTGGAAAATAGAGGATGAACTGTATTTTGAGAGATAAGGTGTATTTTGATCTAAATCTCACCCAATTTCACTAAAATCACCTTTTTCCGGAGCAGTAAGAATTATTCAAAAATTTCAGACTTTTAAGAGGTTTTTTAATCCATCGACATCGTAGCCATCCGTCAATGCAATTTGACAGTTGATTTTTTTTGGCGTATAAGGACCAAACTATAATTTCACATAAAAAGTATATTTCGATCTAAGTCTCAACTAATTGACTTAAAATTACCTTTTTCTGGAGGAGTAAAAAAACTGAGAAAATTCCATATTTTTGTTGAGCTTTTTTAATCCATCCAGATGGTATTGTTTTGGATTCGATCAAGATCTACAGTATTGAATTGAATTTGAAAAAATCGGAGAGATTTAATTTCATCAAAATCAAAATGAAAATTGAAACGGTAATAAATTCAGTGAAATCAAAATGATCGAAAAATCGATTGATTGAAATGATCGCATCATTTTCGATTCTTGAACGATTCGATCATTTGAAATGAACGATTTACACAGCTCTAACCACAACCGAACTACAAAATAGCCGCGTTTTATTATCGCTCATAACCCATATGGTTCACCTCGTGAAAATAAAACGATGTGGGTTAGTGCAAAAGCAGTGCTGTATATCAGTCTCTTTTTTTCTTATGTCTATTTGTTTTTCATGTAAGCACTTGTCTCTTTTCCTCTCTACTCCTTATACTGCTGACAAATTGCTGACATCCATTCACAATGGTAAATAGCCCTCTGCCGGCCAGAGTGAAAACCTCTATCTGGGTTATTGAAATTAACCTCGATAGAAACCTAGATCTTATGTTCTTTTTGTAATACAAGTTAAAAGATAACCTCGACCCAGACCCAGAGATAATAAAACGCAGCTAATATCTTTTGTATGAGATATATCACACTAAGCACCGAGTGAACGGCGCGGCACCACGCGGCAAAGTTGATAATTTGACCAACTTTGCCGCGACCTGAAGTTCCGCTCAGTTCCGTTGCCGCAAGTGCGGTGTAGCAAGCGCCATGAAACGTCGTGTCTGGCTGTGTGCTTTGTTTTTTTTTTTTTGTGTCACGTGGTAAGTAGAGCCTTCATATTCCGAATATTTCGTGTTGAAAATAAAAAAGGAGAAATTATATCGGTCCGGAGATCATATCATTATTTTGTTGCTTGGCCGTTAATTCAAAAACACCAACGGCATGGCATCACTCATGGCTTCACTTATGGGCACTATTCTTTTATTGATGAGTGAAGCCAATATGTTCTGTAGAATAGCAGCAGTTCAAGTGTGGTATAAAAAGGAAGTGCCGTAGAGTGTTGCGCAGTGTCGAGCAGTTCCGCTGAAGTAGATTCCATCGAGTGCGGTCTTACCTTAAAGCTTTATAATCAACTTACCTGACACAACTACACATTTAACAGTTGAATTCATATAATTTGATCTAAAACGTTGACCAAGTAGCCATCTCACTGAACAAAAGAAACTATTGAACACATAATAAGAAACAAAACTTGATTAAAACCTTTAGGAATTATATATTTTTTGCAAAAAACCCACTGTGTGCCTGTTTTAATAACCTGGTTAGGCTGATTGTCAACAATAAAAGAGTCCTTCATTAAATTTTCTTGTTCTTTTAAGATTTTGCGAGCCAACTGGTCAAGTCCTTTGTAAGCCATAAACTGGCTTTGATTTTTTAGAACTTCAACCATTCCTAATAGTTTAGTAGTTACTTCGAACAATAGGTCAACGCAGTTTTGAATTTTATTCAATTTTTCTATCTCCATTTCGGCAACTTTTTTCTTCTCTTCCAAATCCATATCACAAATCCCAATCTGTTTTTTCTGCCAGTGTTTAAGTTCGCCAAAAACGGAATCCCTCCAGATCTCATATTCTTGGAAGATATTTGTAATATAACTCACAGGATTATATAGTTCATTGATGATTTGATCCGTTCCCGGTTGAAGGTAATTATTTAATATTCGATAAAATTCATTGCAAGATATGATTATGTTCTTTATGCATTCAAGTTTATTAGTTTGCCTACTTCGTGTTACTTCATCAATAAATACCAATTCATGGGCAAAGCCATTGGTAAAATGAGTATATAATTCCATTGGTGAAAGCTGTCTCAGTGGGGTGATCATTGTAGAAAAATCAATTTCGGATTTTGCTGATCGTTTGATGTAATCTGCTAGTGCTTTATAGAACTGTAATGCCACGCTCTCAGTTGCATCTGATGTTATATTTCTGAAATTTTAATATTTTGTAATGAAATTTATCTGAATTGAAAGAATAACTTAAACATCGGGTATTCTGTTAGCAACAATATAAAAGAAATGAGTTTTCTTAAAAACTATCAATACCTAACAAGTTTTTATTCGCACCGGTAACACAGTTTTTCTCCGGGCTCAGTACAGCATTATAAAGTGGAGAAATAATTTTAAAATCAATTCCTTAATGGCTTCATTTAAATGGCAGTAGTAAATATCAGTATTGTTAAGAATTATTCCACATGTGAACGCAGCCACCAACCTAAATGCAATTTGTTTAAAGCTTTATATTCAAACTACTTTAGAACACCTCCTAAATTTAACTTTTTATGTTGTAAGCCTGTATGTTAACTTTAACTTTCTAATGTTGTCAAACTGTAATCTCGTCTCAAGAAAGAAGGAGGTGAAAACCATAATAAGTTTTTTAATGTAATAATTAATCTTAAATTATTTATGTAATCTTTTTTCTTTGATAGAAATAAATGTTTGGTAATTAAATTACATCACAGCCGGTGGCTTTTTTATTGCCTATTCATTTTTAAAGGCCCCTTCGAGACGGGACAAGTATTGTCAGTAAGGGCACGGACGGTATAGTGCCCACCCAAGTTCATGTCACTACACCCTTTTTACAAAAAACAAACTCAGGCGATTTTTGACCCTCTATGACTTCAGTATCAGTTAAGTCAAATTTTCAGTTATTCATCCCGATAAAATAAGTAGTTTCTGAGATATAGGACTTCGCAAATCTGACTGACTACTAACTCACTCACTGACAGATTATGGAAGTATTGCCCGACACAACAGGGAGGTCTTGTGGTGCATACAAAGGTTAAATTCGAAAATCTGAAATTTTCTATTCAAGGGGCGTGGCATCCACCCACTTTCTCAAAAAAAAATATATGCAAATATTTTCGCATATCAAAAATAGTTGAGTTGAAATACAATAAAAAGCCTGATAAGCACTTAATTTGTGTTTGGTAATTCTTTGGTCGCAAGATGTCGCTTGCACTAAGCTCTCTTCGGCAAAGATCTGATAGTGTAAAAAAAACTATTTTTAAAAAGCCGCTTTAAGGATTTTAATTTTTTTTTCCGTACAATCATATTTAATCAAGAATTAAGATGGCAGTCTTTTTTGCACCTCATACTATGAAAAGATTTGTTTTAGCTTAACATCGTATTTCATGCTTTCGAACATTTTTCTCTAGTAATATCCTTGTGTTCATATCTATACTATTCTCTTAAACCATCAGTCTCTTCAATGTCAGAGCAAGTATGTGCGACTCGGCCGTGCACTTTTTTCTAAATATTATAATTTATTATTTCATTTAAATAAGAATCATAAATTTATTTTGTGCACTAATAGGTAATGTTTTTGGGATAAAGAGAGTCTTCTAAAAAATAAACATTCTATTATTATTTTTTTTTTAATGTTGACTTACACAAGTGCATTCTCAATCCAATCTCTACATCTCTCTCGTATTGGATACAAACCTTTTTGATCATAAAAGGACTTCATTTCATACTTTCCGTTAACATTTTCAGTTACAGAGTTCCACATACTCTTAATGGATTCTCCCTCGCTTCCGTGAGAAGTCATACTCATATCTAAAAAAAAAAGGAAACAAAATATGTATTACAAGGGAAATTAAGAGCATAATTTTTATTTAGAGAGAATTTAAAATAATCTAAAGTAATGGTTTCAATAATGTTGATATTTTTTCTGGCTGTATTATTTAAGTCTGACATCGGAATAAGAATTCTGATAGCTTACAGTAGGAAAAACTTTTAAACTACCATTATTTAAGAAGCAATTATACTGTTCTTATATACAAATAATGTTTTATTCGAGGTACTGCCTCTTGCGAGGAACTGACAAATCCTCCAAGAGTATACTTGTCATGAAAAAGTGCTTCTCATTTAGCCGTTCGGACTCGGCAAAAAACTGTAGGTCCCCTCCATTCCTGCCAATAACACGCACACAGGAATGGTTGTGAGTTGTAAGTCACTAGGCCCTGGTTCTCCACGAGCTGTTGCGCCACCCAATCTAATCTATATACAAATAATACAACCGGAAAAAATATCAACAATATTAAAACTATTACTTTAGATTATTTGAATTTTTTTGAGTCTTTGAGTAGTTGACCTAAAATTTGATTGGCAACTTCCAGTCGTCAAAATTGTCAAATTTTTATCAAATTCGATCAGATTACGTCTAAAAATAATTTCCAATACAAACAAATTTGAAAAGTAGCACTAAAATTTTAGAGCGGGAGGCGGCAATACAAAATTCCCACCCATCGAGGTAAAGAAAAATTTGGTTATATTGCATTAGGTTGCGACTAGGTGATATAGAAAAACTTGGTCGTCCACCCTGTCAACAAATCAGTATTGGAGTCATTTTTGTATGAAAGTATACATTCAGGCACTTATTTAGAGACATTTCAAACATATAATTGACTCAGTTCCTGACTTCGAAAATACTTCTTTTTAAGTTTTGCAATTTGGGACCATATCAGGCCTTAATTGTGAAGTCCCTGTTTGAAATAGAAATAAATTGGTAGTAACACTGAATTCAGCATCTCCAAATAATTAAGGGTACCAAATTTAGTTTTCATTTTGAATTGGCTTGGAAAATGTTTTTTTGTTGCCGAAATTCAACAAACGGACCGCTGTGTACCGGTCATTTGTTTTGCATGATATTCCATGACAGCAATGATTTTTTGTTTTGCATGAAACTGTTAACCAATTATGCATAGAAATAATCTTTACTTACTTACTTACCTATCCGGCTCCCGATCCATGAAGGGTCTCTGCCTGAGATATTGCGGTCTTCCATCGGTTGCGGTTCCTCGCACGCTCCCTCCAGTCGTCGGGACCAAGCGCTCTTGCGTCTCTGACCGCCTGGTCCCTATAGCGGAGGTTCAGTCTTCCTGGTCGTCTCGAACCTGGGGGCTGGGATTCGAAGATTTTCTTGGCTGGAGCGTTGTTGTCCATTCGCTCGATGTGGCCGAGCCAGTGTAGTCGACGCGTTTTGGCTCTTTGGACTACATCCACATCTTGGTACAGCTCGTACAGTTCACGATTGAATCTTCTCCTCCAATCGCCCTCTTCGCATATAGGACCAAATATCCGCCGTAGAATTTTTCTCTCGAAAGTGCCCAGGATCAATTCCCCTTTTTTACTTATCGTCCAGCACTCGGCGCCGTAGAGTAGAACTGGTAAAATTAGAGCTTTGTATAGCGTGCACTTTGTCTTTCGAGAAAGGAGTTTTGAACCCATTTGTTTGGCCAAACCGAAGTAGCTGCGGTTCGCTAGGGTAATTCTTCGTCGGATTTCCACTAAGGTGTCGTTCGTGGGATTGATGTTTGTTCCGAGGTAGGTGAACTCCTTGACTACCTCGAAATTACTGCTACCAACAGTGACGTTTTGTCCTAGGCGATGGACAGATGAGGCTTTGTTTGTTGATAGCATATACTTTGTTTTGTCCTCATTCACTTCAAGGCCAACGCGTTTCGCCTGTTCATCAATAGCTGTGAATGCTTCAAGTACAGCTCTCTTGGAACGGCCGATGATGTCGATGTCGTCCGCATAACCAAGCAGTTGAGAAGACCTGTTAAAGATAGTGCCTTCCACGTTAACACCACTCTTGCGCACTATCTGCTCCAGGACTAGGTTGAAGAAATCACATGATAGCGCATCTCCTTGTCTGAACCCTGTACACGTCTGGAATAACTCGGATGAGCTGTTACCCATTTGCACGTTGCACCGCGTATTTTGTAACGTCATGTGGCATAGCTGGATCAGTTTTTTCGGGATCCCGAGTTCCGACATCGCCAATAGAAGCTCTTGGCGACTTATGCTATCATATGCGGCTTTGAAGTCGATGAATAGGTGGTGGGTCTCGACTTGAAATTCGTTGGTCTTTTCCAGGATTTGCCTCAATGTGAAGATTTGGTCTATCGTTGATCTGCCTGGCCTGAAGCCACACTGGTACGTGTCGATTATAGTGTTGCAGAAAGGTTTTAGACGCTCACATAGTACGTTGGATAGGATCTTGTAGGCAACATTAAGCAGGGATATGCCTCTGTAGTTCTTGCAGGACATAGGATCACCTTTTTTGTAGATTGGGCATATGGAGCTATTTGACCAGTCGTCGGGCATACTTTCCTCCTCCCACACTTGGTTGATGAGCGGGTGCATGCACCCTACCAGGACATCTCCTCCATACTTAAAGAGTTCCGCAGGTAGGCCATACGAGCCGGTGGATTTGTTGTTCTTAAGCTTGTGGATGGCTTTCTTAACCTCTTCAGTACTGGGCGCTGGGACTGGATCTTCATTGACTGGTCTTATGCTTCTTTGCTCCTCTGTTGCCTCCTCTACATAATGCCCATTAAGCAGCTGCTGGAAATGCTGCTTAAACACGTCTACAATTCCCTGTGCTTCGGTGACTAGGTTACCTTCGCTGTTTCGAAGAGCTTGCGTGCCAGTCCTATAACCAGATGCCAGTTGCTTGGCTGTTTTGTAGAACCAGCGGGTGTTGGTGGCGGTGCTAGACTCTTCGAGATACTTGAGCTGAGAAGCTGCGGATGCTCTTTTCTTTCTACGCAGGATTTTTTTCTCTTTCCTTCTCTTTTCACGGTACTCCTCTCTTGCTGCTCTTGTTTTCCGTTGCAGCATTTGCATTCGTGCATTTTCCGTCTCCTGCTTCAATACCGCGCATTCATCGTCATACCACGGGTTCTTTTTTCTGGGTGGTTGATAGCCTATGGTGGTCTCGGCTGTCTCCTTAATGATGTCGCGATATTGGTTCCACTGGTTGTTGACGCTTGTGGCTGGCTGTACGGCAGAGAGTTTCCCAGTCAATTGCTCACTGTAGTCTCTGGCTTTCTCAGATGTGCTAAGGCATGCAATGTTGAATTTCTTCCTTTGGGCGGTCTTCGTTTTCTTTTCGTTGGACAGTCGGGCTCTGAACTTTGTCACAACAAGAAAGTGGTCAGAGTCCACGTTTGCACCTCGGAAAGTTCGCACGTCCAAGATGTTCGATGCGTACCTTGCGCCAATTAGCACGTGGTCGATTTGGTTGGCCGTTCGACCATCTGGAGATCGCCAGGTTGCTGTGTGTATACTTCGCCTGGGGAACCTAGTGCTACTTATCACCGTATTACGAGCTGCAGCAAAGTCGATTAGTCGGAAGCCGTTGTCTGTTGTCGTTTCGTGGAGGCTGTGCTTTCCAACTAATCCGCCAAAGATGTTTTCCTTTCCGACTTTAGCATTGAAGTCTCCGAGCACGACTTTGACATCGTACTCCAGACAGGCTCCGTAGGCTCCGTCCAGGAGGTCGTAAAACTCCTCCTTGTTAGACTCCTCAGCTTCATCGGTAGGGGCGTGTGCACATATTAGGCTGATGTTTTGGAAGGTAGCTTTGATGCGGATCACAGCCAGGCGATCGCTTATCGGCTTAAAATCGATGACTTTCGATCTGAGTCGATTTCCCACGACGAATCCGCATCCTAGCATGTGCAGTCTTTGGTGACAGCTGTAATAAATGTCGCAATCTTTTCTTTTCGTTATACCTGATCCTATCCATCGTATCTCCTGGATCGCGGTAATGTCTGCCTTGTACCGCGAGAGGACAGATTCAAGTTTTGGAGTAGCACCTGGTGTGTAGAGTGTCCTTACATTCCAGGTGCATACTCGTAGATCATAGTCCATTTTCGTTCCGGGTCTGGTTGCCATTTGAGGGGGGTCGTTATCCGAGGCTTCACGCGTCTCTCTCATAACAATTGGTTTTTTTTTACTGTGGTCGGGTCGTTAGCCCAACGCACTAACCTCCAATCTGTAGGGCCATGGGTTTAATGTTGCAATTCTTTCCTTGATCAACATTCGCACTTACAAGTTTAGCAAGTCCTGGCATAAAGCCAAGACCAGTATCCGGCGGCTACCAACTTGGAGGTATTGTAAGCACTTGATGTGTAGGAAAATATACAGCTCGAGGCCCCCAGTTCCTACAACATCCAACCACCAGAGAAATAATCTTTATGTATACGAAAAATATTAAAATGCGAACGAAGAAATTTGAAGGCAGTCTTAAAAGAAAGGCGAATCTACGATTTTAAATGTGCTCAAAAGAGAAGGATATACTCCCTTTCACCTTCAGACGCATTAAAAATTGTAGATATGCCTTTCAGTAAAGTGACAATAGCTCTGCTCGTGTACTTCCCAAAACTGCAAATTTCTACCCATTTTAGTCCAAAGTTCTGTCAAAGCTCATATAAAAAAAATTAAACTGACAGAACTTTGGACTACAACGGGCTGCTCTGGGCAGTACACGAACAGAGGTAATGTAGACAGGCCCATTGTGATGACATTTTGTATATACGTTGAAGGTGGAACTAGAATAGGTGTAAGCTGTCGGAAGCTTATGTAATAACCGACCGAAAAGTAGCTTTCCATAACGTCAATTTCAAAAGTCACCCATAATCTACTTAAGTGGTTGAAAGTGAAAAGAAAATGTAAGTAATTTTTTGTTCAACGTTAATTTTCTTATATTTATTCACAGCACAGAGTGATAGGTTTAGTATTCTATTTAGTTTGCTCAGACCATTTTGATTTTTCGTACGTCCATCTACGAAAGAGCGGTTGGTGAGCGCTCTCACGTCCGACGGCAAAAGTTATCGAAAATTTAACGAAGAGTACCACTTTGCAATTAAAACCCTGTTCCTTAGGCCGTGTGTCAATTGCTTTAAAATGTTGGTTAAATTTGATTGATAAATTAAATTTTAGAAGTATCGTATTCAAAACATTCGCTTCATATTTAATATGGCTAATGCTTACTTGTAATGGCTTCCTGGTTTAGAATAATTTGTTGCTCAAATCAACCCCGAAGCAAAACTTATCATGAAGGGAGACAAAATGCAAGTAAATAACCACACGTTCGTTTATAAATTTGCGCGAGGTCTCATTGTCAAATGTCAAATCTTCAGCCGAGATGTCATTTGTCAACAATATTTTTGGTGACAGCTCACCAGAATTTTTTGACTGCAGCATGGGAGTGAAGCTGGCGCCAGTTGATATTAGGCAAGCAGCATCATCTTTCTCTCAACTGAAGCCAGCGCCACCTGAGCGTGAATTAATGCAACAAACCATATAAAAAAAAACACCATGAAGTTCTTGCACGATTTTCTCTGAATCTATTGATTGTATGAAAAAAAGTATGTTAATCTTTTTTGTGTAGAATTACATAAGCTAAAATTTGTACCTTCACTTTTTTACAAAAATAAACGATAGTTTTCGAAAAAATGAAGAAAAAATTGAATTTAACCCCCTTTTTCCTCCCTAAAAAAAAAATAGCCCCGGCCCAAATTTACGGAACATTTTAGGAAATGCTTAAGACAATAAAACAAAGTTCTCCACCAAAATTCAGCTTTTGCGGAGTTTTTTCGAAGTGAAAGTCTAATTTTCCTGGGATAATCTGGAACTGAGTCATACCTACAAAGATTTTATATGATTCAGCAATATTTCGATCCAAGCAGACTTAATGCCATGGATAAGTCCTTCTTTATTTTCGTACTGCCTCCTTCCTTCGTACACCTTGCGTGTAAGCCACCCCCAGATATTTTCGATAATGTTTAGGTCATTTCACCACTTCAACTTATTGGCTTGCAATATACGACTTTACAATACGAGCAGTATGGATTGGTGCGTTGTCCTGTTGCAAGATCCATGGCAAAGGTCCAAAAAAGTCCTTCAGCTTAGGAAAATCTGATTCTAATACTTCCTTGTAGGTTATTTCCGTTATTTTTGTGCTTTGAACATTAAGCTCCAGTGCTCCTTATTGGGTGATCGCATCCCATACCATTACTCCACCCTCTCGGCTATGATGGTGTGTTAAAAGTAGTTCCTCTTTGCGTGAATCATGAAAATAAAAGTTGTAGCCAGCCGGTCCATTTAAATTAAACTTCTTTTCATCCGTGAAGTCAACCTTTCGCCAATCATTTTTAGTTTGGCTCTGACCTGTAGTCCAAGCCATATGATGTTTCGCAAACTTAAGTTGGAGCACCTTTCGCACGGCATTCAGGGGTTTTTCTTTGTCAGCTTTAACCTCTTCAGATGTCCAACACCAAGGATAACACACCAAACAGTTGATTTGCTCGCATTTACCCCTGTTTCGAATTTGATTTTTGACATTGTATATATATTATTATAGTACTATCATGGCACAGAAAAAAAAGCTTCGTACTCGGCTCGTTTTCGGTGACATTTTTTGCGCTGCTAACGACGGCGAATTGCTGTTGACAGGGCGATTAAACAGAGAGGATTATATTTTTTTATTCTGACAACAATAAGGGGGATAAGGGAGATGGGTGCGTCAGCTGTTAATGTCATGGCAACGACAGAATGAGGTAGAAAAAAAAAGTAAAATGTTCGTACACGTGTACGAAATTATACAATGGTGTTGGTTTCTTTTATGAATTAATGAACACGTAAGCATATCTATAGATATAGGTACATTTATTTTCTTGCAAAAATTGAAATCCGAATTAAAATTTCCAATTTTTGTTTCAAAATCAATTTTAAAGTGTGTATCAATATAGATATTGATTAACTCACTTATTTTATAATATATATGCTTTCTTAATATATTTTATAGTGCAAGCATTTATGTAGGTGCCCAATAAGGGGTTAATTTTGTAAATTAAAATATTTAAAGGGGGGAAAAGGGGGGAAAACTAAGTGAAGGTCAAAAATCTCTTTTCTAAACGGGAAGAGATAAAAAGTTGATTTTTTCACCTTTGATAGAAAATAAAATTTTAAGAAGGTTGTTTGACAAACATTTAATTCTTAGAAATCCCGTTTAGAAGATATTAATTTTTGAAAGTTTTAAATGTTAAAAAAGCTGTTTGACAGATGTCTTGCTGTTGAATGGTGGAACGTAGGATAAAAATAAATTGTATACCCACGGAAAGTATACAGAAAAAAAAATTATCCATGTTTAAGGAATTTTTGATAAAGATTACTTTTCATGCTTGATGATTTTTTTAAAAACAATGCTTTTTTTGGGTGAGTTTTTAGAGGTTTTTAATTTTTAACTTTTTGAGGGGTGAAAAGAAAAGCTTGAAATTTTACTGACTGATAACTATTGTATATTCTAGTATCTGGTAAAAATTTCGATTTTCTAGAACATCGCTAAGTGGAGATATTTGAAAATGTACGCTAGTTGCAAGCTTCATTAATTAATCGATTTTCACTTTTCAAAAAGTTGATGAAAAAATGCAAAATTATGAAAAATAATCTACTACACATTTTTACCTCCAACCATCTTCTAAAATAATGTTTAATAATGTTTAGCAATCAGTTCAACCAGAATGACAATATGTAGGCTTGAATGACTTTCACAAAATAATTTTTTATTAAAAATTTAATAAAATGGTTTCACTAATAAATCTTCAACTTCAAAAGTTCTTAACGGATCTTCACGATTGAGGTCTTTAAATGCGCGCTTTGAGATAGCCAATAAATTTGCAGTAAAAAAATACCAACAGTAGGGAACAATTTTTAAGTAACAATTATTTACATGGGTATACTTGCCATACAATTTTTATATCTGTTCAACTAAATCTTTTTATTTCTCAAAAACGGCTTGTACGATTATGATGAAATTTTTTTTGTATGCTAAAATTAGTTTGTTCTACTACTAAATATTAAACAAAAATATACTTAATAGTGTGAAATTTTGAAAAAAGTTGGTTTAAAAAAAATAATTTCTTTCTTTTTTCAAAAATTTAAGCTTGAAAATTATTTTTTTTTTTAATATTTACGAAAACAATTTTATTTTAACAGATAAGTAAAGAATGAGTTTCTGGCATTCAGAAAAGCTATTGCATAGTATTATAAGTGTTGCCGTTATTTTTTAATAATTTATTTTCTATTATAAGTCAATTTATTCGAAAATTAACCCTCTCGCCTAAACGGGGGGAAATGGACCCTCTTGCCTAGGCTCAACCTACACGCTCTAGATTTTTGTCAAATTTTTTCAATTTTTTTTTTCAATTTATTAAGTAATTTAAGCAAATAACAAAGTTTTGAACTCTATAAACATTGTTATCGACCACTATTTTGTATTTATGATTAATTTTTATTAAGAATTAACCTACTTAATTTTATAGAAAATACCTCCCTACATAATTGAAAAACTTCCTCCCTATTAATTTCATTAAAAACATTTTTTTTAGTGGCACTGTGGTTAAAGATATATTCTTTATAAATTTCTATTTTCCCAATTTACTATAGTCACTCATACAACGAAACAAAAAAAAGTCCAATACAATCTTAATTTTCAAACAATACAACCATACTACCGAAAATTGATAAAGAAAAACGCACAAAATTGATGTTTTTCTTGTCTCCCTTGGACTCCCTTAAATTTTGTATGCGTTGTTCTCTATCTTCCGTTAGTCTCTAAGCCTTAATATTCATCCCTATTTCCTAAATTATCTGCCCATTCTCCCCTCTTTAATTCGCCACAGCCATAGTTCATACTCGCCTCGCCCAGGTGTCAGGCCGAGCGTTCCTCTTCATGATAGTACTATAATAATATATATAATATACAATGTTTTTGATGTGGAATAGCTGGAATTGGAGGCAATTCGAATGACTACGTCTGTCAGATGGTGAGATCACAGTAGATGTCCTTCCTTTGTATTGTTTTCCATAGGAAAGAGTATCTTTTAAACAATTGTCAAATGTCAACACAAATTGCACTACGCTCAATTTTGTATGCAATTTGTCGATTTGAATAACCTACCGCGTGGTAAACTTCTATTTTTGCCTTCTCGGCTGTATTTAAAATGTTTGCTCTTTCCATTTCAATAAAAATCTATCTTTTTCACATAAACTTTACTGAACTATAATTTTGCACTAGTTTTCTCAAGATATATTGACGAATGCAAGTAATTTCACAAATCACAACTGCCTTTATTCAAATTAACCATATTTTGTTGCTTAATTTTACGACGCATTTTGGAAACTTTGCAAAAATCACGATTCTTGGTACAGCAAAGAGTTTTTTTGGAGTGTATTTTCTTCAGAAGTTCTGAAACTTCACTTAAGAATTTTCATAATAGCTGCGCTTCCTTGCATGTCCATATGGAGTTTGGCGAAAAGAAAACAATATCGGGACATTTCAACATTTGTTTACCTTTTGCATTGGTCTGCCATTTTGTTTTGAATTATTTACCAACAAACATTTGACACTTCTATACAAATTATCGATTACAGAACGACAATCGTAGTTTGGCATTACCGTTTTTATCGGGACAAAAGTTAGTTCCAGTTAATTATCTGCTGGGCGTAGTTAACTCTATATGGACATAGTTGTTGTTGTATTTCACATGTAAATTGTTTTCTTTTGTTCTCGTTTTTTTCACACAATTTTATCTGGAAATGCAAAAAAACACAACTAATGCATGCAATTAACGGGACTTTCCAGTCACTTTTATACAAACAAAATTGCCTTTATCCAAGTGACCCGCAGTGTATGTATATTTGTATTTAGGTATTGATAAACAAAACCTAAAAAGAAATACAAAGGTACACAAAAGGTTTGATTTTTGTGGATAAATAATTTTGCTGGCTGTAGGTAGTTTATTTGCAACAAGATTAGAATTCCAAATAGTAAAAGCTGGAAATTAAGTCCAGGGCCAAGCATTGGTTATATTAGGTTTTAACTATACAAATTCTATTTATTACTGAAATAAATTAGCCAAATATAAAATTTAGCACTATTGAATTGGACTTGTTGTCAGAATAGCCTTTGATGGCTTCCATAAAAACAAAATTACAATTTTTATGATTATGGCTATTAAAATCTATTTTGAATCAAAAACTCAACAAAACCCATTAAATAGGCCTACCTCTTCTCTTTGGCTGTTTTATTTCAGTAGCTTAATAAATAGAATTTATATTACAGTCTTGGTAATTACTTTCTTAGTTTTTTTTGTTGTATTTTTAATAGGTCGTAATATTTGTCTATATTTTATTCAAAACTGTTAAATACACTGGTCAACAAAATTTAATTATTTTTTTGTTGCAGAAACCAAAATATACTTTTCCGTAGGTTTTTGGTGTGCTGAACTCGAATCTGAAGTCAGAAAAATTCTATCGGGCCACGTTTTTGAGATATTCCCGTTACAAAACCGGAAAAACCATTTTTTTGCTGTTTTCAAAGCTGTATTGTTACGTGAAGTAAATTGTTTCAACAAAATTTTTAATGGTTTCTGAAAGAACTATTTTTCTTCTTTTAAAATCAGTTTAAATCTTTCCGATACCTCTTTTCTTCTCGGAGAAATCTTCAGTTAATTGTAGGCCTTCCATTAATGACATAAATACAATGTAAAGGAGAATGGGCAAAAATTTATGGGAAATGGTCCATTTCCCAATATGAATGTGTCATATATCGTTGAAAAGGTTATTTTGAGTACATCATTTTATTATATAGTCGTTAAGCTCTAAACCATGGGGTTCACGAGATATTCAGCTAATGTGGATTGGGAACACATCATTGTTCTTTCGGTGCTTTGAAGCCGAATATCTCGCGAGCCCCATGGTTTAGAGCTTAACGGTTATATAATGAAATTATGTACTTAAAATAACCTTTTCATCGATATATGACACATTCATATTGGGAAATGGATCATTTCCCATAAATTTTTACCCATTCTCCTTTACATTGTATTTATGTCATTAATGGAAGGCCTTCAATTAACTGAAGATTTCTCCGAGAAGAAAAGAGGTATCGGAAAGATTTAAACTGATTTTAAAAGAAGAAAAATAGTTCTTTCAGAAACCATTAAAAATTTTGTTGAAACAATTTACTTCACGTTACAATACAGCTTTGAAAACAGCAAAAAAATGGTTTTTCCGGTTTTGTAACGGGAATATCTCAAAAACGTGGCCCGATAGAATTTTTCTGACTTCAGATTCGAGTTCAGCACACCAAAAACCTACGGAAAAGTATATTTTTGTTTCTGTAAGAAAAACCTTGTTGACCAGTGATATCAAAAGTCGGGTTTAAAAGTGAATTTAACTTACAAAATTTGAATTAAAGACCCTGTGACATACAGATCAAGAGACACCAAAGAAAGCTTTTAACCAACTAAAACGAACTTACTAATTTTATACTCAATTTAAATTCGCTTTAGCTAATTTAATATAACGTTTCCACCAAAATATAATTCGGGATTTAAGGAAGAAGATTTATGTTGTGCTTACACCGTTTCATGCGTTAAACGAACAATCTTTTAAATTCTGCGCCAGTGAATTGTATACTTATAAAACTGAATCGAAGAATAAGCCATTTTTGTAATCATGTCGCTTGGCCGCCATTTTGAAAAATGGCACCCAACATGTAGGTACTCCAGTCAGGAAACCCAAATCCTGGTACTTTTTGTGGGGGCATCTTATTTTTACATTTGAAATTTATTTTTGATATGCTAAGGATGGAACCTAGCCTGGGAATCATTTTATTCCTGCCATTTGGGCGCCATTTTGAAAATTGGCGCCCAATCTGGGCTACATGGTTAAATAAAAAGAAAGCTCGTAAATCACTTAGAAATTTTTCATGGCTAAGATAACGATGTCTTAAAAGATAGATGTTGAGTAGAAGCACTTTCGGTACAAAATTTAGTGTTGCTATTTTTCGGGAGCATTTATTTTATATTAAAAGTGTGGGTTTTACATGTTTATGTAAATTTTGAAATTTTAAACTCAAAAAAACTTTCAACTTTTTTCACAACATGCGTTTGGCATCTGGAGCTATTTCCGCAACTTTTCTCCCGTTATTAATATTAAAAATGACCAAAGAAGTGGAAATCCTACGTTTTGACATCAAAACAAGTATGTCCCCCAAAAGTGGCAACACTGAAATTTTATCCAAAGGTTCTTCTTTTCACGTATATCTTTTAAGGCCTAGTCAAACAGAACGCGATCCGGTGATCTTTGTGAGAAACTACAAACAAAATTTGACCGCTGCGATCTTTTTTACCCAGTGAAGTATTGATCGTATTGCCGGATCGCGTTCTGTTTGACCAAGCCTTTAAGACTTCAACCATTATTTTTGCAAGCTACGCTTGGAGTCTTCAGGCGTTTTCACATTTTTGTTCACGTTTCACGCGTCCAGCTGGAGCATAAACGGATGCACCGATTTGCTTCAAATTTGGTACAGAGAATTTTTCATGTTATTCCCAGAGGAATAATTTCGAACTGTTGTGCTAGAGTGCTAGACTTTTATAGACAGAAATAAAGCGTTAAAGTTTGAGAGGACATTGATTTATTTTTGGGTCATTTTGATTCAATTTTTTTTTAACAAAAATCAAAAAGAAATAGACATGTTCAGAAAAATGAGATCTCCGAGAACTCAGCAATCTCAATCCCGCATGAATAGAATTCCTCAGTAAAATTTCTCAGATTTGCTGTCAAACACAGACAAAAAAAGAGCAAAATATGTGAGAACTGATCGTTTCTCTGAACTCACCAAAACAATTTTTGTACTTTTGACATTTTCAAACTTATCCATTAACAATTAAATTGTATTCATGCCATATATTTGGGCCTTAGGCCTTGAAAGCACTATATTAAAGGGAATGCTAAAAATTAGTATATATCTAGTTAAAACTTACTAGTCAGGAGCTTTGTAGTTATATTATATAATATTCTAGCTTAAACTTTTTTTAATCACTCGAATTGGAGCGAGTGTTCCGGACTGAAATGGTGATTTCATGAATAAGATTGCGAAGCGTGTACTTGTCCGATCAAAGCGATTAAGGTGTCTATGGACAGATAAACTTATTCTCTATGCCATCATTGGAAAAAAAATTTAATTTTGTGCTCTAGATTTTGGTAAAAGCCTCTAAGAAATCGAGAAAATGGCTAAAATGGCTGTTTTTCAAAGCAAATGTAGCCTACACTATAGCATTTTTTGCAAAAAAATGTTTAATAACATAAAATTTCATATTTTTATTATGCCACTATTGGAGAAAATTTTTAGTTTTGTACCTAATCAAAATTTTAATAATGCAAAATAAAAATGCTTGTGAATTTTGAAAAAACCCATTTTTGACAGTCAATTTTTTATACCTAACGGTATTTTTTTGACAATTTTTTTTGCAGTGGATATAAATTCAATATATTTTTCATGATTTTCATTAATTATGTAATGATATTTGTATCATTTGATATTGAAATTTTTAATTCTTAAAATGCACTTTTTGATAGAAAATTTATGTAAATTTAGAAGTTAAAATCAGATACTTTTAGAAAAAAAAATTTTTAATACAATAATACGCCTACTAGTGACCAATTAGTAAAAATTCAAAGTTTTATAAAACAAAGTATCTGATGAAAGTGAAAAAAAACGGTGTTATATATGCAAAAAAAAAAGTTAGCAAATGACTGGTTTTGTTCAGTTCGGAACACTCTTAAGTTGGAAAGACAAGCTATAGCTACGTGAATTCAGCTTTGACTATTTTAGAATAGTGAGCTATTACAAGAAGACATCTTTTATTTGGTAGCTTAAGTTTGTTTTTATTCACGAAAAATCAAGCTTTATTTAAAAAATCCTTAGCTTTAGCTTTTTTTGATTCACAAGTCTCAATAGGTATGCCTGTATGGTACCGTGAAATTTTATAGTTTTTACTTGCGATATAGGTACTATAGGGCAAGTTTTGGCTTCGTGCAAAAAAAAAAAATTCGAGATAACAATCAAACATGACATTACGGTGATAGAGAACACGAAAAAAGTGGTTGGCACAATTCTGTCTGTCTGTCTGTCTGTCTGTCTGTCCGTACCTCAACCTACAGCCTTAACCACTGAAGCGATTTTCTTCAAATTTTGAACTTAAGGTTTTTTTTGTAACTCTCCAGTGGGGAAACTGAAATTTTTTTTTAGCTCAAAAAATAACGGTACTTGCCATACAACCGTTAAGGAAAAGCTTATTTATCTCAAAAACGGGTCCAACGATTTTGATAAAAAAAATCAGTGTATTACTGTAGATATGATATACCTTTAAGTAAGAAAAATAATCACCAAAAACATTTATTAACGGTACCTGCCATATAACGGTTTTTTTGATTTTTGGTTTTCTCATTAACCGCTCATCCGATCTCAATAAAAATTTTTTCACAAAAGCTTTGTTAGAATATAAATAAAACTGCATACCAAAATTTTTGAAAAAATAAATTTAGGATTTTTAAAAAAAGATTCAAATTTTTTTTTGAAAATTCAATATTTCAAAAACGGGTCGATGAATTAATTTGAATTTTCAGTTTTAAATGTATATTAATATAAACTCAAAATTGGCATACCAATTTTTTTTTTTGAAAATTGTTACAAAAATTGTATATATACAAAATTAATTTTTTAGAAAACGGCTCCAACGATTTAAATTTTTTTTTTTGCATATATTCATATTTGTTCAAGTAATCAAATGGCATACTTTTTTTTGAGCTCTAAGTTATTTATCAGACTGTTTATACAATTAATAGAACGATTTAAATGCTTTTTATACTTTTTCTATAATTACTTGAATATTTTTTAAAGTTCTTAAGTCCCACACAACTTGAACATAAGAGCAAGTACGTGCGATCCAGTCGTGCATTTTATTTTTTTCTTATGGTTTCTGACATCAAATTGTGAAATTTTGTGAATTGTGACGTTAAAATTACGTCATGGATACACATTTGAGCAGCATTTGCACGTCACTCCTCTTCGTCTAATCATAGCTTAAAATTGCCTTAAGTATTTATGATTCACCCATCACACGTAACTTGCAAGCAAAATATTAGATATTTTTTACCATACCATACCACAATGACCATGAACCATTATATCAGTCAGCAGCACGCGCACGCAGTAAACCGAATTTACCAAGAAATCGTTTATGTGCACGTGAAATATTTCTGTTAAATTTATTATTTATTGCATTATCAATTTCAATTCTAGAATTAATCGTTGAAGTTTAGAATTTAAATTGATCTAATTGATTAAATTTATACACAAATTTAATGGTAAAAATCTATTTGGACTCATTCATTTTAATCAAAGCAATAGAGGTGAATACTGAATACATACTTAAATACACATCTGCAATACCATTTTTTTTTTTATTAGAACTTTATTTCATCATCGTCGAGCTATGACGACGACATTGAAATAAATGATTGTTTTTCAAAATATTTTGTATAAGTTCTCAGTTATGCGTTGCCAACCACTTGTGACGAAAAAATGCCTCACTTGAAGAAAAAAGATACAACAAGAACAACTTTTATTTCCAAAAAAATAAATTTAACTATCAAATCACAGAAAAAATTCTTAATAAGGAACAAAATTCATGATATTTTACTTTCATAACAAAGTACAAAGCAGAATTTTTACATTAGGGTGGTCGTTATAATGTTTTTTTTTTAGTTTTATTATTTGGATGGGCCTTAATCTGCTCTAAATGAAGAAAAATAAATTCCCTAATTTTTTCAGATTTTTATTTTCATCCCCTATAGTCGCTGTAAGGGTAAATCAAATTTCCCTTTTTTTTTTTGGAAATTCGGGTATAATCTGCCGAAAAATTCAGAGCATGTAGGTGAAAAGTAGACAAGAAAAAAAATCCTGCTGGAGGGTGGGTAATATCTCCCACCGCTTCGACGGGAGGGGCAATTTAATTAAATAATTGCATACAAAAGACAAACATTAATCAAAAAACAACGGCAATACTTGCAGTGATGTTTTGTAGCTTTTTGGAAAGCCAGAAGTCCATTTTAATAGTTGATTAATAAATAAAGTTCTTTCAATAAAAAATTTCAGCAAAATCTGTTTTCAAACCTATACTAAAAAAAAATTATAATTTTTCTTCAAAATGTTGAGTTTAAAACAATTTTTTGCCAAAACTGTTCATCAACAAAACTTAATTTAAAAACAAGCCATAAAAATTGACTTCTGGCTTTCCATAAAGCTACAAAACATTACTGTAAGTATTGCCGTTGTTTTTTAATTAATTTTTTTTTCTATTTTATGCAAATATTTAATTAAATTGCCCCTCCCGTCCAAGCGGGGGGAGATATTACCCCCCTCCTTTAGGATTTTTTTCTTGTCTAGTTCCCACCTACATGCTCTGAATTTTTTGGCAGATCTTACGTGAATTTTCTAGTATGTAAACAAAAAGTGGAAATTTAATGTATACACCTTCAGCGACTGTAGGGGATGAAAATAAAAATCTGAAAAAATTAGGGAATTTTTTTTTCTTCATTTAGATCCGATTTGGGCCCATCCGGGATAACCTTTTTTTTAACGACCACTCTAATGTACATATGTATATGTACTAATTTTTTCAAGAAAAGGAAACATTTTACAAACAGCTTTCAAATTTGTTTCGAATTTCATTCCACTTACTGGAATTGGAATGTGGAAGCTGGAATATTTGTTTAAGAATCCTCGCGTTCCAATGTTTATTCGCTATGCTATCTAGTTATCCCAAAAATGTTGAGATAACTTGAGTTGTTGTTGCGTCAGCGGTTATCAGCTGTTTTTTAACAAGGGATTACAACAACACAAAGCTATCCGGTTAACTGAGAATAACCATTGGAACGTGCCCAATGACAGATAATGTGTTCGGAAAATGGGCAAAGTTTGAAGGTGGAAACACATTCTCTATGACCGAGGTTACATATACGTAATTCTTTTTGGCCTAAATTTTTAGGAAAAGTCAGTGTGTTGAATTAAAATGAAAAAATATTTGAATAAAAATATACCCTTTTGAAAAAAACAAGCCTTAAAGTCTAAGCTATGCCAAAAAGGCATGAACAAGCCTCAGTTGGCATCGCTGGTTATAGCTATCATTGAAGCTTATCATTGATAGTTTTGTTCTTCCATTTTAAGGTGTTTAGAAAACAAAATCATCTACTATTTTGATGGAGAATTAAAGCTCAAGACTAAATTAATAGGGGTATTCATGCAACTGCGTAAAACACTAGATAAGTTTACGATTTGTTTAATTTTATCTTTTGGTTAATGAACTGTTAAATTTTGTATGGGAAATGGTTTACACAATTTGGTTTATTTTATCCAAGGATTTAGCTGTGGAAAATTAACCAAATATTTGGTTAGATTATTATTATTATTATTATTATTATTAATTTATCCAAACGTCATTGTGACTTTTAGAGATTGAATCAGGCGTGTTTGTGACTTTTAGAATTAGGCATGTTTAGAAACATGATATAAATGATATCTCGGAGAACTAAAAAAGCTCTGAATGTGTTGCATTGCAATTAGTTGGTGATAAAAGTTGTGAATTAAAACGTAGTTTACACAAAAAAAATATAATTAGAAGGTCTACATTTACTCACGATTAAAGGCTCTGCCCAACCAACGCGAAATTATAGCGAAGCACATTCACAAAGACAGTTTTTTGTTATTTTTTAGTATTGAAATCATTCACTTTAATTTCGTGTTAGTTTGGAAGAGCCTTTAGGAAAGCTACTTTTCGCTAATTATTAAGGTAGAGCTATAAATTCTCACCCAAACCAACGCGAATCTTTCGTTGACGACGATGAACGTGTTGTTTTCATTTACAACAACGTGTTCTTATCTATTAATGTTTTTGTTGTGGTCAACGAATGATTCGCACTGGTTTGGAAGATTCTAAATAGTTGGAAGCTGTAAGAAACAGAATTCATTAGCCAATGTAAAGTATCTTTCCGAACTCTCAAAATCAGAACTAAGTCATAATTCGCTTTTTCTCTTTTTTTCGTTCCTACCTCAACAAATTTCAGTTTCACTTCCGTGAAGTGTACTCGGGGCGCTCTATTCTCTTCCGAAAGCAAAAGTTAACGAAAATGAAGAAAAGTACATTGTGGGCGTGACATATGTATGATTTGTTTGTATTCGCTAATTTTTATCCGACCACTGCCGTGAGCTTGCGACTAATATATTTCTACCTTACAACGCGACTATTGTCATGTGTATTAAGGTAGAACTATAGGTAATAATTGTTGATAGTTTACTGAAGTGGTCGGTTGAAAATGAGCGAATACATGAAAACCATACTCATCTCACGGGAGGGAAACTGACATTTGGTGAAGTTGGAACGAAAAAAAGAGAGGGATGATTCATTTTACTTAAGTGGAATATTCCTCACTTCATCTTTTGACTGTTTGGAAAGCAACTTTTCGTGGGTTTTTAACCCATTGATTTTGACAGGCAAAAGTTTCGTTGTCGTTCCAAATATTTTGCATTGGTTTGAGAAAGCCTTAATAGTTCTAGCTTTACATTTTGTTTTATCCTTCCGAGTTTCCGACTTCACGGTGGTTCGGGAGAGGTTCTCTATTTAAAAATTAGTGCGTTTACAAGCAGGATCGGGAGCTCCAGGTTTTTTGTCACTTGAGTTGAGTTGAAATGATATTGAGATTCCAGCAAAATGAAAGGCATTGATGTATTTATTTCACAAATATAATTGAATTAACAGGAATACTTACTACACGTATCTATTAAAACAAATATATATTTGTACACACACATGCAAATAAACAGACTATACTTAATGCATTAACTGTAAAACCGCGCCCAAATATTTGACGTTTAACGAACAGCTGATTCAATTACACAGCATTTAACCAAATTAATAAAAAAGGTCGTTCATGCAAACTTTTGCGTAAACTTATCATTTTACACAAATACCCTTAATATTTCTAGCCAACATCAATTTTCAAATAGGCCTTACACATAAAAAGATTTTGAATATTCCAATGATTATTGGTAAAGCAGTTCAATTAAGCCTGCCACACGTCCAGATTTTGGCGGGATAGTCCCGATATTTGAACCATGTCGCAGTTACAAAATGTCCCGATTTTGTCCCGACATTACTTTTCTTTACTCACAAAAAATAATAATATGTAAAAAAATTAATAACTTTCTTTAATGAAAATTATATTCCGAATTAAGAAAAAAATATTTGGGTGAAAAACTTTCTTTAATGAAAATTATATCCCGAATTAAGAAAAAATATGTGAGTCGTTTGTGCGAAAGAGTAAGTAGTTTACCTATTTCGATCGTAGAGTTTTTGCCACCATAGGAAAATTGTTAGTTTGCGTCCCAAAAGTTTAAAAAGAGAAAACCAAACAAATTAAATTTTATGGTTTTGTTTTTTCGACAAAATACTCATACAATTTAAAAATTAAAATGCTGTATGTATAACTTCTTCGTTTTTGTAGTCTATTCTTCTGAATGGCAACCCTTTTCATTGTGCTGGGTTATTACTTAGTTTTATTGCAAGGAATAATTTTTGTTTGGTTCTTTCGAGATATTGCTACTGTTTTAATAAAATTGGTAGAAAGTAAATATTATTGCAAGAAATAATTTAATTACAGTTCACGGTGTTACGGTACTGACATCCACGGTACTGACATTTAGGGCGGTATTCACCGAGCACTCATAAACGGCTCTTAAGTTTATGAGGCTCCTAACTCAAATTATATTTGTGCCATTCACCAACCACTCATAGCTCTTTTTCGAAGTTCGAAAATGAGAACAACTCTCTTTTCCCCAGGTACCCCCAAACTGTGAAATCAAACTGTTTTCAAAAATGACCGCACTTTGTCGGTACTTCTTGGATCCTTGAAAAAATGAGTGTTGCATGCACATAAATAAATTCTTTGTGACTTCAGTGATTTTAATTCTCTCCACTTATTTTCTTAGTTTTGTCTCGGGGTGAAGATCATTGCACGTTTTAGTTTGTTTCATACAGGGAAATGTTTTTACTTTACTTTTTGGTTTCGCTAATTATTTCGTTCGTACATTGTCTACTACGTTTGCGGATCCAAAATGGACTCGTTTGCTTGAAGGGGAGATAGACGTCAAACGTTGGTTTATATTAGCTGTGCTAATTAAAAAAAAACTACATCAGGGGCCCAATTCCACAAGAGTGAGTTTTTTATGTGTACACAGAAATTCGTGAACACATCGATTTTTGCGATTCGGCAAGAGTGAGTTTTAAGTTTTTGACAGATAACGCATGCACAATCAATCACATTTATTTACATTTGTTTTAGGTGTGAATAGAATGTGTACACAGCAAATCAGTCACCCTTGCGGAATTGGGACCCAGAACAGTGTAAATGTGTGAAAACTGTCAAAACTGTCAGATTTAAGCAAAAAGTTTTTCTGAGATAAATTTTTGCTTATTATTATCCCAGACAAACAAATCAACTGGTACTGGTACTTCGACATTTCTCACTCACTTTCTCGACCACAAAAGTAGGTGCAGGAAATATTGTTCTTAACTGTTCTCAAAAACATCATGGTGATAGAATGAAGAACAGCTTGGGCAAGGTTTTTACTCATGTAGTACACAATCCTGTACTTTTCTGTAATTTTCTATCCGGAACAGATTCATTGTATACACCTTTTATTATCCTATTTTTTCAAATTTTCACCGCGTGAATAAAAAAAGAACTTACAAAATTGAATCAAAAAATTAAATTCCTGAAGACAGAAGGATTTACAATATGAGTGCGTGTGAGACTCATTTTTGTAAGGATCCAAAAAGTACCGACAAAATGAGTAAGTGAATTTTCTTAACGGGTTACTTTGAAGGTTTGCGAATTAGTTTTCGGAGAGAGCGCTCATAACTTTATGAGTGGTAAGGCCCACTCATAAGTCTTATGAGCGCTCATAAATATTCACTATTATTGCTTGGTGAATAGGTTTATGAGCCTCATAAGTTATGAGTCGTCGGTGAATACCGCCCTTAGACAGTTTGTGTGACCTAACTTCTCTATTATAATGAGAAAAATAATTTCCAGGACAATTTTAACATAGTCGCTAAAAGGAATAAAATTATAAATAAATTGGGTTGCACAACAGCTCGTGGAGAACAAGGGCCTAGTGACTTACAACTCACAACCATTCCTGTGTGCGTGTTTGTTGGCAGGAATGGAGGGGACCTACAGTTTATGCCGAGTCCGAACGGCTAAATGAGAAGCACTTTTTCATGACAAGTATACTCTTGGAGTATTTGTCAGTTCCTCGCAAGAGGCAGTACCTCGAATAAAACATTTTTTTTTTTTTAGATGGCACGGCTGGAAACCGAAAACATGACAGTTTTACGCACTAACCATCATGCCACGAGGTACTACCGATAAAAGGAATACAAAATTCTGATAATCAACCAAAAACATGTTATAACATGCTTAAAAAATACTACCACGGTACTGACACATAAATTTGTGACACACTTTCTTCCAATGAAAATATATCACTAAGGGCGGTATTCACCGAGCACTCATAAACGGCTCATAAGTTTATGAGGCTCCTAACTCAAATTATATTTGTGCTATTCACCAACCACTCATAGCTCTTTTTCGAAGTTCGAAAATGAGAACAACTCTCTCTTCCCCAGGTACCCCCAAACTGTGAAATCAAACTGTTTTCAAAAATGACCGCACTTTGTCGGTACTTCTTGGATCCTTGAAAAAATGAGTGTTGCATGCACATAAATAAATTCTTTGTGACTACAGTGATTTTAATTTCTTTCCACTTATTTTCTTAGTTTTGTCTCGGGGTGAAGCTCATTGCACGTATTAGTTTGTTTCATATAGGGAAATGTTCTTACTTTACTTTCTAACTATTTCGTTCGTACATTGTCTACTACGTTTGCGGATCCAAAATGGACTCGTTCGCTTGAAGGGGAGATAGACGTCAAACGTTGGTTTGTATTAGCTGTGTTAAATTAAGAAAAGCTACATCAAGGGCCCAATTCCACAAGAGTGAGTTTTTTCTGTGTACACAGAAATTCGTGTACACATCAATTTTTGCGGCAAGAGTGAGTTTTAAGTTTTTGACAGATAACGCATGCACAATCAATCAAATTTATTTACATTTGTTTTGGGTGTGAATAGAATGTGTACACAGAAAATCAGTCACCCTTACGGAATTGAGACCCAGAACAGTATAAAACTGTGTGAAAACTGTCAAAACTGTCAGATTCAAGCAAAAAGTTTTTCTGAGATAAATTTTAGCTTATTATTATCCCAGACAAACAAATCAACTGGGGGTCAATTCTCGATCTGTGAAACTGTGAAATGAAAACAAAGTTATCATTTCAGTTTTCACAGAGTTTTATCATTTTATCACTTCACAAACACGCGCAAGGCGATTCCCGAACTCGTTATGAAAAACAGCTGTCAAAGTGAGTACTAAAAAGTACTAACATGAAAATTGTACCACTTGCTCATAGAAAAAGATGATTGTGACGTCATAGAATGACCAAGATGGCGACTTGGGTGTTTCAAATGAGTACAATTTGTTTGTGTTTATCATTTTTCTTTTCACAGGCTTTCACAGAATGAAATGATTGTGATAAACGAATTATCATATGAAAACATTTTGGCATTTGTTTTCATTTTTTCACACTTCGAGAATCGCATTTGGCGTGAGGGCGTTATCATATTTATCCCTTCACAGTTTCACAGATCGAGAATTGACCCCCTGGTACTGGTACTTCGACATTTCTCACTCACTTTCTCGACCACAAAAGTAGGTGCAGGAAATATTGTTCTTAACTGTTCTCAAAAACATCATGGTAATAGAATGAAGAACAGCTTGGGCAAGGTTTTTACTTATAGAGTACACAATCCTATACTTTTCTGTAATTTTCTATCCGAAACAGATTCATTATATACACCTTTTATTATCCTATTTTTTCAAATTTTCACCGCGTGAATTACAAAAAGAACTTAAAAAATTGAAACAAAAAATAAAATTCCTGAAGACAAAAGGATTTACAATATGTGTGCGTGCGAGACTCATTTTTGTAAGAATCCAAAAAGTACCGCAAAATGAGTCAGTGAATTTTCTTGAAGGGTTACTTCGAAGGTTTTCGAATTAGTTTTCGGAGAGAGCGCTCATAACTTTATGAGTGGTCAGGACCACTCATAAGTCTTATGAGCACTCATAAATATTCACTATTATTGCTTGGTGAATAGGTTTATGAGCCTCATAAGTTATGAGCCGTCGGTGAATACCGCCCTTAAAGAACAACAACGTTAAAAAAAATAAAACGACTTTTCTAATTGCAACATTTCTATTCAATGAAGTATTTCATTAGAAAAAGTATATTTAATCGGAAAAACAAGAAACGGACATGCCACGGTAATGATATGCTTACTACACTTGTCCAAGCCATGTGGAAGAAGTAGCAAATTTGGTCAAGATATCGAATGTAGATTGTAGTAAATAGCCATTTACACAATTCAAACCAAAAATATAACAAACATTTTACATTAAATAACAAAAAAAGCACTGGGCACAAAGAAAAGATGAGACGGAATCATCACCCATACGACATTTTTGACATTAGAACTGCAGCTAATTCTATTTGAGAAGTCAAACGGAATTTGTTCTTTGAGTGCTAAATAATGACAATGAGTTCAGAGCTTTGAAAACAAAAAGTGATCTAATAAAATCAAGAATTTTGAATGAAAACAACGAATGAAAACAACAATGTAAGTTGGGTCTTGTGTGTAAATGGAAATCCACACAAGTGCAGTGCATGCTGCAATGGATGATTTCAAAAAAAAGGAATTTTGTTCTACAAAATTATATTTGTTTATGATTTTTTTTTTCTTTTATTTTGGTTTTTATGGATAATCATAGAGGACATAAAATGTGAAGTAAAGATGACGTGTAAACATAATAAAAGGAAAACCGTATGACTTGACTTGAAATGAAAGCTCTTTTGAGAAATCATAGACGGTGTTCATACCAGCTTCACGTGAGGTTTTGACGTCTCTTATTTTTATCTCACTCTCATCTCTTGGAAAGAAAGAGTTGGCCAAGTGAGGCAGAAGTTTTTAAATATTTTGAAAATTTCTGCCTCATCCTTCCATCTCTTTCCTTTCAATAAATAAAATAAGAAAGAGATAAAAAAGAGAGACGTCAATATGAGTCGCCTCACGTGAAGCTGGTATAAACACCGTCATATAGAAAATATAATGACAAGTCATTTTGAGTTCTACTATCGTACAAAGTGGAATTTACGAAACTGAAGTCTTATGCAGAGTCCACACTATGCCGATCAACATTGTTGGCTTACAATGTCGACAAACATGCTAGTAGGTACGTGTACGTGTACGTGTCAGTGTTGACTGTTATTTTTGTCTTGTGCTTTAATAATTTTTTAAAGTTTGCCTATCTACCTATTTTTTCATCAATAACCGAAATAAATATACTAACCGGAAATGGCCAGCTGGCAATTGTATTGCTCAAGACGCCCAGACTTAAAAATTATTGTTCAGTTTAATAGCTTTGTTTTGATTGATCTGAATACGTTCGGGTCAACAAAGGTTGAACAATATTAATGACCAAGACGTCCTCACTTAATCAGCTCAGCATTGTTGAACAACTTGGACGCTGCTTTAGAGATCTCCGCAATAAAAAAAAATGAATTATAGATTTCTCTATAAAATGTCTCTGTTGTCAAATTCCTTACCCACAGAGAAAAAAAATTGTAGAATCACTTTCCTAAAGAATTTTTGTTTTTGAATTTATTTTTATGACTTTTGTTTAAGATTTAATTGTGCTATATAAAATATTTTTGTATTACCTATGGATGTAGGTAGGTACATATGTATGTATGTATATGGAAATCATTTCATTTTTATCAAGTGGATTTTCTATTTATTTCATTGATTCTATTTTTCATCATACGCAATGATCTTTTTCTAAAACTTTTGTTCAAGAATGTTAACATTTTTTAAAGTCAAGATTTCACAGTTTTGACATTTAAGTAGTCAGTAATTAGCCTTGGAATGTTCAGACCTTTTCCAAGAGACTGGAATTTTTGTTCAGTCCTGAAACGTTTTCATCAATCATGCTTTTGGATAGATAAACAATCAGAACTAAATGGTATCAAGATCAAATCAACTTTGTATTTCTTTTGTTTTATTAATAGCTGTGTTTAATGAAGAAAAACTGGATCAGAACAAAGCAGAACAGCACAAGTGTGTGAAAACTGTCAGAACAAGAAAGAACAGAAAAGTGCAGCTTTGTATTGACGAGATTGACCGTTGGCTTTCAGCTGTCCAATTTCAAATTTAAAAATGTTTCAATTGTTATTTGTTTGCATTCATTTTCAATTCAAATTTAGTATCAATTCAGACTTTTTAATAGTCTTTTTCTTCATTTTTAGTCTAAAAATATAAAAAAGTACTTCTGTGAAAAATTTTAGCTTATTATTATCCCAAACAAACAAATCAGCTGGTGCTTTGACATTTCTCACTCACTTGCTCCACCTCAGAAGTAGGTGCAGGAAATATTGTTCTAAACTGTTCTGCAAAACGTCATGGAACACAAAGTGACAGAATGTAGAACAGTTAGGGGCAAGGTTTTTACTCATGGAACACAGAATCCTGTACTTTTCTGATCTTTTCTGTAATTTTCTGTTCGGAACAGATTCATTAAACACACCTAATTTTGTTGTGAAAATGGTTTTCTATTGTTATCTATCTATATCAGAGGTTCCCAACCTTTTTTCTCGCAGACTTTCGAAAATTAACTTGGTTTCGGTAGACCCCCTGATGCAATATTTTTACTATATTCTCAAAACTCGTTATTAGTATCCGGGAACCAAGTCCACCGAGGAACTAACTTCTCATTTAATGGGAACTAAATCCACTTTAACGTGAGGATTTAGTTTCCAGACAAGGTGAGCAAGTAGTTCACTTCTTTATGAGAACTTAGAACACATTTTGAAATATGAAGAGGGTACTAACTTTCAGCGATAAAAATTACAAAAATTCAAACATACCTGACTGTTTATTCGCCGTAATGCTGGGTGCTAGCAGTGTATTTATGTAAGACAAAGCATTACGGCGAATAAACAGTAAGGTATGTATGGGCTCACTATACGATTTGGGGTAGGTGTGAGCCTGGGTGTATTCAAAGTTTCTTTGGCATTTCAAAAATCTGGACTTAAAGAAACTTTGAATTATTAATAATTAATTCCTCCTTGTCGCCAAAATAATTGAATTTAGTTTTTGACAGTTTTTCAAGCCTAGGAAAAAAATTATTTTTTTCTATTAAAACTATACTTCGCATGGATGTATAAACCAGGCTTTAGGTGAGAATTAAATCCACATTTAAAGGGAAGTAAAACCACTCAGTTTTTGAGGAATTTAGTTCCCACCTTCTATGAGAACTAAGTTCACTTCGCTGAAGTGGACTTAGCTCCCATTAAATGAGAATTAAGTCCCTCGGTGGACTTGGTTCCCTGCACCAGATCTAAAGATGGAAATCTGTGTCAAAGCTGAGTTCCAACCATAATTTTGGGCGCCACTTTGCAAGTCTCGACAGTCGTTGCACTGAATATCAAATATCGTCGGCTTTCACATTTCAAAGCCTCGTAAGTCTGTTTTGGAGAATTGCTTAGAAGACACAAAAAAACAAATTTAAAAGGTAATAAAATGGAATTCCTAGATCGTAAAAGGTTTTTAAACTGGTTGAGAACACCAAAAGGTACCATAACATAGTAACGAGATATTGATATTTGAATTCTGTGATTTTTTTTGATCCGAAATACATTGAAATGGCATTTTAAGATTTATGAGGTTTTGACATAAATGATATGCAAGTCTTTACAAGTAACAGTCACTGATATTATAAAAATATACTTCTCACAAAAATTAAGCTCGCGGACCAAAGAAAAAGCAAAAAATTAACAATATTATTTTTACAATGTTATTGATAGGACTGCATGAGAAGCTCCTTAAAGAATTCAGCCAAAAATTTTGAAAATTAGAAACATAATTCTAAAAGCTTCAAAACTCTCTTTTAAAGTCGCAATACGACCATTATTCACTGAAATACAGCTTGTCCAAAATCACCGAAAAATTAGGAATTTTTTTGTTCCCTTAATTTTTTTGATTATTGTAGGAGTAGGTTATATCTGCCTTGAAAAAAAAATGGAAAAAACTGAAGCAGTATTGTTTTTTTATGCCCGGAGGGAATTTGTCGAAAAAAACTATTTCTGGGCTAGCAAAAATACACGACCTACTGCCACCGGCTCTGGACCTTTGGCAGCTCATATGAGGGAAATTTGATAAAAAAAAATGGTCAGAAAAGGTCAACTGGTCCCAGAAATTGGTCAGCCCCAGATAACTTGTAATCAAGGCTTAAACTTTCTTAAGGTCGCTCAAGGTCACGAGCGATTTTTGGCACCTCATTTATGGGAAATATGCAAAAATTAATGCCATCAGATAGGCCCTGAGAACTATATAAAAGGTCAGGTAGTTTTAGTAATTGGTCAGCCATAGGATTTTTTAATGAATTTTTAAATTATTTTTCAAGCTAACGCACGATTTTTGGCACCTCATTTATGGGTAATCTGCAAAAAATTAATACCACCCGAAAGGCCCTAAGCTCTGTATAAAAAGTCAGCTAGTTTCAGCAATTGGTCAGTTATAGATTCTTTTATACGATTTTTTCTAAGTTTTTTTTCAAGATCATGAATGGTGCTTGACCTTGAAAAAAAAAATACTTTAAAAAATTGTAAGAAAGAATCTATAGCTGACCAATTACTGAAACTTGCTGACCTTTTATATAGATATAAAGATCTTTAAGATGGTACACATTTTTGGAAAATTTTTCTAAGCTGAGGTCGAGGTGCCAATAATAGTTTTGGCCTTGAATTTTTATTTAAATTCATTAAATATTCATACAAAAATCTATGGCTGACCAATTACTGAAAATAGCTGACCTCTTACAACCGTGGAGAGGCCTTTCAAATTGCATACTTTTTGTTTTTAAATGACCCAAATGAGGTGCCAAATGTTTTTTTTTTTAACCTTGAAACGATCTTCAAAAATTCATAGAAAGCAATCTATGGCTGACCAATTACTGAAAACAGTTGACCTTTTATCAGGATCTAGAATTCTTTCGGATGGTATACATTTTTTGCAAATTTCCCATAAACGAGGTGCCAAAAATCGCGTGTGACCTTGAGCGAGCTTAAGAAAGTTTAAGCTTGATTACAAGTTATCTAGGGCTGGCCAATTTCTGGGACTAGTTGCCTTTTCTGACCAATTACTGACCAATTAGATGGTATTTTTTTTTATCAAATATCCCTTATATGTTATATGAGGTTCCAAAGGTCCAGGCCGAAAATGAATTGTAAATAAATAAAATAAGCTTGAATTCGAACAAAGCCATTAAATTTGTACAATTTTTAACCTGGTAGACGAGACATGAATTTAATTTCATAACAACAATAAAACAATGAATCTAAAAAAAACTATTATTTATAGAATGAATTCTTGGAAAAAAAAAAATGATTGATAACAAACCACAAGAGGAAATGAAATTAAAAGTTATTATGACGTATAAGTACCTATAAAGCATCAGAGGTTCATATCATACATATTAATCAATAGGAATTATCATAAGAGATGTAAGAAAATGATTCTATATTTATTTATTGATAACTTTGTAGCAAATTGCTATAATTTTTCTTCATTACAAATCTCTTTCCAGAACAACACTAAACTAGAACGTACCTAGTAGTTGTGTTTGTAAGCAATTTTGTGTCTTGTATTTTTTTGTAAGTACAAAAATTTTAAGAAGGATAAATAGGTAGATAATAAGGTAGATAGTTAGGCCCAGTTAGGCCCCAGTTATTGCTATCAAGGAAACACATAATTGATCATCGATTTTGAGGTGTTTAGAAAACTAACAAAATCATTTACAACTTTGATAGAAATTAAAGCTCAAGACTTAATTAATATTTCTAGCAAGAAATAAAAATTCAAATAGGCCTTCTACATAAAAAGTCTTTGAATAATTCAATGATCATTTGTTATGTACTAGGTAGTTCAATCCTTTTATGTGAAAGGCTGGGCCAAAATGATATTTTTTTGACTACAAATAATAAATAAGACAGTAGCTTTATTTTGGCATCAAAATAATCACTGATTTCGCTTCCTTAACGTCTCAAAATTAATATTACAATTTTCAATGATGAGTTTCAACGATAGCTATAACTGGCGCCTTATAGCTGTCATTAAAACTCATTATTGAAAATTTTAATGATTGATTTTGAGACGCTTAGTAAGTAAAATGAGTGGTTATTTTGATGTCAAAATAAAGTTCTGGTCTAAATTATTAATTGGCATCCAGAAAAAAAATTAATGTTAGCCCAGCCTTTCACATAAAATGAGTTTTATTATTTCAAAGACTGAACTACCTTATACCAATGATCATTGAAATATTCAAAGAGTCTTTTTATGTGGAAGGTTGGGCCCATTTGAAATTTTGTTTTGGCTTGAAATGTTAATTAAGTCTTGAGTTTTATTCCTCCATCAAAATAATAAATGATTTTGCAATCTATAAATACCTACCTTAAAATTGAAGAGCAAAATTTTCAATGATGAGTTTTAATGATAGCTATAACTGGCGCCTTAGATAAATAAATAGATAGATACATACATAATTTATATTTATTGTTTCAAAGGAAATTACAGGGTTCAAAATGTTTTAAGTCACTGGCACAGTACAGAGATATGATATAACAATTTGTATCTTACTTGATAATATTTTATATATGTAGTTCTCTGTCAATTATAACACCACACTATGAAATGACAAATTTTAAACTGCAATTGTAGAATTGAAAATCAAGCGATAAGAAGTGAATTCGGGATTTGACTTTTTCGGTTAACAGATAGATAGAAACTAAACGTTTGATTGTTTTGGTTTTTAAGATCAGAGTTAATCGCAGGCCCCAAAAGCAGCAGACAAAATAAATAAAAAATAAATAATTTTTTCATGCATATTTTAACAAAAAAGCTTCACAACAAAAACATTTTTTGAATTGTTCTCTACAGGGTGGGTATTGGTTTCGTAAAAATAATTTTTTCAGCATTATCAAACCACATATGAATATTCCTAACGTGCCTCCAGAAAGCTTGTTCTCTTATTAGTCTAAGAGCCAACGACATAACAAGTCAAGTCATCTGCGTAAAGTTGTAAGTCATAATCAGTACATAGCCTTTGAGCTGTTGAACCTGTTGTCTGCCTACCTAAACACGACGCACGTGTCGAACAGGTGTAAAATTTGATGTACATTCTTACATCGATTTATCTCAATGCATATTGATCGGAGGGAAAAAGTGTGCATACAAGAATTATTTACCTTGCAATTTTGAACAATTGTTGTCAAAGGTTCATCTCTGTGTAGTGAATCCCTAAGAAGATAGAGAGCCATGAAGTTTCCAAACACCACTTGTTTTCTTTTGAGTGTTTTTTTGGATATTTTGCCGCTTTTTATCTTTTAAAGGACACACCGTTAGTTTGACCTATGAAAACAATTGCTCAAAATTGCAAGCTAAATATTTCATACATGCATACTTTTTCCCTTAGAAAGAAGGGCCAACATCTAACTGATGAGCCCATAATTGTTGTACCTTGACCAAACAAGAAACTTTAAATTGCAATTCCATTCAAAAGTAAAAAAAAAAAAAAAAAAATACATTTTCAATTATTTCCTTTTTATTCTTCCTCATAACTCAACTTTAAACCAACCCATACTTTCCTTAGGGATTTTTACATGCTGAATCCGAGTCCCAAGTCAAAATTACCCTCGCACCCCTCGTTTTTCAAATACATATTTCAACATAATCATGTCAAAAATCTGTTTTTGGGTAATTACTTCACCACTAAATATGCTTAAAACTACTAATGGGATCTCAAAGAACTCATTTCATCTTCCTAAATTATTTTGAATCTTTTCGAAACTCATTTTCTTCTTAGAACAACAAAGTTTTCTAAGATCGGGTAGTCAAATATAAAAACTGATGTTTTGAAACTTTGACGCTTTGTAGTGACTTACCATAAAGAGTCGGAACTATGGTAACAATAATTGTTCAAAATTGTAAGCTTAATATTTCTTGTTAACACACTTTTTCTCTCGGACCAATAGGTATTGAAATAAAACTATTTTAAAAATAGAGTGGGGAAAAAAGGTTGGGAAGCACTGGGAGGAGCACCTAGAGTCATATGGCCGCCATCTTGTTTTTGCCGGTTTTTATTTTCGGATGTACACAGCTCGTGTATTTTAGATGCTGGACAAAAAAGTTTCAGAACAAACTTGTAGAAAATTTGATTTCCCTTTACATTTTTTAGTTAATTGTTTCGATAAGTACTTTGTTTAAAAGTTATGCTGCATTTTGTTAAAAAAAGTAGAAGTAATAAAATAATAATATCTTTGAAATTATTGCTTTTAGAAAAAATAAATTTTTGTCATAGGTCAAACTCTCTGTTGCTTGTCCCTTAAAAGATAAAAAACGGCAAAATTTACAAAAAAACAATCAGGTAAACAAGTGATGTTAAGGATTCACTACGGACAGTTTGACTTATGACAACAATTGTTCAAAATTGCTAGCTAGATATTTCTTGCATGCACACTTTTTCTTTACGACCAAAAGGCATTGAAATAAATCGATGTAAAAAAATAACGTCATGTTTTACACTTGTTCGACACGTGACTCCAACTCCGTTAACAAATCCGGTTGAAGAATATTGAACAGTATATTTTGTATCAAAGGGCACGGTAGTGCCCAGCCAAGTTCGCGGCACTACACCCTTTTTACAGGAACAAACTCAGGCGATTTTCAACCCCCCTCTAACTTCAGTACCAATAAAGTCAGAAACTTCAAATTCGCAATATTTGCTGAGCTGATCAAACACAGGTGGCTCACCAAATTTCAACTCTTTAGCATTAGTAGTTCCCAAGATATAAGACTTCAAAAATCGCAAAAACCGTAACTGACTGACTCACTGACTCACTGACTCACTGATTCACTGACTCACTGACTCACTGACTCACTGACTGACTGACTCACTGACAGATCATCAAAATTATGGAGCACTTCCCGACATCGTAGAAACCTGAAATTTCGCACAACGGTAGGCCTTGTGGTACATACAAAGGAAAAAATCGAAAATCTGCAATTTTCTATTCAGGTGGCGTGGCATCCACCCACTTTCTTAAATATTCTATAAATTATATCGAGCCTTTCCGACTGTTGTAGAACAATGAAAATTGGTAAGTTGGTAGGGTTTGAGGTACTTAGAAAGAAAAAAATTTAAAAATTGGAATTTTTCATACAGGGGGCGTGGCATCCACCCACATTCTTAAAAATTCTTATAAATTATATGGAGCATTTCCGATTGTTGTAGAACGATGAAAATTGGTAGCTTGGTAGGGCTTAAGATAATAAGAAAGAAAAAAATTGAAAAATTGGAATTTTGCATTCAGGGGGCGTGGTATCCACCCACATTCTTAAAAATTTGTTATAAATTATATGGAGCACTTCCGATCGTTGTAGAACGATGAAAATTGGTAGGTCGGTAGGCCTTGAAGTACTTAGAAGAAAAAAAATCGAAAAATTGGAAGTTTCAGTTCAGGAGGCGTGGCATCCACCCACATTCTCAAAAACTCTTATAAATTATATGAAGCACTTCCGATTGTTGTAGAACGATGAAAATTGGTAGGTCGGTAGGACTTAAAGTACATAGAAAGAAAAAATTTAAAAATTGGAATTTTGCATTCAGGGGCGTGGCATCCACCCACATTCTTAAAAATTCTTATAATTATATGGAGCACTTCCGATTGTTGTAGAACGATGAAAATTGGTAGGTCGGTAGGACTTGAAGTACTTAGAAAGGAAAAAAATTGAAAATTTGGAATTGTTCATTTAGGGGGGGGGGGGGTTGCAATCCACCCATTTTTTTCAGAATTGCTATTATTTGTATGGAGCACTTTCAGTTGTCGTAGAATTATGAAACTTTGTAGAGCGGTAGGACTTCGCTTTCACCTGGCAAAATAAATCTTTGCAAAAAGGAGTGAAATCACAACAAAAACATAAATGTTAAAAAAGGAGCCAAGTTCTTATGTGTACGAGAAATCTGTGCGTAAAAAGGCAGCCAAAAAAAGTAATGAGATCTAAAATATATGCCAAGTTTTAAGTTCATGAAGTTTAATATCAAATATCTTAAGTAGAGTTATATCGAAACAATTCCAAATCATGACAGAAATTTGGTAATTAATGATTACTGATTAAAATTTGGTGGATTTACTTGGCAAGTTTTCTCTTAAATACTTACTTAATCAAAAATTTAAAATGAATGAAAACTTGATCAGTGAACCCACCAAATTTTAATTAGTAATCATTAATTACCAAATTTCTGTCATGATTTGGAATTGTTTCGATATAACTCTACTTAAGATATTTGATATTAAACTTCATGAACTTAAAACTTGGCCCATGCCCATCCAAGTGTCTGACGGCCTCCAAATTCAAGTCGACCCCCATAAAATTCTTTCGAGCTTTTCATTGAATAATGAATATAAATATGTACTCCTGTCCCTGTAGTGAAGTCCCGTAAAAATGTCCGTACTGATTTATCTAACCGCCAGAATCCATTAAAGTACATATAGGAGAGTCAGATCAACTTGGGTAAACATCACCATATTCTGGACGGGGTTTTTTAGACGTCATTTTCCGAAATGGCCGACAAATAGTACCTAGAATAATTTGTATGGGAGAACTCAAAAATCTCCATAAAAACTAAACCACAAAACCAATTTTGATGAAATGATCAGATTAAAAACAAGATGAAAAGCAAATATCAATAATTTCCGCCCACTGCCACGCCCCCTTTTTTGAAAAAGTAATATATTCGTAAAAACTAGTACAAATTCGGATGTTACCTTAGTTAGCTTATTAAAATATTTTTGTCTGGAATATAAACTATACAAAGTTCCTACCACGCCTATTTTGTGGGCGTTTATTATTTTTTGACTTATATGGAGTTAGTTTTAGTAAGATAAAATCTGAACCACTTCTTCCAGTGTAATGAAATTTTCACACATGATAGCGAACAGTATAGGGAATGATTGCATACGATTTCCGCCCATTGACACGCCCACAAAAGCCCTTTTTATCACTCTAAAAATCGAAGGATACCATATTAATTAAAATGCTTTTTGAAGTTCCCTGATTGATATTTACTAAAGAAAATCTATTATTTTTGTTTTTTAGTAAGAAAAAAAAATAAAAAAATTATAAAAAATACAATTACATATTTATGGTATGTTGTCTCCAATTGTGTAGATATATTTATTTATGAAATAAAAAGGTTTTAATTTAAAATAATTTTATATAAAAACGTTTTATTGTAAAAAATTTTTCCAACTTATTACACAATTTTGAAAAGTTAAAATTAAAAATTAATCGCAACGCGTTTCGGAATAAATTCCATCGTCGGGCGTAATCAAAAACTTATTGGTGTTGTAACGTTTTTATATAAAATTATTTTAAATTAAAACCTTTTTATTTCATAAATAAATATATCTACACAATTGGAGACAACATACCATAAAATGTACTCATCAGCCGAACAAGCCACCTCCGTCTACAAATTCAAGAACTTAAAGCTTAAATTAACAAAAACTTCTTTGAACATAAAATTTAACAAACAATGCCTCAAAAGAAACATCATCCCAAAATACGCGCAAATTAACATCAAAAACACGTCCAAAGCCGCCATTATAATCCAACACAAAGCCCAAATAAATTGGGTCAAAGAAGAAATAAAACAACTATACGCCAAAAAATCAAAATTTAATCAAGAAATATACCATTTACACTTACAAATCTACAACAATCTACATCCAATAGCCGCTAATTTAATTACAGAAGAAATAAACCAACAAATACAACCTACAATACAACAAATCATAGAACAACATAAAACTAATATACAAAAACTATGCAATAAACAAAACCCCGCACCTATAATAAACAACAAACACAAATTTTATCCTAGACTCGTGAACAACACACAAATTCAACTTACAGAACCTGAAACCGACCTACTGAACAAAGGACTAAAATTTAATCTACCCAAAAACAACAAAGACAATCTTATTCGCGAAATAACTAACGCAGAAGCTGCTATAAAATCACTTCCCACACTAGAAATACAGAACGAAATTAGAGTTGACGTTAACAAAAAAGTAAAGAACATATTAAAAAACACACCAAATCTTAATACATTTCCGATTAATTATAAAAAGAATATGAAAAACATAAATAACTTAAGACAAAAACTAGAAAATAATAACGCTTTCATCACTAAGGCAGACAAAGGCAACACAGTTGTAATAATAGACAAACAAGAATATATCGATAAAACAGACAAATTTATAAAAGATAACAACATTATAGAATTACCCAAAGATCCTACAAAAAATTACATAAAAGAAATCAACAACGCCATTAACAGATGCAACAACCTTTTCACAAACTCAAACAAATACAAACTAAAACAACCTAATGCCAAAGCTCCACAGTTCACAGGATTGCCGAAAATACATAAAGAAGGAACACCTATTAGACCACTCATCAACTACACAACAGCACCAAGTTACAAAATAGCTAAAACCTTGCAGAAACTAATAAAAACTAACTCAAATATAATAAATAACCACAGCATTAATAACTATAGCCAATTAATAGAAAAACTAAAAAACATACACATATCTCCCAACCACAAAATGATTTCGTTTGATATAACAAATATGTATACAAATATACCTATACATGAAACAATAAATTTAATTAAAGAAAACCTCGAATCAACAGCAAAAATTAACAAAAACCAAATAGAAGAATTGATAACACTTCTGCAAATCATCCTTAAACAAAATTACTTCACGTTTAATAATAAATTTTACACGCAAAACGAAGGCCTAGCAATGGGTTCACCATTAAGCGGTCTAATCGCAGAATTTTACTTAAATAACTTCGAAAATAAACACATATTATCCAGACTCAATCCACTGAACAGGAATATTGTTACATACTTCAGATATGTTGACGATACATTCGTAATTTTCGACGGAACAACAAGACAAATAGACAACCTAAAAAATTATTTAAACAACATAAACAAACACATAAAATTCACTTCCGAGATAGAAATTAATAATGAAATTAACTTCCTCGACCTAAACATTACGGCTGTGTCAATCAGGATCGATTCGATTTTTAATCCGATCATCGAGAAGTATTGATGATTGAAATCACAAATTTTTATTTCAATCGATCTCAATCTCAATCATTTCGATGATCCTCGATTTTCCATCCCAATTTCAATCTTTTCGATGATTCTCGATTTTCCATCCCAATCTCATTCTCAATCATTTCAATTATTCTCGATTTTCCATGCCAAACTCAATCTCAATCATTTCGATGAATCTCGATTTTCTCTTCAAAAACTTGTGATTTCTTAGATGTTTTTAATCCATCGACACCGTAGCCATCCTTCAATGGAATTTGACAAATGATTGCTTGTCAGATAGAGGATGAACTATATTTTGACACAAAAGGTGTATTTTGATCCAAATATCACCCAATTGCTTAAAAATCACCTTTTTCCGGAGCAGTAAAAATCATTCAAAAATTTCAGAGTTCTTAGAGGTTTTTTAATCCATTGACATCGTAGCCATCCTTCAATAGAATTTGACGATTGATAGCTTAGAAGATAAAAAATGAACTGTATTTTGAGAAAAAAGGTGTATGTTGATCCAAATGTCACCCAATTGCCCTAAAATCACCTTTTTCCGGAGCAGTATAAATTATTCAAAAATATTAGATTTTTAAGAGGTTTTTTAGTCCATTGACATCGTAGCCATCCGTCATTGGAATTTGACAGTTGATGTCTTGACGGATAGGGGCCAAATTATATTTTCACATAAAATGTATACTTCGATCCAAATTTCAACCAATTTGCTTAAAATCACCTTTTTCCTGAGCAGTAAAAATTGTGGAAATTCCATATTTGTTGAGATTTTTAATCCATCAAAAATGTATTGTTTCGGATTCGATCAAAATGGGAAGAGTATTGAATTGAATTCGTTAAAATCGGAGAGATTTAATTCCATAGAAATCGAAATGAAAATTGAATCGATAATAAATTCAGTGAAATGAAAATAATCGAAAAATCGATTGATTGAAATGATCGAATCATTTTGATGATCGATTCTTGAACGATTCGATCATTTGAAATGAACGATTTACACAGCTCTACTAAACATAAAAAAGACCAACAACAAACTTAAATACAAAGTATACAGAAAACCGACCACAACCGACATCACGATCCATAAAGACTCCCACCATCCGCAGACACAAAAAATGGCAGCATATAATGCACTTATCAACAGACTACTAACTATACCTATGAACGAAACTGACTATAAAGAAGAAGAAGACACAATAAAACACATAGCAAGAACGAATGGTTATAATATAGAAATGATAGACAAACTAGTTAAGAAGAAGAAAGAGAGGCTAAAGAAAATAAAAAACATAAACAAATCCAACAACAATAACAACACCTCAACATCAGAGCAGCCAAAATACATATCCGCACAATACACCAACTTAATGCCAAAAATTATAACCAACATTAACATATTCAAAAAACAAAATATAAAAATATCATTTAAAACTAACAACCATCTAACTAAACTCCTTCAACCTAAAACAAAATATGACCCAAAAACAAGCACTGGTGTATACAAAATAAAATGTAATGACTGCAACAAATACTACATAGGACAAACAGGGAGAACATTCCTAGACAGATTTAACGAACATAAACCAAGACCAAATACAAAATCAAACTTCGCTACACACTTGATGGACACTAAACATAATTACACCGACTTCGACAGCAACCTCACTCCCTTACACCACTGCAAAAAAGGGAACCTACTTGACGCTCTTGAAGAGTATGAAATTTACAAATTGCGTAAATTAGAAGAAGACAATTTACTCAACGACAAACTGACACTTAAAACAAACGCACTATATGACACTGCACTGAGACACTACAGCTTACCAAAAAGGAACAACCACATACCCACAACACAATAATAACAAATGAACAACTTTAATAAATTATACCAATAACAACAACATAAAACAAAAAAGAGACAGGCACACCAAACCACGAAGAACTAAGCTTTACAACACCAATAAGTTTTTGATTACGCCCGACGATGGAATTTATTCCGAAACGCGTTGCGATTAATTTTTAGTTTTAACTTTTCAAAATTGTGTAATAAGTTGGAAAAATTTTTTACAATAAAACGTTTTTATATAAAATTATTTTAAATTAAAACCTTTTTATTTCATAAACAATTACATATATTTGCACATCATTTGTATACACATTTATCTCGTACATTGCTCACCACATTTGCAATACTCTATGCATGTCAAATACTTAAACTTACATTTACACCTTTAATTCACATTTTTAATTAATAGTTCAGGGGGTCAATTCTCGACCCGACCTGTGAAACTGTGAAATAAAAACAAAGTTATCATTTAATTTTCACAGAGTTTTATCATTTTATCACTTCACAAACACGTGACAGGCGATTCCTGAACTCATAATGAGAAACAGCTGCCAAAGTGAGTACTTAAAAGTACTAAAATGCAAAAAATCTACCACTTGCTCATAGAAAAAGATGATTGTGACGTCAGAGAAAGACCAAGACGGCAACTTGGGTGAATCAAATGAGCACAATTTGTTTCTGTTTATCATATTTCTTTTCACAGGAATCATCATATGGAAACATTTGTTTTCATTTTTTCACACTTCGAGAATCGCATTTGGCGTAGAGGGGCTATTATATTTATCACTTCACAGTTTCACGGATTGAGAATTGACCCCCTGTAAAGGTAGAACTATAATAATCGGAAGGGCACTGAAGCTAATGTCAAAAACCAACGAAAAGTAGCTTTCTGTACCGAAAAAAGGGGAACACACCCATAATGTAACTATCATCTATCTCTTTTTGGCACTCCTATTTCACCAAATGTCAGTTTTACTTAAGTGAGGTGCGCTCGGGAGCGCACCTCACTTCCGTAACCAAAGTTGAACGAAACTTGACGAAACGCTCCACTTCGCAATTATAGTCGCGTCAAATGCTTTCCGTGTATTCGCTTGTTTTCTTCCGACCACTTAAGTGCCCCTCCGAGCATTATAGTTCTAGCTTAAGTATGGGCCTTAATTAAACTGTTGTAAAATGCAGCTCCCAGTTGCTTCCCAAGTGTGTGTAGAGGCACATAGCGCATTCTATCACCCACTCCCACAATTCTTGCAATCCCTCACTGAATAGTTCAAATATATATCGAAGGATGAGAACAACGTAATCAGTGTCATTTGATAACACTATAAGGCATTTTATGCATGACTGGATGGCATTGAACAGTTTGATTATAATTCTGCTATCTGCTTCCTCAACAAAGGTTTGAAGATCCGAGCACGTTTGAAGTTCTTTGTTATTGTTATATATTATAAATGCATCCCTGCTATCATTGTCACCTGTGAGGGTTCCACTTAGAGCTGTAGTGAAGTCAGTCACTTTTGCCTTCTCAATGAAGCTAGAAGCAGCAGCTAGTTGGAGCATCTCTTTGTTTTTACCTGAAGACCTGAATATATCCATCTGTCTAGGGATAGGCGTCTCCTGTTTGATATTTATCAGTTCGATTGGATCTAGAATTTTTTGTCTTTCCCTTTCACATTCGTTAAGTGACTGGTCAATGTCAAGTCTATTCGCTTAATTTTCTTGTTTTAATGCTTTTTTGTTTTAAGGGAATGCTTAAGCCTATCACAGAGCTATTTTCCAGATTCTAGCCTGCAGTTGACAGATTATGGATTCTCCAAAGATGCAAATGGTGTGCTTAGGCCCGATCAGTGCCTTAACATAATGCCTTGTAAACTATTAATTCAGTGCAATTGTACAACATGTTCTACTTAAAAGTGTAAATGTAAATTTAAGTATTTCACGTGCACAGAGTATTGCAAATGTGGTGAGTAATGTACGAGATAAATGTGTATACAAATGATGTGCAAATATATGAAATTGTATTTTTTTATAATTTTTAATTTTTTTTACTAAAAAACAAAAATAACAGATTTTCTTTAGTAAATATCAATCAGGAAACTTCAAAAAGCATCTTAATTGATATCGTATCCTTCGGTTTTTAGAGTGATAAGATGTGCTTTTGGGGGCGTGGCAGTGGGCGGAAATTATTGATGTTGGCTTTTCATCTTGTTTTTTATCATGTCTGATCATTCCATCAAAATCGGTTTTGTAGTTTAGTTTTTTATGGAGATTTTTGCGTTCTCCCATACAAATTATACTACTATTTGTCGGCCATTTTGGAAAATGGCGTCTAAAAAAACCCGTTTTTCTGACACTCCTATATGTACTTTAGTCGATTCTGGCGGTTAGATAAATCATTACGGAAATTTCTACGGGACTTCACTACAGGGACTGTATTAATGTATGTGTATATGAATGGATGACGGTATGTATATTTTAAGAAAAAAAATTTTGTATGTATAAATTTTTTGTCATAATGGTCTTACATCACGCAGAGTTGTATGGGCCCCCAAAACTGTCTCGCATAACAAAGTCATGTCTCGGTTTCGGCATCGGCAATGGTAACGGTCTCGCCTGGTTTCGGTCTGGTTTCATTAGCAAACATTTGGCTGTTGGGGGGATGTCAAGTCAATCCTAATTTTCTTTTATCAGAATGTAGAGCCAAACAAATTCTTCATAATGCAAAAATATACCTAATGAAAAATTTTATGACCAGCAATGGAGCAGCATTAATTGGTGTGTTCCAGCGAGTGAGAGTAATCATTAAATACCAAATTTCTGTCCTAATTTGTGGTTGTATCCATATTACTCTCTACTTGAGCTATTTGATATGAAACTTCATGAACTTTAAACATAAAGGGTCCGCCAAATTACTTTTTTTTTTTTAAATGCTACTACTACATGGAGTGTAGCTTCGGCTGTGTGGCACGTAGCGCCGTCCTGTTGAAACCAAATGTTCCCAATATCCTCTTCTTCAATTTTTGTGAACAAAAATTCTTTCAACATGGCCCGATAACGATCTCCATTGACTGTAACGGCCACTCGAAGAAAAATGGCCCAATTATGCCTCTGGACCAAAATCCGCACCAAACAGTGACTCGTTTTGGGTGTATTGGCTTTTCAATGGCGTGCGGGTTTTCTGTGCCCCAAATGCGACAATTTTGCTTGTTAACATACCCGCCAAGATCGAAATGAGCTTCATCTGAAAAGATGATTTTTTTTTTGGCAAAATCGGCATCTTCTCCAAGTCGATCGCGGGCGCACTTAGCGAAGCAGCCATTTGAAGGAAATTATTTTCCATTATTAACCGGAAAGATTCATATAAAAATATTCAGTCGTTTTTTTTTATAGCATTTTCAAAAAAAAAAAAAAAGTTATTTGGCAGACCCTTTATATATTTTAAAGCTCATTACATTATGTAGCTTGTTTCTTGTACATATAAAAATTTGGCTCTTTTTTTAACCATATATTATGTTTTTGTTGTGATTTAACTCCTTTTTGCAAAGATTTTATTCTGCCAGCTGAAAATCAAGCCCTACCGCTCCATAAAGTTTCATAATTCTACGATAACCAAAAGTGCTCCATATAGATAATAGCAATTCTGATAAAGAGGATGGTTGCCACGCCCCCTGAATGGAAAATCTCAGTTTTTTTTCTTCTCTCTGTATGCTCTTCAAATCATACCGTTCTACCAATTTTCATCGATCTACATCAATCGGAAGTGCTCCATATAGTTTATAAGAATGTTTGGGAAAGTGGGTGGATGCCACGCCCCCTGAAGGTAAAATTCCAAACTTACGATTTTTTTCTTTCTAAGTACATCAAGCCCTACCGCTCTTCAACAATCGATAATGCTCCATATAATTTATAAGAATTTTTAAAAAAGTGGGAGGATTCCACGCCACCTGAATAGAAAATTGAAGATTTTCGATTTTTTCCTTTGTTTGCACTACAAGGCGTACTGTTGTGCGAAATTTTTAGCTCCTACGGTGTCGGGAAGTGCTCTATAATTTTGATGATCTGTTAGTGAGTCAGTGCAGAAAAAGAATCTATATATTTGACAGTCCCTAATTGGGCTCAAGGGTCTGACAGTATCAATACCGTTAAAATAATGAGAGGCATGAAAAATTGCGGCGGTGTTCGAGAGATGCAAATTTTTCCTTTATATAGTTCTATCATTTTTAACTATCTATTTTAAATCCTATCCAATGGCCTTAAATGGGTTTTAGGAGCACCTGCCCAGTTATGGGAATTGTAATCAAGCTTGGGACAAATGAAGGCTTTATAGATTATACCGATGATTACCGTAGGCAACAAAACTTTTACTTATACGATTCAGGAGTCAGGACAAAAATCTTTGCAAACATAATGGCCTCGACAGTTTCCATATAAAATCGATATTTTTTTATTTTATTAATTGAAGGTCCGAAACGAAAAAGTCATCAGTTTCATACAAAAATTTGATTTTGACTTGCGATATAGGTACTATAGGGCAAGTTTTGGATTCGTGCAAAAAAAAATTTCGAGATAACAATCAAACATGACATTACGATGATAGAGAACACGAAAAAAGTGGGTGGCAAAATTCTGTCTGTCTGTCTGTCCGTACCTCAACCTACAGCCTAAGCCACTGAAGCGATTTTCTTCAAAATTTGAACTTAAGGTTTTTTTGTAACTCTCCAGAGGGGAAATTGAAATTTTTTTTTTAGCTCAAAAAATAACGGTACTTGCCATACAACCGTTAAGGAAAAGCTTATTTATCTCAAGAGTGGCTGCTCCGATTTTGATAAAAAAAAATCAATGTATTATTGTAAATATGATATACCTTTAACAAAGAAAAAAAATCACCAAAACATTTATTAACGGTACCTGCCATATAACGGTTTTTTTTGATTTTCTCATTGACCGCTTATCCGATTTCAATGAAATTTTTTGAACAAAAGCTTTGTTAGAATATAAATAATACTGCATACCAAAATTTTTGAAAAAATAAATTTTGGATTTTTAAAAAAAGATTCAAAAATTTTTTTTTTAAATTCAATATTTCAAAAATGGGTTGATGAATTGTTTTGAAATTTCAGTTTTAAATGTATATTAATATATACTAAAAATTGGTATACCAAATTTTTTTTTGAAAAATGTTACACAAATTTTATATATAAAAAATTTGTTTTTAAGAAAACGGCTCCAACGATTTTAAATTTTTTTTTGCATATATTCATATTTTTTCAAGTAATCAAATGGCATACTTTTTTTTTAGCTCTATGCTATTTATCAGGCTGTTTAGATAGATAGATCTTTATTGTAACTGAAATTTTTATAATTTTTTCATTTAAACGTAGATTGCACAATTTACAGAGATATGGTGTCTTATATCCTACCTTACTACTGAAAATATTATAATTACCATTCAATTTATATCACAGATTTATTACATTTTGAAGGAAAAGTTACTAAAAAAAACCTTCATTAACTATACACATTGTAAATTTTTTCATAGGAATAGAGAAGTGGGGAGCAGAGAACTGCTTACGATGTTGTTTACATTTTTATATCACAAAAAAAGAATACATTAATAAATAATGAAAATGAATAAATAAATAAATAAATAAATAACAAATATTCAAATACGAATGAACAATTAAAAAAATTAATGAACAAATGAATAGATAGATAAATAATCAAATAAATAAACAAATAAATAAATAAATAAATAAATAAATAAATAAATAAATAAATAAATAAATAAATAAATAAATAAATAAATAAATAAATAACAAATAATTAAATACGAACGCAGAGTCAAATAAATTAATGAACAATTGAACAAATAGATAAATAAATAAATACAAAGATTAATGAATAAATAAGTACATAAATAAATTAATAATGAATACAAAATTTAATACTTTAACAAAGAAATAAATTAACACATAACACAAAAATTAAAATAAATTAAAAATAAATAAATAAATAAATAAATATAAATAAATAAATAATTAATAATTAATTAAATAAATATAACACATTTAGTGGTGAACAAAGTGAATGAAAACTAATTAATCTTACTAACACCTTAAGCAGCTAAGTTTGAGACTAGATTGTTATCCGAACTATTGCACGATAGAATATAACGGTCTTGTAACTTCGAAATTCTTATTGGAACCTTATCAATGTTTGCTATTCTATGGAGTTCTTCTGTAGAAAAGTGCCGGGGAAGATTAAGCATAACTTTTAAAATTTTATTTTGCATTATTTGTAATTTTTGAATATGTGTTTTTGCGCATTTTCCCCATACAGGCGAACCATACATAATTATACTCTGGAAGATCGACTTAAATATCATTAATTTGTTTTCTGCACTCATTTTAGACTTACGATTAATAAACGGATAAGAAAACGGCTCCAACGATTTTAAATTTTTTTTGCATATATTCATATTTTTTCAAGTAATCAAATGGCATACTTTTTTTTTTAGCTCTATGCTATTTATCAGGCTGTTTATACAATTAAAAGAACGATTTAAATGCTTTTTATACTTTTTTAATTTTTCTATAATTACTTGAATATTTTTTAAAGTTCTTAAGCCACACACAACTTGAACATAAGAGCAAGTACGTGCGATCCAGTCGTGCATTTTATTTTTTATAGATAAACAAGTTTACTTATATACATATTTCAGCTTCGTTGTTTGTGTTTAAATAAATTTAAAGTTTCTTGATGTTAAATGATCATGACAAAATGTGTCTTTTTTTTTCAATGAGTCCCCGCGTCCCCTCCAATAAAAAGTGTCCCGGAGATACTATTATGTCCCAGTGGTAACTCTGGTTCCAACCTACTTTGTTTGAAACTGAGATCGTAGTTTTTGACATTTTTACCAATAAAATTATTTAACAACATATTTATCTAAAAATTTGAGCAAGCAGGTGCGACCTAATTGAGTACTTTATTTTAAAGAACGTGCCAAGTTTTTCATATCGAATGAGTGCGAGTGGAGTCACTGGATTTTAATCATTTATCAAACAAAATATTTTTTTAAATTTTAATGAGTACTTCCTTACCTACATATGTGTATGTACAATGCACATAATACATAGCTATTTTCTTAGAATCAAGCCTATTTTATTTGAAATAAACTTAATCGGAATACAGATAATGATGTCATTTTTTTTAATGTTTTTTAATGTAATACCTACAAATCTTAGCTGATCGTCAGTATAGGCTACCAATAATTATTATCATCACTTTTACTTTCAATGCTTTTTTAAAGGATTTTTTGGGGCTTATTGCTTTATTAGGTGAAAGGTTGAAAAACCAACATATTGGTTGGTTTTGAATTAAAATTATTAAAGCGGAGATAAACAAATAAATGGCTGTTATTTCATCATGCACATAATTAGCACGCACTAAAGGGGATTTGACAACCCTTAAAATGAATTAACACAGTGTTTGAGTGTTAGAAGAAATTGAAGGATTCAAGAGGAGATACCAATGCACATTGGTTTTATAGCTCTGAATATCAAAATAAGCGGGAAATATAGAGCAAAGTAAGGTAGATATAGCTCACACGGCAATGCACCGCACGTTTTTTCGCAGAAAAATCCTTGGGAATGAGCAGTGGCGTATACATTCCATATAGAACCTTTCGTACGGGGGTGGCGTTTGTATACGTTATCCGTTTGCCGTTTGGAATTATACTGCCGTTTGAATTAATACTGCATAAAAACGTGTGGTACATTGTCGCGTGAGCTATGTCTAAAGCATTCCACATTCGGGTAGTTCGACTAAAAAAAGAATCTTGTATCAGTATCAATACCGTTAAAATAATGAGAGGCATGCAAAATTTCGGCGGTGTTCGAGAAATGTAAATTTTTCCTTTAACCTTCTATCATTTTTAACTATCTCTTTTGAATTCTATCCAATGGACTTAAATGGGTCTTAGTAGCAACTTCCCAGTTATGGAAATTGTATACTCAAGCTTTGGACAAATGAAGTCTTTTAGATTGCTGCCAGATAAGAAGGGGAGACAAATTTCTTGCATCTTCGAAGAAAACAGATTCCACAGAAGGTGAATTATTGTGATTGTATGATGCACAATATGCACATACCTTACCTACAACTGCAAGGTGGTGGAGTTCGCTTTAACGACAGCATTGAGTTGTTAAGCATTAAATTCTACGCGGTTTTTTATCCGCATTGGACAACGCAGTCGAGATCAGAATTTAATATGCTTATCAAACGCTGCCATTAAAGTTCCACATCCGAAGAACAAGGAAGTGAATCTTGAAACGAATATGAAAAGCTGAGTTTACTATCCTTTCTAAGCGGTCTTTAATAGAACTTTCACCATAAATTCTGCTGGAATCATGCGTACTACCACGCCAGTGACAAGCTTTAATCGCTCAGAAAGAATAGACAGACAAATTCCAAAGAAAGGAACAAATTCGTTACAGGCTGATTTTTGGTATTATGCACATTGGGGTCGATGCTTCTTAGGTATAATCTGAGAATAGTCCTCAAAAATATTTCTCATAAGAAACGTGTATATAGTTTGTTCATAACATTGATGGCCGATTTCACGAAAGGCTTTTAATTATTTAAAAAGCCTTTTAGCTTTTAAATGATGTTTACACCAAATGCTTTTAGATTTAAGAAGATTTTAAATGCCCTTGTAAATTAAAAGCTCTTTTTTGTCTCATTAAATTTTAAAAGTCTTTTTTGTTAAGCCATTCCAGTCAAGAACAGCTGATATTTTGCTGTCAGAATGATTGTCCCTCATCCAGAATGCTTTTTCACTTTTTCTCATAGACTGCACATGTACGAGGGAAACAACCTCTTTTTTTTAAATCCAGGGATGTGAGCAAACTGAGTCAAATTAAAATATCCCTTTTCTTTCTACATTGGTGAAACTGAAAAATTTTAAATGTCAGATAAAATTTAAAAGGAGTATAGATAAAGGTAATTTTAGTGTTTTGAGCTTTTGTAAATGTTTAGTTCCAGTCTTAAATTCATTTTTAGGAAGTGTTGCCACGGTGGCAACACTGACACAAGGCCACTTACAAGGCTGAAACCCCGAAATGCTACATACATTGGCCAATAGATCGGGAACTTGATATTGGACGATTATCTACACCAGAACTCTCCGTACGATTAAGCATGCTTATTTTCAATCCTCCCCCCCCCCCCTCGGACATTCACGCTGGCTGGCAAAAGGCCTCAATGGGAAAGATCAGTTGTGAATCCGCGAATGGTAAGAAAAACTCATTTTATTAAAATATAAAAATTGGTGTCGACGCAGAATTTACCCATTTACATAATATTCAAGGTTCACTGAAACACCTGCTTTGATTTTTTAAAAATTCGCTTTCAAAATTGCATTGAGCTCATTTGAACTTTTAACTTGAATTATATCAAAGATTATGTATATTCAGTCAACAGAAACAGAAATTTTCTTCATATTCTATTCCCACCAAAGTAGTAATATTAAACGGATAATAAAGTTAAAAATACTTGTGTCAGTATTGCCAAAAACTAGAGATAAAAGGAAGCACACACTAGTGACACACATGCTACTTACAACCTCAAATGAGAGAGTGTGTGTGTATGTGCAAAAGTTCTCATTTTGTGAGAAAGTACATGTAAGAGCAGTTCAATAAATTGTTTTTGACAACAGCAGAGTTTTTGTTAATTGTAGTAGATTTTCGTTAAGATTTTGAAATTAACGTGAGAATTAGAAGTTTATATTTTGATTTATATGAAATCGTGAACTTACTTCTGATCGACGTTTTAGTTATTATTTGAATTAGTAGATATCTGAGCACTTCTTATTGATAGGACTGATAATGTGCAACACATTATCTTGAAACTGTTGCTCAACACGTTGATCGAACATTTTCAACGAGCAACATGAGCTCGTACACTACCCGCACAATAATGGAGCATAGTGCCCTTTCACACGAGGAAACTGAGTTGCCAGCAACTTTTAGTTCCTGGGTGAGAAGGGCAGGAGGAAAGAGGGGCGAACAGAATCTCCCCGGTCGAGGATTTGAGGAGATTTTTTGACATTTCCTTTCACATCTAGGTTTAGGTGTGTTCAACCAATAGACTTTCAAAGGCAAATTCAAAAATTGCATGGAGATTTGTTTCCTCGTATGAGAGGTACAAGAGATTTTTAAGGAGATTAAAAGAAAACGTCAAAAAAATCTCCAGCAACTTGTTTCTTCGTGTGAAAGGGGACATAATTCGTTGAGCAAGATGACCATGCGTCTCGATTTCACCGGGACAGTCCCGCTATGGAGCTCTGTGTCCGAACCTAACGAAAGTCTTCTGTTAAGAGGAAAGGTAGAACTATAATAGTGGGAAGGGCACTGAAGTAAATGTCAAAAACCAACGAAAAGTAGCTTTCCGTACCGTCAAAAGGGGAACACAACACACCCATAATGAAATTATCATCTATCTCTTGTTGGCATTCCTATTTCACCAAATGTCAGTTTTACTTAAGTGAGGTGCGCTTAGGAGCAAGTGCCCCTCCGAGCATTAAGGTAGAACTATAATACTGTGAATGAACTGTATTCGCTCGGTTTTCGTACTACGACTTAAGTGGCCTTCCGACTATTATAGTTCTACCTTTAGAGTTCTAGCTGAATTTCAGTGCTGGACTTATTAATTGAATAGGGCATTCTTAGAGGCTGTCAAAATACAAGAATTTTCGATGGGTTTTAACTCAATAATATCGATACTTTATGCTGATAATATTGCCATTCTTGGAAGTGGTCCAGGTGGAACCCCAGGGGTCCACGGGAGATTCGGCGGGGGTCTACGTTTACATGAAATGAAAATGTGGATTCACCAGTTGTAAGTCGGGGTTCACGAAAATGTATCTGGTTTCGATAGTTAATCACAAAAATGTAGGCTTGGCCTTATCAATCATTGAAGGCAGGTATTACCTACTCCTAAACTAATCAAAAAAATTAAGGGGAACAAAAATTCCAAATTATTCAGTGATTTTTAACAGGCTGTATTTCAGTGAATAATGGTCGTATTGCGACTTTAAAAAAAGGGTTTTGAAGCTTTAAGAATTAAGGTTCTAATTTTCAAAATTGTTGGCTAAGATTTTTTAGGAGCTTTTCATGCAGTCTTATCAATAACATTGTAAAAATAATATTGTTAATTTTTTGCTTTTTATTTGGTCCGCGGGCTCGAAAAAAATGTTTTCAGTTAGGCTGACATATGGATCAGATAGCCTGTTTATGTAGCATTTATAGTCTTCCTTAAAACTTCCCTTAATTTTTTTGAGAAGTAGGTACATAAATATTTTAATAAGATCAGCGACTGTAAGTTGTAAGAACTTGCATATCATCGGCTTTCTGTCAAAACCCCATAATTCTTAAAATGCCATTTCAATGTATTTCAGATCAAAAAAACCTAAGAATCTAAGAATTCCATTGTATTACCTTTTAAATTTGTTCTTTTGTGTCTTCTAAGCAATTTTTCAAAACTTACGAGGCTTTGAAAACAGAAAGCCGACGACATTCGATATTCAGTGCAACACCTGTAGAGACTTGCAAATTGGCGCCCGAATTTAGGGTTGGAACTCAGCTGCCACATAGATTTCCATCTTTAGATCTAATCTTTGCATTTTTTGACGAGTTTTGGGAATATGGCAAAAATGTTGCAGCAGGGAATTTTTGAAAGTGGTCTACGATAAAAAAAATTGGGAGCCTCTGGTCTAGATAGATGTTTGTCCGCAAAAGCTATGACATTAAATACAGAGAAATCAAAAATTATAAATTTCGCTATGAGTAAAAACACATCTTACTTTGATAAAATCTCCATACAAATAAGATTGGATTGAAGTTGTGGATAGTTTTGAAAATCTGGTCGACTGCATTGTCTACTGTGATTGAATAAGGAAGTGTGAGGGTAATGCTATGTTTCCACCTAAGGTTTATCTCAGTTTAGATTAAGGGCGGTATTCACCGAGCACTCATAAACGGTTCTTAAGTTTATGAGGCTCCTAACTCAAATAATATTTGTGCTATTCACCAACCACTCATAGCTCTCTTTCGAAAATCGAAAATGAGAACAACTCTCTCTTCCCCAGGTACCCCCAAACTGTGAAATCAAACTGTTTTCAAAAATGACTGCACTTTGTCGGTACTTCTTAGATCCTAGTAAAAATGAGTGTTGGATGCACATAAATAAATTCCTTCAGCGCTATTAATAAAAAACGCTTATTCTACCTTTATTCCATGATTATACTAAACCACGGAATAAGAGTTAAGCCACGGGTTAAAATTTCTCATTAAAAAAAATTTATATTCGTGGAATAGTAAAGTGACGTTTAACGTACAAGGCCTGTTAAGTATCTTGAAATTTGTACCAAGTTTCGGAAGCTTGGGTTTTTTCCGTATGAGTTTTGACATCTTAAAATTTCAAGTAAACAAACGCACCTAAGAGTTTTCTTGTTTATGTCTATCTAAATTATAAGTAGGTATTTTGGTAAATTTAATTAAAAAAGAAAAAGAAGTGAGAGTTGGAGCACCAAAGACAAAGTAAGATCATAAAAATAAACCAAACCATTTATAAATAACCTTTTGCTTTATATTCTTCAGAACATAGTGAAATCATTGTGCATAGAAAAAAATTGTTATTGAAAAGGTAAATCTTCTGATACCATCAACACCAAAAAAAAAGAGTCTGCTGCTTATTCCTTTGCTAAACCATCTGCTTCGGTGGTTTAGCATAGTAAACGTCACATAGCAGAAATTTTGTTTTATTAGTAACATTCTGCACTTAATACATGGAATAAGGCTAACCCTTCGCTATTCCGCGTTTTTTAATTTGGCTGCTTGTGACTAGAGTGATTTTAATTTCTTTCCACTTATTTTCCTAGTTTTGTCTCGGGGTGAAAATCATTGCACGTTTTAGTTTGTTTTATATAGGGAAATGTTCTTACCTAACTTTTTAGTTTCGCTAGTTATTTCGTTCGTACATTGTATACTACGTTAGCGGATCCAAAATGGACTCGTTCGCTTGAAGAGGAGATAGATCAAACGTTGGTTTATATTAGGTGTGTTAAATGAAGAAAAACTACATCTATAAATTTGTGAAAACTTTCAAAACTGTCAGATTTAAGCAAAAAGTTTTTCTGAGATAAATTTTAGATTATTTTTATCCCAGACAAACAAATCAACTGGTACTGGTACTTCGACAATTCTCACTCACTTTCTCCACCACAAAAATAGGTGCAGGAGATATTGTTCTTAACTGTTCTGAAAAAACATCATGGAACACATAGTGACATAATGAAGAACAGTTTGGTTTTTACTCATGGAACACACAATCCTGTACTTTTCTGTAATTTTCTTTCCGGAACAGATTCATTATAAACACCTTTTATTATCCTTTTTTTCAAATTTTCACAGCAAACAAACAAAAGAATTATCTTCACCTCGTGAATTGCAAAAAGAACTTAAAAAATTGAAACAATAAATAAAATTCCTGAAGACAAAAGGAATTACAATATGTGTGCGTGCGAGACTCATTTTTGTAAGGATCCAAAAAGTACCGACAAAATGAGTGAATTTTCTTGAAGGATTACTTCGAAGGTTTTCGAATTAGTTTTCGGAGAGAGCGCTCATAACTTTATGAGTGGTCAGGACCACTCATAAGTCTTACGAGCGCTCATAAATATTCACTATTTTTGCTTGGTGAATAGGTTTATGAGCCTCATAAGTTATGAGCCGTCGGTGAATACCACCCTAAATAAATCTTTTTGGTGTTTCCACCGCACAAAAAGATTTAAAAAAGATTAAATCTGACAACACTTTCAAAAATGCAAATGGCGCTTAAATTTGTCTTATGAAGTGCGAAAGAGACAGAATGTTTTATTCGTGTCAAACAATGAAGAACTGAATCGAGTCTCGAATGAATCGTTCAGCACCATGTTAAAATAGGTTAGTTCGATTTGTAAAACTATTTGCCCTAGGAAGATTTAATATAGATTTATTTCTTATCTCCAAGATTAACGAAATATAATGTATGGTGAATCTTAAAGATTTAAAGAAGATTTGAGGTAAATCTTATTAGATCTCAGATTAGCGTTAGGTGGAAATGTAGCATAAGGATAAGTGTAAACTTTATGTTGGTTATTTATACTCTTTGATGGCAATAGGGCTTTTGTTGCTCGTTGTTGAGTTTTGTATTTTTCTTAGACATTTAGCTTTTCCATACAGTTTATATTTGTATTAGCCGCATTTTATTAACCACGTGATCTGATCGGGATCAGATAATAATAAATAAAACAAACAGAATATAAGTGGAAGGAGTGTTATATATCCATCACCTCTTACCTCACGTTTGTTTATTTTTCATGCGTTTGCTGCCTCTTTTATTTGCACTACTGAGATAATTCACAATAGCCATTTTTAGATCATTTAAATAGATCCAGATAAAAAGCAGGATCCCATGTTGTTTTTGCAATGCCGTGTTAAAAATTGATCCGGATGAGATCATGTGAATAATAAAATGCGGCTATTCATAACAAATTCCATCCATAAAAATTGACTTCATGCCGATGCCGGTGCTTGTTGTTATTTTGGACCGTATTTTCTCGCCAGTAATAATAATCACCATGTTGTGTTTAAAGGAATTGCTATCGTTCCATGTTGGGAGATTATTTTTGGCCAGAACTAATTTTGAAATTTTATATTGCATACTTCTTGGTATAGCTTTCAAGTGAAGAATATCTTTGCATATTTTCAGTGGTTAACATTATTTCTAGCGAAATTCTTTTTTCCCACAAGCATACTTTTTGGCTAGTTAAGAATTCAAAATTGTTTACTTTGTAAAACTTGGATTGCCTTCAATCATTAAGTTTATATTCTTAACATATCAGAAAAATATTTTAGTTAAAGCATTAACTTAGGTAAGGCAATAAAAAACCTTCAGCGAATGTTTTATTAAGACACTAACTTGTAAATAGTAACTTCGCCAGATCAGGTAGTTCTGATTTTTTGCTCAATCCAAGTTTTCGACCTCTAGTGTCAAACGCTTCCAAAAACCCGCTAAATGTTCGTGCTTTTTTCATTTATTGCTGTTTTCAACCCTAAAAGACTAGAGTTATACTACGACTATAACTTTGCTCTAAGATTTCAAGTTAACTGATGAATAAGCTACAATTTGAACCCACAGCCAACACTTTACACCTAAGAGTTTCCAAAACACAGCTATTTAAAATTTGGCTACAATAAATGTTAAAACAAGTTACGGTTGCACCATCATTTATCATTGATATACTTTGACATTTGACTTGATCAGAAATGATTCTGAAGCGTCAAACTTTCTGACAACACTACTCAATTTTCATTTCGATTTCAATGGAATTAAATCTCTCCGATTTTATTTCAATACGCTACTGATTTTAATCGAATACAATTTGATCCCAATTTAAAAAACAATACAATTTGGATGGATTAAAAAAGCTCAACAAAAAATATGAAATCTCCAGTGTTTTTACTGCTCCGGTGATGAAAAGGTGATCTTAGGTAAATTGGTTGACATTGACGGATGGTTAGGATGTCGATGGATTAAAAAAAACTATGAAATCAAAAATTTTTACTGCTCCAGAAAAAGCTGATTAAAGGCAATTGGATGACATTTGGATTGAAATATACTTTTTCTGTCAAAATACAGTTTTTCCCTTGTATTTCAACCTATCAACTGTCAAATTTTACTGACGGATGGCTATGATGTCTGAGGATTAAGAAACCTCTAAGAGGTCTGACATTTTTAATGAATTCTTACTGCTCCAGAAAAAGGTAAGTTTGAGGTAATTGGGTGACATTTGGATCGAAATATACTTCTTCTGCCAAAAAATAGTTCATCTCCTTTCTGTCAAGAAATCAACTGTCAAATTCAATTGAAGGATGGCTCGTAGTCGATGAACTAAAAATCATCTAAAAAATAACAATTTTTTGAAGAAAAAATCGAAATGATTGAGATTGAAATGGAAAATCGGCAATCATCGAAATCATTGAGATTGGGATGGAAAGTCGAGAATCATCGACATGATTGAGATTGAGATCGATTGAAAAGAAAATTTGTGATTTCGATCGTCAATACTTCGGGACTTTAGGATAAGAAGGTTCAAAGTGCACACATATCACTTTCGCGAAAGCTAAGGTTGAATATTCCGCCTTGAATAATTTTCGTACATTTATTTCAATCGAGACGTGTGCAAAGGTTACTTACTTACTTACTTATCCGGCTCCCGATCCATGAAGGGTCTCTGCCTGAGATATTGCGGTCTTCCATCGGTTGCGGTCCCTCGCACGCTCCCTCCAGTCGTCGAGACCAAGCGCTCTTGCGTCTCTGACCGCCTGGTCCCTATAGCGGAGGTTCGGTCTTCCTGGTCGTCTCGAACCTGGGGGCTGGGATTCGAAGATTTTCTTGGCTGGAGCGTTGTTGTCCATTCGCTTGATGTGGCCGAGCCAGTGTAGTCGACGTGTTTTGGCTCTTTGGACTACATCCACATCTTGGTACAGCTCGTACAGTTCACGATTGAATCTTCTCCTCCAATCGACCTCTTCGCATATAGGACCAAATATCCGCCGAAGAATTTTTCTCTCAAAAGTGCCCAGTATCAATTCCCCTTTTTTACTTATCGACCAGCACTCGGCGCCGTAGAGTAGAACTGGTAGAATTAGCGTTTTGTACAGCGTGCACTTTGTCTTTCGAGAAAGGAGTTTTGAACCTATTTGTTTGGCCAAACCGAAGAAGCAGCGCAGCGGTTCGCTAGGGTAATTTTTCGTCGGATTTCCACTAAGGTGTCGTTCGTGGAATTGATGTTTGTTCCGAGGTAGGTGAACTCCTTGACTGCCTCTACCTAGGCGATGGACAGATGAGGCTTTGTTTGTTGATAGCATATACTTTGTTTTGTCCTCATTCACTTCAAGACCAACGCGTTTCGCCTGTTCATCAATAGCTGTGAATGCTTCAAATACAGCTCTCTTGGAGCGGCCGATGATGTCGATGTCGTCCGCATAGCCAAGCTTTCCGAAACGTCAATTTCATAAGTATCATAATAATACACTTAAGTGGTTGAAAGTGAAAAAAAAATGTACCTAAATAATTTTGTGTGCAATGTTAATTTTCTCATCCTTATTCACATCACAGAGTGAATGGCTTTTAATTATTTATTTTGCGAAACCACTAAAATTCAATGTGATATAAATTAATTAAAAGAAAATTTAAGATTTAACTTCACTCATACATAAAACAGAAAAAAAGAGTTGAAAAACTATGCACCAAGCGCCAAATTCTTTTTAGTTTGCCTCCACTATTTTGATTTTGCATTCGCCCACTTACGAAAGAGCGGTCAGTAAGGTTTGAGAACCTTGGGGGATCTCTGACCCCTCACTTCTCTTGTCCAAAAACTGCTTTGAGACCAGTCTCAATCTTCCCAATCTAAACAGTCTCTAAGGTCGCGACTTTTAGATGCTCGGATCAAAAAAACAAAATCGTTCCTGATTGACACAGCCACAGCCCTATCTGGTTTCTGGACTATAAATAAGTGCATTCCAGTTTCCCACAAAGAACAAGACTGGTTAAACTTTTTAGGTGTCATGGTATTTTTTTTATTAAATATGAAAGGTTTAAGATAAAATAATATAAATTTAATAACAAACTTAAAACTATTGACATACATATATAATATTCAATATATAGAAGAAGTTTAAGATAACATAATATTAATTTAATAACAAACTTAAAAACTATAATATTCAATATAATTTAGAAGTTCTCAGGAATTTTATCGATGAAATGAGTTTTGTCACAATTGAATTCAAACTCGTAAAATTGCCCACAATCCATAGAAGGTTCATCTCTGTAATGAAAATATTAAAACAAATAAATATTTTTTGGCTTATAAAAATAATTCTAATGTTAAAATGCATATCAATTTGAAATAATAAATTTTATAATTTTGAATGAACAACAACAACTTGTGTGTGTTACCACCAAGTTTATAGGCTGGAGTTATAGCTATTTCACGAGAGCCACCTCACCTCGATCATCAGACTCCTTTTAGTGGTGCTTAGTCTGGTTATGTTCGTATTAATTGAAAAACTCTTTGCCGTCATATGGGAGCGAACCATGAACCTTGCGATTCAGAGGCCGATGCACTACACATCGCGCCACTAAAGCCACATGGTTAGCTATATCCCAATGCAGGTTTCGTTGTTTAACAATTGCAACAGCGACTAGCATTTTTATTAACACACACAAGCTTGTTATTGTTCAGTCGGTTTCTTTCTTTTTTCCCCATGTGGCTTATATAATTTTGTGTATGTTTTTGTAAGGAACAGACATCTCTACGATTTTAAAAATTTGAACGAATATCTGCGTTTTTCAACATTTTGAAAAAAAAAAACGTTATTAAGTGTTAACTCAATTCCCTCTTGTCTTATAGAAGTTTTATTGTTTTTTTTTTTTTTCTGGGAACAAATATTCTGTTTTGTTGAAACTTTTTACATGTAAAACTTTCTCTTGAAATTAAAAATTATCTTACATTCATCTGAATTCTGAACAAACAAATCATAATCAAGCGTGCTCTTTCCCAAATTTATGAGAGCTTCTCACTAGAACTCGGTAAGGCAAAGATCTCCCTAAGAAATATTAAATTTCGTTGTGCTGCTTCAGTGACATTTATACTTGACACTATTCTAAGCATTTTCAATTGTTTTTTTTTATTTATAATAATTATGGCAAGACTAAAGTGAAACTAAAGCGAGATGACGGCAAAACATGCTCAATTTCAAAAAGCACGCGTAAGTGTCACGGCGAGAATAAAGCGCGGCCATAGCGAGAAAACCACAATACAAAACCCCGCGTAAGTTGGCAAGGCAAAACCACAGCAAGATGAACACAATAACAGAAAAACATGCTTAATGCCAAAATCCACGTGCAAATGTCAAGGCGAGGTCAAAGGGAGACCATAGGGAGAAAATCACGACAAGAATCCCCGTGTAAACTGGCAAGGCGAGACCACAGAAAGACGAACACAATGTCCACGACACTGCACACCACTATTGGACTTTGGAACCTCTTGGAAACAAATTATTTTGAAAAGAAGAACTATGCCGAGACTATAGCGAGACCGAAGCGAGATGATGACAAGACAGCCTAATTCCAAAAACCACGTGTAAATTTCATGGCAAGACTAAATCGAGACCATAGAGGGAGAACCACGAAACAGATCCCCGTGTAAGCACTCACTGTGAGACTAGATCGAGACGAATATAATGACCACGACACCGAAAACCACGTTTGGACGACCACGGTGATTTTTGTTTAAAACATTTATTATTTCTATTTTTTTTTTTTTCGAAAAGGAATTAAAAGTAATTAAAAGGAATTATAAGTACTTTTGGAATTAAAAAGGAATTGAAAAGTATTTAAGTACACCTCATAAGTACCTACAATAGTAATCAAAAATTTCAAGAACTTTTGTAAAATTAAAGTACCGGTATTGGTACTTGAAATTTGTGAGTACAAGTACCAAGGAATTGTACTATTACTTACAAATTTTAAGTACAAGGTAATTGTATACTTGAGCCTTAAGTACACAGGTCTGTTCTTAACACCGTATAGGCCTGAAAATGGAAAACAATTAATTTTGGGTGCAAAAACCTTTGGTATCCAAATAATGCTGTGAGGTGACACCTTTTCTTTGGAAGTATTGGGAAGTATTGTGTAAACCGACCATATACAAAGTATTTTCCGTTCCACACCTTATTCTCTCGAACGCAAAATGATTGCAAGTCAATTGTTTTGCATGACATTCCATGACAGCAATGTTTTTGTTTTTGTATGAAACTGGAAACCAATCATGCAAAAAATATTTTTTTTAATCTCACCTTATTAATTTTTGGGATGCGAAAATATAAGGAATTTTTTTTCGCACGGAAAGAATTTTTACTCAAGACACAAGATCCTAAAATTTGTAACTAGCCATAGTGTCAAGAACATTTTCTGTTTAAGACTTAACTAGCGAAAAAATGGCAGCCTCGTCTAGATTTTTTCTGTTTAAAACTTGCATTTATCTTGTTCAAACTTTGCAAAAACTCGAAATTTTTCTAGGTGGTGGACGGGATATCTGTGCTCACATAGAACCAAGTGAAACACAAGAAAACATTTTTCCAGAACTAAAACTGATTGCCTTGATACTGCTAGTATGCTCAGTGGAGGAAACACGAGTTCTGTTGGAGGTATAAGAAATGTGTTCCATGTGTCTGTGAAAGGTAAGTACCTACTTTTTGAAAATAAACCTGATATAATTTCTTAATTTAATTTGAATCGTTGAAGACACCAAGAAGTAACGGAGAACCTATCTATTTTAAAAATTCAAAAAAGCCTCCAATAAAAGTAAGACCATGAAACGTCACCACCAACGCCCTTGCAGCGGAAATTGAACCCTTTCAACTTGAAGAAGTTTGGAACGACTTTGGTCTATCGAATGATAAAGCCAATCCACGGCCATTTTATACTGGGTGCATGGTGGAAGAAAATGTTCCATTTTGTTTGTTTTCCTCGCTAAAATCGATTGACCTTCTAATGGAAAACATACCTGAGGGCAGTCGGAAATATTTAATGGATGCAACATTCAAAATTGTACCACAGGGTTGCTTTGAGCAATTGCTGATAATTTATGTAGAATATTTTAATATTTTCAGTAATTAAACATTCAACATTCAATATTCAATCTAAAATCATGCCATCAGGCATTTAAAAATTGAAAATTTTGAAATATCTGATTAAATAATCGTACCTAAAAATCGGGCAATTTTTTGTTACGATTATTTAATCAGATATAACAAAATTAAAAATGATAAATCTATGACAATGATAGATATAATCGGACAGAAAAATTGCGCGATTTTGATTATAATTCTAATTTATTTTCAGATATTTCCTATTTTTTTATTTTGGTGGACAAAAAACGGAAGAAGCATATATCCCTGTTTTGAAGTAAACAAAAGAAAATATTTTCGATATGGGCTAGGTTCACCACATTCAAACTCACGAAAAAGAGGACATCTTCAACAATCTCAAATGAGAAAATATTATAATCCTGTCGTTCATTTATATATTTTTTTTAAATTGGATATTTTTCTGCAGTTCTTCGTTAAACGTACATTTATATGCTTTGGAATTTTATTTCTTATTCCATTTCTTTTCACATTAAAAAATGCACTCACAATTAAAAAAAAATTAAAACAAAAGAAAACAAACCTTTGCTGTTGTTGTATTGAATTTAACAGAAAAAAGGAGGACTACTAAACTGTCAAATGAGTGGTCGTGTTCAGACGTCTTAAAAAAAAAGATGGTGTTGTGTTCAGAAGTGAATGAGTTCAGATACAAATATATTCTAGGTAGTGTTTACACTAGAAAGATAAAGAAAATTTCTGATTTAGTGTTGAATAAAGTTTTTTTTTAGTTTTGTGATGTTGAAAAATTAAGTTAACTGAGAACACGAAAAAAGAGAATTGCATGTTTTTTTTTTATATAAAAAGAAGATATTTTCTTTTAGACTAGATATGGCACCATCTTTTTTTGTGACGGATTATGAAAATGGTATGAGGGAGGCTGTAAAAACAATCTTCTGAAGCCTCGTACGCAGATCGAGCTAAAATTTCGCTCCCATACAAAATTCTCTCCAAAATTTAGCCAAGCTAAAATTTAGCCAAACATTTTAGCTGAGAGGTACGCAGCTCCAGCTAAAAAATCAAATTTTCGTTTCCTACTGAACGCACTCATCTGTCAAAATTTAGCGCGTGAAATAATAATTGTTCGGCACATTAATTCTCGAGCTTAATTGTGGCAGGTTCATTTATTTGTGAGATTATGGGAGATTTACATTGCGAAAATGAAAATTGAGACCGAGAAATATTCAAGGACAAACGATCTAGCAATGCCAAAAGGAAAAATCTATTTTATTTATTTATTTTAACTTGAAATATTGAAAGAAAATTTCTTTGAAATTGTTGAATAAAATTTCTTTTCAGAAAACAGCTGTTTTCTGTAATGCATTCTCCACAAAAATCTTGTGTCAAAATTTAGCTAAGATTTTAGCTGGTGTTTGGAGAGAAATCTGGGAGCGGAGTTTTAGCTCGATCTGCGTACTAGGCTTGACAAGCAAACATATTGGATGCTGGTACTGGTAGGTGTTTCTACATTTTTATATTGTCAAGCGATGTGTTAATATGTCAGTTGTATAGGAAGACACGGGGTGCAAATATTGAATATAGAAAGATAATATCTCCCCTTTTTTGTCACCATCCCATATTCCAGTCGCATATCAGACTATACGATCCAATCCAACATAGGAATAATGGATAGCAACGGAAGTTTTCGTCCGTTTTTAAAATATTTTGAAATCCAATGGATGAAGAAAGTAATTTTGTCATTTAACACTTCATTTGAGTTGGTCACAAAACAAATGTTACTTTTATGTCGTGTAGGTTGGATTTCAGTGTATGTACATGGCCAAAGTATAAGAACAACTTGAGGCATGATAATGGTGTTTTGGGGCGGCAGGCGGAAAAAAGTGCAACTTTTTCAAATTTGTGAAAGTTCTTCGCATAATAAAGAGTTATTCATGTCAAGAGCTTTTGAAATGTTGGCAAACAGTGGAGGAACTTCAGTCTTAAAAATGCGGAAGGTATATGCAAATATAGATGACAAGATTGAAGAAGCAAATCTTCAGCTTTAACAGGGCAAAATTTCGTAGGTGTCATATCTTTCGCGTGCCTATGGTCTTTGACCAAAATTGAATATGCAACAGACCACGGCTACCGACTAATCGACTTTGCTGCAGCTCGTAATACGGTGATAAGTAGAACTAGGTTCCCCAGGGGATCTCCAGATGGTCGAACTGCCAACCAAATCGACCACGTGCTAATTGGCGCAAGGTACGCATCGAACATCTTGGACGTGCAAACTTTCCGAGGTGCAAACGTGGACTCTGACCACTTTCTTGCTGTGACAAAGTTCAGAGCCCGACTGTCCAACGAAAAGAAAACGAAGACCGCCCAGAGAAAGGAATTCAACATCGCATGCCTTAGCACATCTGAGAAAGCCAGAGACTACAGTGAGCAATTGACCGGGAAACTCTCTGCCGTAAGCTAAGCCACAAGCGTCAACAACCAGTGGAACCAATATCGTGACATCATTAAGGAGATAGCCGAGACCACCATAGGCTATCAACCACCCAGAAAAAAGAACCCGTGGTATGATGATGAATGCGCGGTATTGAAGCAGGAGACAAAAAATGCTTGATTGCAAATGCTGCAACGGAAAACAAGAACAGCAAGAGAGGAGTACCGTGAAAAGAGAAAAAAACCCTGCGCAGAAAGAAAAGAGCATCCGCAGCCTCTCAGCTCAAGTATCTCGAAGAGTCCAGCACCGCCAACAACACCCGCCCGCTGGTTCTACAAAACAGCCAAGCACCTGGCATCTGGTTATAGGACTGGCACTCAAGCTCTTCGAAACAGCGAAGGGATAATAATCACCGAAGCGCAGGGAATTGTAGACGTGTTTTGAGCAGCATTTCCAGCAGCTGCTTAGTGAGCATTATGTAGAGGAGGTGACAGGGGAACAAAGAAGCATTAGGCCAGTCAATGAAGATCCAGTCCCAGCACCCAGTACTGAAGAGGTTAAGAAAGTCATCCACAAGCTTAAGAACAACAAATCCGCCGGCTCGGATGGCCTACCTGCGGAACTCTTCAAGTATGGAGAAGATGTTCTGGTAGGGTGCATGCACCAGCTCATCAACCAAGTGTGGGAGGAGGAAAGTATGCCCGACGACTGGTCAAATAGCTCGCCATATACAAAAAAGGCGATCCTATGCCCTGCAAGAACTACAGAGGCATATCCCTGCTTAATGTTGCTTACAAGATCCTATCCAACGTACTATGTGAGCGTCTAAAACCAGTGTGGCTTCAGGCCAGGCAGATCAACGATAGACCAAATCTTCACATTGAGGAAAATCCTGGAAAAGACCAACGAATTTCAAGTCGAGACCCACCATCTATTCATCGACTTCAAAGCCGCATATGATAACATAAGTTGCCAAGAGCTTCTATTGGCGATGTCGGAATTCGGAATCCCGAAAAACTGATCCAGCTATGCCGCATGACGTTACAAAATACGCGGTGCAAAGTGAAAATGGGTAACAGCTCATCCGAGTTATTCCAGACGTGTACAGGGTTCAGACAAGGAGATGCCCTATCATGTGATTTCTTCTACCTAGTCCTGGAGTAGATAGTGTGCAAGAGTGAGGTTAACATGGAAGGCACTATCTTCGACAACGACATCATCGGCCGCTCCAAGAGAGCTTTACTTGAAGCATTTACAGCTATTGATGAACAGGCGAAACGCGTTGGTCTTGAAGTGAATGAGGACAAAACAAAGTATATGCTATCAACAAACAAAGCCTCATCTGTCCATCGCCTAGGATAAAACGTCACTTTTGGTAGCAGTAATTTCGAGGTAGGAGTTCACCTACCTCGGAACAAACATCAATTCCACGAACGACACCTTAGTGGAAATCCGACGAAAAATTACCCTAGAGAACCGCTGCTACTTCGGTTTGGCCAAACAAATGGGTTCAAAACTCCTTTATCGAAAGACAAAGTGCATGCTATACAAAACGCTAATCTTACCAGTTCTACTCTACGGCGCCGAGTGCTGGACGATAAGTAAAAAAGGGGAATTGATACTGGGCACTTTCGAGAGAAAAATTCGCCGGCGGATATTTGGTCCTATATGCGAAGAGGGCGATTGGAGGAGAAGATTCAATCGTGAACTGTGCGAGCTGTACCAAGATGTAGTCCAAAGAGCCAAAACACGTCGACTACACTGGCTTGGCCACATCGAGCGAATGGACAACAACGCTCCAGCGAAGAAAATCTTCGAGTCCCAGCCCCCAGGTTCGAGACGACCAGGAAGACCGAACCTCCGCTATGGGGACCAGGCGGTCAGAGACGCAAGAGCGCTTGGTCTCGACGACTGGAGGGAGCGTGCGAGGGACCGCAACCGATGGAAGACCGCAATATCTCAGGCAGAGACCCTTCATGAACCGGGAGCCGGATAAGTAAGTAAGTAATAACATGGTTTCCAATGACGATATTTTTGAAGATAACGAAGCTTCAAAGGGAGAATCACCAGATAAAGAAGAAAATGAAGTTAAATGAAATTTCACCCCAAACCAAAATATGAAAAATGGCCCTAAAAAATGAAAAATCACACCAAACTGTTTAAATAAATCAATTCAATTGTTGTTGTTTTTCATATAAATTTTTGGGGTGATTTTTAGTTTTCGGCTTTAGTATTTTATTTATTTTTGGTGTTTTTTTTTTTCATTTATCTTGGGGCCATTTTTCCATTTTGGCCGTATTTCATTAAGAAAAAAGGCACCATTTTTTTGGCCTTATCTCATTTTTTGTTTAGTGCAATTTTTCACTGGGGCCAAATTTCATGTAGCTTTTCAAATAACTTTAACTGAAGATCAAAGAGTTTAAAAAAGACATTTTGTAAGAGAAAGTTTTACAGAACATGCTTTCGTATAAGAACATAGAAACATAAATCAATACCCTAAGGGCCAATTTTTCAATTCAAGGTAAACTCTGAGCTGCTTCAGTGTTGCCAGATGAAAAAAGTAATTAATCGATGTTAATTACTATTTTATTTGATATTCATGGAGGATAAGTGACATCTTTGGAAAGCTAAATTATTTAAGAATTAAGAATTTTTGCTTCTATGACTTTTCATGCATAAATGTTGGACTACGAGATAAAAGTATCAATTTTTCCAATATATGGGTAACGCTACTTCTGCACTCACGGCCTTAATTACTATCAGTTATTTCAATTCTCATACGATGTAATTTTGAGAATGAAGAAAATTAAGCAGTCATATAATTTTGAATTTTTTTACTTTAAAAATATTACCCCCAGATTTCCCCCCAGACATTTTATCACCCCAGATTTCCCCCTAACGATGAAAAAAACCCCTAAATCTGGGGGGAAAACCCCCAAACTGGCAACCCTGGTTAGCTTATTCTTAAAATAAATTAACCCCGAGTTACCTCGGGAACATTTTTTCAGTTGAGGATTATAATTTATCTTTCAGTTGTCAAAAATCTAGTCTCATCGATGTGCGACACTAT